>BSBM01000145.1:4317500-4917500 GCA_027924585.1 Larix kaempferi
TATGACTTGAGGAGATAGAGGTATGTGTTGAAATCTGTTCATGGTTAAGTTTATGATATGTTATTGAGGTTAGTACAATTATGATTGTTTGATAATGAATGCATGTGAATGAAAGAAGGAATTCATTGATTAAGGTTATGACACTTATGATTGTACTAATGCACTTGTGATGTTGTATGAGGATGATGTTGTCTGCTAACAAGATACATGTACATCAAGAAAGACAAATCAAGTTCTATGACCACAAAGACAAAGACGAAGACTCATCCATAGTCTTTGATCACATGGAAGCTCTACTTACGAGGTATGTATGACTTTGTTCTACTATTCTTAACCTATGAGATATGCAAGTTCTAGCACAAGGTATCTAAATCATTGAAGAGAACAAAGAAGATATTGTTTGGGTATGTTAAAGACATAACGAAGCTTGATAATCTAGGTATGTTTTCCTATATCAAGTTAGAATCCTACTTTGTTAGGATCTTAGGTAAGTATACCTATGTATGAAATGATCATGAACATACATACTTATGATTATTTAGAATCATAATGTTTTGATAGTATTGAAACTATACTAATGAATGTATGATTATGTATGAGATCATGAGGATGACACTAGTGCACACTTGAGCATGCATAATGGTTCAGGATGGATAAGAAGTTCAAAAACATATAGAGATCAAGCGAGAGGAAACCATAAAAGATAAGTATTTGATTTGTTATTTGAATCTCTGAAATAGTAAATGATATTGCTTGTAATAGTTGTATGCATATTTGTATATATCATGCATAGTGTAAGCATTCATATGGCATACTACTAATATGCATATGATGGGTAAGATTGGACAAACATTCCATTATCATCTATCTAGAATGAAACCTCTTTGCTGACATGCTGAGAGGTGTGCATGCTCTTGACAGTATGTTCTAGTAGAGATGGAAGGCATCTAGATAGCCACTGTATGCATATAGGATATGGGAAAGTGTTTTTCCAAAATATTGGTCAATATAGTTGCATAACTATGTGAATCATATCAGTATGCATAGTAGGTTATCATAATTTGATGATTATGAAGTATTACTAACCATGTGATTAAATTTGATTTGTAGAAAAGATCATGTGCTATGATGATGAACACCTGTTCCAAAGAACGAGTGATGGATGTTCAACAAGAAGACTTACAAATCAAACATACTATAGAAGGCTCGGGGCTAGAAGATTCTCTTAGAAAGAAGAAGAGGATCATGACGAGATGTTTGCTCCAAGTGGCTCGATAAGACCATTCTCTTAATGGTATAATTGAAGAAAGCTCTATACGGGCACCCAAGATCGATATTGATTTGATGAGCTTAATGATCACCATGGGTGATGCGGATTTCAACCTTTGCTACAAGGTTGAAGATGGTGTCTATATACAGATGACATTCTTCTAGATAGATGCAAGAAGGAACTCACCACAAGTTCGAATGATATTGAGACACATATCAGTAGGCCCATCTGACGAGAGATGGGACAGATAGATATGTAGAAGATCACTCAATGCAGAGTGTGAATGATGTTCAGTCACAGAGGGAGAATTGACAATTTCTTGACAAGCTTGGGATTTACCAGAAGTAAAGCTGATCCTAACCTTTATCCTCAGGTTATGGATGATACTATTATTGTATATGGATGATCTCTTTCTAACAGGGAATGAGAAACAGAACATGGAAAGCAAGAAGAAGCTAGCTACAGAATTTAAGATGAAAGATCTCGGATTGATGCATTACTTCCTAAGTATGGAAGTATGGCAAGGCCCAGAAGGAATCTTTCTCAACCAGGGAAAGTATTTGATATGTTGGAATTCAAAGCCAAGGCCACTCCATGGATTCCAACTTGAAGTTGTTAGTTGATGACTCCTCAGAGTTAGTGGATATGACTCTGTACAGACAGATTATTGGGTCATTGATGTATTTGATAAATACCAGACCAGATATATGCTTTGTTGTGAATACCTTGAGTCAGTATCTAGTGGAACCTAGACAAGTTCAGTTGATAGCTGCAAAGCATGTGATGAGGCACCTAAAGGGTATGATAGACTTTAGTCTATGTTATATTGGAGATCATGACTTCAGATTGTATGGCTACACAGATGTTGTTTGAGTAGGAAGTGTATCAGACATGAAGAGCACATCGGGAGAATGTTATTGATTGGGATTTGCCATGATCTCATGGTTTAGTAGGAAACAGTCCAGTGTGGCTCTCAGTACAGCTGAAGCGGAATATATTGTTGCTTGCTTTGCTAGTTGTGAAGCAATATGGCTTTGAAAGTTTTTATCTGGTTTATTTGAATTAGAGATGGAACCCACTGAGATCCTGTGTGACAACCATAGTTGTATCAAGATGATAGAAAATCCAGTCTTCCATGATAAGTAAAAGCACATAGAGATCTAATATTTCTATATACAGGATATGGTGCAGAAAGGAGCTATCAAGCTCGAGTATGTAAGCACTAACGAACAAGTTGCTGATATATTGACTAAACCTCTATCTCGAGTAAAGTTTGATTATTTCCGAGACAAGCTTGGTGTAGTTCAGAAGGACCCTCCTCGAAACGGGGAGTGATGTGGTCACTTATGATTAGATTTCCTGCATTGACAGTGAGATCGATGATGTGGATACCTATATTGGTGATGCCGACAGAGAGGTTGGTGGATGGTCCTTAGACAGGGTCTAAGTTGACGAGGAGATTGCATCATCCTTGAACACATGTTCTAAAAGGATCCGTAGACATATGTCTCCGAGAAAGAAGAGGGATTGCATCATCCTTGGACATCGGTCCCAGAATTGATCTATAGACATATGTCTCCGAGAAAGAAGAGAGATTGCATCATCCCTGGACTTTGGTCCCAAAATTGATTCATAGACATCTGTCTCCGAGAATGTGAGGATTGTATATTCCTCAGACTTCGGTCCCAGAATTGATCCGTATACATATGTCTCCGAGAAAGTGGTCCCTTGTGGATGTGAGAGGACTACATTGTCCCTGAGACTTTGGTTCAAAATGTACGTGATAGGACTGCATCATCCCTAAGCCTTTGGTTCAAAATGTACGTTATAGGACTGCATCGTCCCTAGACCCTTGGTTTAAAATGTACGTGATGGGATTGTATCGTCCCTAAACATGAGACTTGTCTTAAAAGGATCACGGATTGTTTCATCCCTAGACATGAGACTTGTCTTAAAAGGATCACGGATTGTATCGTCCCTAGAAATGAGTCTTGTCTTAAAAGGATCACGGATTGTATCGTCCCTAGACATGAGACTTGTCTTAAAAGGATCATGGATTATATCGTCCCTAGACATGAGACTTGTCTTAAAAGGATCACAGATTGTATCATCCCTAGACATGAGACTTGTCTTAAAAGGATCACGGATTGTATTGTCCCTAGACATGAGACTTGTCTTAAAAGGATCACAGTTTGCATCGTCCATAGACATGATAATTGTCTAAAATTGATAAGGATTGATCATCCTGAAAGTAGATCTGGATTGCATCGTCCATAGATATGATACTTGTCTAAAACTGATATGGATTGATCATCCTGGAAGTAGATCTGGATTTCATCGTCCATAGACACGAGACTTGTCTAAAATTGATAAGGATTGATCATCCTATAACTAGATCCTGTGTAATGCAGATTATGCTACGATGATCTAGATGTTGTAGATCAAGATGATCTAGATGCTGTAGATCGAGATGATCTAGATGATGTTGTTGATCGAGAGGATCCAATTGATGATGTGATGCTATTGATCGAGAGGATCCATTTGATGATGTGAGGCTGTTGATCGAGTGATCCAGATGATGATGTTACTGTAGCTATTCAAGTGCTGCAGAAGATGAAGACTCAGTACTGAAGATGTTGATGTTCCAGTATTAAAGATCTTGAAGATGTTCCAGTAACTGGTTGAGTTACTGATGATATTGAGAAAGCTTCCAATGATTTATAGATGTATCATGTATGATGTTGATGACTCCTTGCTTCTACAGATGTTGTTATAATATCCTTCTCGTTAAGGGGGAGTGTTGAAATATTGTAACTTCTAAGAATATTATATTTGTACTTTATTATTTCGGCAATGTTTCATTCCTCCGTGAAGACCTTATTGTATATCCATAGATGTTTATTCCTCCGTTGGAATGTGGTAACTTGGGTTATTAGACATCCCTAGTGGGGGTCGGCCTTGTATGTGTTATGTGGGTCAAAGGGTTATTAGACCATCCTAGAGGGGTCGGCCCAATCAGTTGTAATGGGGTGTTTAACTAGTGGTTAAAGTTAGGGCCAACCTAGTTAGTATAAAGTCATGTCGGAGTTGTGTATAAATAGAGGAGGTGTGTTCCTCATTTAATACATTGCACTCACTTGTGAATAGCACATAAGTCAGAGAGAAATCTGATGTGGAGGAGAAGGAGCTCATGGTCGTGGATTACATCTTTGTATTTGCTAGTCATCTATATTGAGGAAGCTTTGTTGGGTTTTCTACCCCACGAGGGTTTCGCAGGATGAATCCGTGTCTCTTGTATTTATCTATGCTTGTTGTTCGTTCAGTGATCTTATATGTGCTATTATTGTGAAATGGAATGTAATGCTAACATTTTCTGTCTTAGCATATTAAATCTTAACATTATCAATGATGATGATGAAGAAGATGATGATGATGAAGATGATGATGATGTTGACGATGATGATGACGATTGAAAATGATGATGATGACGAAGAAGATGATGATGATGATGATGATGACGAAGAAGAAGATGATGATGATGATGATGATGACAATGATGATGATGTAGATGATGATCAGGAACAGGGTGATGACGACGATGATGATGATGGAGATGATGATGATGATGATGATGATGTTGATGACGATGATGATGATGTTGATGACGAAGACGATGACCAGGATGATGATGATGATGATGATGATGATGGTGATGATGATGATGGGGATGAGGATGAGGATGAGGATGATGATGAGAAAGTGGGTGATAACTATGAAAATGATCATCATCATCATATTTGTCATCATCAGCATCATCATCTTCATCTTCATACTCATCTTCATCATCATCTATCATCTTCATCACCATCATCATTATCTTCGTCATCATCATCATTATCAATGATGATGATGAAGAAGATGATGATGACGAAGATGATGATGAAAATTGAAAATGATGATGATGATGTTGGCGATGATGATGACGATTGAAAATCATGATGATGATGATGATGATGATGATGACAATGATGATGATGTTGATGATGATGAGGAACAGGGTGATGACGATGATGATGATAATGGAGATGATGATGATGATGATGATGATGATGATGATGATGATGATGAAGACGATGACCAAGATGATGATGATGATGATGATCATATTCCCCATCATCGACATCATCATCTTCATCTTCATACTCATCTACATCATCATCATCATTGATAATGATGATGATGATGTCATCATTCATAATGATGATGATGGATATGATGATGATGATGATGATGATGATGACAAAGATGATGGATGATGATGAAGATGATGATGAAGATGATGATGATGACATTTATGATGATGATGATGATGTTGATGATGACATTGATGATGATGATGATGATGATGTTGATGATGAAGATGATGGCCAAGATGATGATGACGATGATGATGAGGATGGGGATGATGACGAGGAAGTGGGTGATAACGTTGATGATGATCATGGAGATGATGATGGTGACGAGGATGATGACGATGATGTGGATGATGATGATGAAGATGATGATGACTAAGATGATTATGACGATGATGATGAGGATGAGGATGACGATGATGATCATATTCGTCATCACCCTCACCATCACCTTCATCTTTGTACTCATCTTCATCATCATCCATCATCTTCATCATCATCATCATCTTCGTCATCATCATCATTATCAATGATGATGATGAAGAAGATGATGATTGTAAAATTAGTCATAGCAGATCTAATGAACAAGTAAATTAATCATAACAGATGAACATAGAAAATATGGTGTAAAACTGTGTAAAACATGCACAGTGCTCAATATCCCAATAAGGGTGAATAATTACAATACAATAATCTAACAATGTGAGTGAGCAATTTGAATTGACGAAGAAGGTCATTTGAATCACTAAATGGAGTAGCTTGACTCCAACTAGGAGTCCTCATCATCAATCAGTGGTGGTCATCAATGCACAAGAACCAGTCATCCAGGTGTCAAGCTGAGTCTAACTGAGTGTGTCATGTGTAACTGAAGTCTGTAGCACTGATATAGGGAACGAGACTCAGTGGAGGGTGCATGGGAGGCTTAACTGAAGTCAGAAAAAGTCATTTAGTCAATCTGGAGGTCCAACGGAGTGAAACAATCAGCCAGGAGTGAAACTAGCCTCAAATCAAGGAGAATCGGAGCTAACTGAGTGTAACTGAAGTGTAACTACAGTGGTAGGTGAAGAAGTGCACCCTTCTCTGGCAGTAGGTGAGAAGTGGGTGACTTCCTGACTAGGAGGGCTAAAACTCTGAAGTAAGTGGATCCTGGGCGCTAGAATAAGGTGGGTAAGGTGCTGGAGGCATCACATGGTGACTGGGCGCTTCTCTGGAAGTAGGTGAGAAGTGGGCACCTTCCTGACTAGGAAGGATAAAAATCTAAAGTAAGTGGCTCCCGGGTGCTAGAATAAGGTGGGTAAGGTGTTGGAGGCATCACATGGTGACTGGGCTGCATGCAAAATGCATGCAAACCCTAGAATTTGCATGCAAACCCTAATTGCATGCAAGGTCCTGAAAAAGATAATGTGGATATCCGAACACCCCCCTTCAAGCTAGACTATAATGTGCAAAAAATAATGTGGGGCCCTGGTAACTAAGACCAAAGGTCACCCCAATACAATAATCCAAAAAAAATGCTGAAAATAAACTAAGTGAGGAAAGAGGGAAAACCTAGTGGGAAGAAAGCCCCCCCTCAAGCTAAAGCATAATAATGGATCAATTTGTCTCCACCATGATGGAACTCACCCCCAATAGTGAACGGAGGTAAGAGAAATTCTTCTCAGTGAAGCTCTTGGTGAAGATGTCTACGATTTGCTCATCAGTAGGGCAATATTACAGAATGATGGTGTGATCATGCACCAAGTGTCGAATGTAGTGCATATGAATCTCAATGTGTTTGGTCCTCTGCCGCTGAACTAGATCTATGGAGATCTTGATAGCACTTTGATTTTCACAAAATATGACAGTCGAGGTAGTGCCACCAAAACCAAACTCGGAAAGAATGCCCTGCAATCAAACTGCCTGAATGCAGGCATTGACTGCCCCTCGATACTCTGCCTCTACTAAAGAAAGTTCAATGGCTGCCTACTTTTTGCTGGACCAGCAAATAGGGCCATTACCAATCATGAAAGCATAACCAGAAGTGGACTTCCAATCAATGCTATCACCTTCCCAATCTGAATCAGTAAAAGCAATGAAATCAAGCTCAAAATCTGCAGCATAATGTATGCCAAAATGTTTCGTACCTTGCACATATTGCAAGATCCGCTTGGCTGCTCGCCAATGAAGCTCATGGGGTTGCTGCATATACCTTGACACGGCACTCACGGCATATGAAATATCAGGCCTTGAGTGTGTCAAATAAAGTAGTGAACCAATCAACTATCGATACATACTGCAATCTGCAAGCGGTGTAGAATTTCCCTCCTCAAGACTGATTCCTGAGAGGAATGGGAATGGGGTTGTCTTACATTCAGCCATATTAAACTTCAATAATAGGTCGGAAGCATATTTTTTCTAAGATATAGTGATCCCATCAAAATTTTGAGATATCTCCAAGCCCAAAAAGTGACTCAGCAAGCCCAAATCACTCATGTCAAAAGCTAGATTTAAGGCAGTTTTTAGCTTGTTTATTGAAGTAAGAGTGCTACCAGTAATGAGAAGATCATCAACATAAAGTACAATAACCAAAAAATTACCTTTAACTCACTGAAGATACACATTCGGATCAGATTTGCATCTTTAGAAATTCTGAGAAAGAAAGGAGTCCATCTTTGCGTACCAAGCTCTTGGGGCCTGTTTTAACCCATACAAAGATTTCTTCAATTTGAAAACTAATGATGGATCTGATGTGTAGCCTTATAATTGATGCATACATACCTCTTCAGCAAGATATCCATGTATAAATTCACTCTTCACACCCATGTGGTGCACTTCCCAGTGCTTGGATGCGGAAATTGCCAAAACAAGGCGGATGGAATCCATTTTTGCAACCGGTGAAAAGGTCTCAATGTAGTCCACTCCTTGGACTTGGGAGAAACCTTTTTCCACCAAAATTTATTTTTATTTGTTTATAGATCCATCAGTAGAAACTTTCATGTGGTAGACCCATTTACACTTCACTAATTTTCTTCCAGGTGGAAGAGAAACTAGCTCCCATGTATTGTTCTTTTGAAGAGAACTGTACTCTTCATCCATGGCACTTTGCCATCTCAGATCTCGGTGGTCATGGTAGTATGTTTGGGGATCTAAAACAGTCATCAAATAACAAATCTCAGGAAGTAATGTATTAGAAATAGAAATAGCCATACCTGCTCTTTGAAAGTCTGCTCTTGTTCGTCTCGAATCAGCAGGATTTCCAAGGTTCGAACCAGCAGATTGAAGAGTGTTTTGGGCCCACTTTGGTAACTGAGGAGGATCACAATGGTTGGATTCCAAACCTGATATGCCATGATCATCATGTGCTGCTAAAATATCAGAAATATTAGAACTCATACCTTCATTATCGCTGCACAGATTTTCTTCTGGTGAAGGCGGTGAAACGATAGTTTCTTCCTTGACTAGTTGCAATTCTTGAAGTAGTTCTTCAAATTGCCAAAAAATACCTTGAACCATTTAATGACATATGGGGAAGTGGACCACTGATATCAAAATGTATCAGCCCCAAAACTGTAGAAGCTCTACTAGCTTTTCCGTGGTCGAATCTGTGCTCGGGTTGCTTCCCAATAATGCAACCAGTGCATATTCCCTTTGAGGAACGGAGTTGTGGATTGCAAGCGGAATAAAGTGTGAAAACTCATAGCATTTTGGAGTGTGGTTCGCCTTTCCAACTACAACAAGTCTTCCACTTTTGATATTATAAATTTCAACTGTATTAGGGCTGAATGTAACTTGCTTCACTTCACCAGTGTGTGTCATTTGATACACAAAAAGAATATTTGAAACCAAGGAAGGCACATAGATAACATTCTGAAAGCTTCCATGATCTACATGAATCGTACCTTTTCCCTTTGAAGAAATTTTTGAGTCATCACCCAAATGGATGGGGATGGAGCTGTTTGGATAGAATTAAGAAAAAGAATCAATATTTGCAGCCATATGATTCGATGCACCCGAATCTATCAAAAGAGTAGTGGGTTTCAAAACAGTTTCCATGAGTACTTGTCCTCTTTCATGATCATCATTCCTATCCTTCTTCCTTGCACCGTTAGGAAGAGTTATGTTATTCTTTTCCAAAAGGAGGGCCATTTGATCTATAGTCTTCTTCATGCATGAACTTTCAGGATGAAAGCCACGGTTGCAATAAGTACATTTAGATTTTTCCTTACCCTCTTTACCCTTTTGCTTGAACTTCGAACTGGATGGTGCATCCATCTGTTTTCCTTTCTCTCTTTGCTTGTGAGGTTCAAATTTGGGCTTCTCCTTCTTTTGCTTTCCTTTACCATTTGAAATCTTGGGTCCTTGAACATATAGGGCTGAATATTTGGAGCTTATGGACCCCATTTGAATCAACTTATCATGCTCTTTTGTGACGGACTCAATGAAGGCATTCAAGGTAGGCATCTTCCAATTCGGGGTAGTTAGCCGACCGGAATTGAAAGTAGAGACAAATAACGAATAATCTTTGCCAAGCTTCCTAAGAATGGAGAGGATCAATTGCTTATCCTCTTTGATAACTCCACTGTTCTTCAACTGCATGTTCAATTTCTTGAATTTTGTGAAGAATTCATTAATGGTCTCGAAATTCTCAGGACTAAGGGCAATCAATTCATTCTCTAATTGAAAGGCCCTAAGCTCGTCTTGCTTTCCAAATAGTGTTTCAAGTTTCTCCCATATAGCTTTTGGAGTCTTCAATCCGCTGAGATGGAAGTGAAGATCTTTGGAGATGGAGAGACAAAGAAGAGCATAAGATTCATGAAGCTTGTTGTAGTGTTTGGTTCTATCTGACAAGGTGTTTGGCTCCAATTCAAGATGAAGAGTGACTCGGTAGTAACCTTTTGAATGTAATATGATCCCCATATCATCTTTCCAATCAAAATAATTGAATGGGGTGAGAATAGGCTTTGAAGAAGAGTATTCCATTGCTAGGAGCGAGTGCACACTAATGTAGAAATGCTTGCAAGGGAAAAGCAGCGAATGCAATTGATGGAGACAATAACCTGCAAATCACAATAAAACCAAGAACAATTAGGTCGAACAATCCACCCTTTTAGAGTTGCATCACACCTGGGATTGGAGATCAAGCAATCTTGAATGGGTCCAATGTATCAGATCCAGGATTTATGTGTAAACTCAAGCTTCTGGAATGGTATTGGAAGTCTTTTCAAGCTTTGCATGCATAGGAGCGAATGCCCTTGAGATCTTTCATGCCAAAACTTTTTGTAATTTTTGAGCAAATTCACTCAAATCCTCTTGTAGAAACACCTGTAGAAAAGAGATCTTGTCCCTGCAATGGCTCTGATACCATGTAAAATTAGTAACAAAATATCTAATGAACAAGTAAATCAATTACAACAGATGAACATAGAAAATATGGTGTAAAACTGTGTAAAACATGCACAGTGCTCAATATCCCAATAAGGGTGAATAATTACAATACAATAATATGACAATGTGAGTGATAAATTCGAATTGACTAAGAAGGTCATTCGAATCACTAAATGGAGTAGCTTGACTCCAACTAGGGGTCCTCATCATCAATCAGTGGTGGTCATCAATGCACAAGAACCAGTCATCCAGGTGTCAAGCTGAGTCTAACTGAGTGTGTCATGTGTAACTGAAGTCTGTAGCACTGATATAGGGAAGGAGACTCAGTGGAGGGCACATGGGAGGCTTAACTGAAGTTAGAACAAGTCATCTAGTCAATCTAGAGGTCCAACAGAGCGAAACAGTCAGTCGGGAGTGAAACTAGCCTCAAATCAAGGAGAATCGGAGCTAACTGAGTGTAACTGAAGTGGAACTGCAGTGGTAGGTGAATAAGTGCGCCCTTCTCTAGCAGAAGGTGAGAAGTGGGCACCTTCCTAACTGGGAGGGCTAAAAATATGAAGTAAGTGGCTCCCAGGTGCTAGAATAAGGTGGGTAAGGTGATGGAGGCATCACATGGTGACTGGGCTGCATGCAAACCCTAGAATTTGCGTGCAAACCCTAATTGCATGCAAGGTCCTGAAAAAGATGATGTGGATATCCGAACAATGATGACGAAGATGATGATGATGTTGACGATGATGATGATGATTGAAAATGATGATGATGACGAATAAGATGATGATGATGATGATGATGATGATGACAATGATGACGATGTTGATGATGATGAGGAACATGGTGATGACAACGACGATGATGATGGAGATGATGATGATGAGGACGATGATGATGATAATGATGATGATGATGATGATGTTGATGATGAGTACGATGACCAAGATGATGATGATGATGATGATGGTGATGATGATGATGGGGATGAGGATGAGGATGAGGATGAGGATGAGAAAGTGGGTGATAATGATGATGATGATGACGATGATCATATTTACCATCATTAGCATCATCATCTTCATATTCGTACTTGTCTACATCATCATCGATCATCATCATCATCATCATCATCATCATCATCATCTTCGTCATCATGATCATTATCAATGATGATGATGATGATGAAGATGATGGATGATGATGATGAAGATGATGACGATGATGATGATGAAGATGATGACCAAGATGATGATGAGGAGGAGGAGGAGGATGAGGATGATGATTAGGAAGTGGGTGATAACGATGATGATGACGATTGAGATGATGATGATGACGAGGATGATGACGATGACGAGGATGATGACGATGAGGATGATGATGATGATGCTGACGATGATGAAGATGATTATGATGATGATGAGGAGGAGGAGGAGGAGTAGGAGGCTCCTTGTAGAGGGATAGTGTCATGTATTCTATGTGTTATTGATGATGCGTGAGGTCTAGAATTTTCAATTAAGGCCCAGGTGGAATTCAATTGAGCTCAATATGCTTCAATAAGATCTCGAGGAACCTGTTTTAATTTTTCGATGATGTTCAATGCTTCTCAACATATCCACGGTCTTGCATGGTAGGCTAAGGATGCATTCATGGCATTTGATCTTTACAAAATATGTTTTTTGTCAAAATGAAATTCGAATTGCCTCTTTGATGAATCCTCCTCTACAAGAATTCATTTATTGCATGAATGTTACAGACTCACAAAAACTCTAAACAACACTCAATGGCATGAAACTATAACCACAAACCAAGGAGAGGTTGATTTTATGCATTGATATAGAGAGGTGGCAATAGGCACACAATATGGAGAAACAATGAGTTAGAAAAAACATTTGGACCAAAGTACCACAATGCTTATTAATAAAATTTAAAAAAACATTTTTTGGCTCAGGAATTGTGGTTTATCACCACGTTTCTCTTCGACACTCACCATCAAAATACGTATAAAAATAACATGTCTTTACATCCTCTTGCATTTAAATCCTCATCGCATAGTAATAAATAAGGATTATTATGCATGCACATCCTCTCCTTACAATGTTAATTGGGTCAAGGTGCATAGACAACCATAAATTATCAAATGTGTCAAAGAGTAAGCCCTTCCAATAAAAATTAAGACCCACCCTTCAAACTTCATCACCAAGACTAATTTATGCAAATAGTTTCGAAGTGGGGGAAGGTTTGGCATGAAATGGTGTAAACGTTGTGGAATAAATGGTGTAAACGTTATACAGGGGTGTGTGCATGGGTTTGGGCGCATGTGCGTGCGCAAGTTTGGGCGCGTGCACGCTCCTAACGTGTATGCACAAAAAACACACATGCGCACATTTAAGCATGCGTGCGCGGCCCTATTACTAGTTAAAAAAAATAGAGTTCTCTGTTTCCTGGGAATTTCACCAAAAACACGGGTTTCACTTCTTCCGCAGGTTTCAAGCTCTCATGGGTTTCTTATTGGCTCACACTCATTGATATTTTGGACACTCTTTGATCTATTGGACACAAAATCACCCTTGGGATCTAGCAAACATCTTCAGTGATCTTGGAATCTAGTGGATTCATTCAAGCTACCAGTTTCCATTTCAAGTGGAGATCATTTCTATAGAGGTATGGTGAATTGTAAATAAGTCTTTTCATTCAGAATATTTGAGACGAGGCCATGCCTTTTTGTTTGTATCATATGCCCACAACAATATCCATGCATAGACAACAATGAATTTGACAAGAATATTTCCCAAGTTCACATCTAAAAAAACTCATATGAACACTAGACAAGATGAAGTATGCAACCTCCTCATTGTGTAATTAGTTCTCAAGTTAATTTTGTTGTTTTCACCTCATATTATGCTAGCAAAAAATACTACACACTCACTAAACATAACTAAAAATATCACTTCAACTCATCCACAAAACCTCAACTCTTTCATCTCTTATTCAATACCATTGTATGGAATGAGGATATCTGTAAGTACATGCACCTTTCCTTTCTCTATGAATCCAAATATGATAATATTCATCCATATTCACCATCCTTACAATATCCCCTCACCTTTAATAATGATTTTTTTTTCAAAAACCAAGACTTTCCCACTTCATGCTCTATTCAACATGATGATTGTTGGTATAGTCCCTAGTTCCCCACTCTCCAACCCCTCCCCACCCTAGATATTGCACGTTGAAAGGTCAAATTATATTCCCCCTAATCACCCTTCCCAAGACCATGATCCTTGTTAGAAACCTTTGCATCCTCCTTAAGGTTTTGCACAAAACAAGGTATACATTCAGTCTATTGTGATGCATTGTTGAATTCAACCATGGGTATTTTAAACTGAAAATCACATTCTATCATCTCAAGGTTTATAGATAAGCAAATAGTTTGTTGTTGTTTCTTCAACTCCTTAAGGTGTTATATAACCTAGTAATTTGTGATGGTAAAGGATATTGCCTCAAATGGAAGGATATACCATTCCACTATGAAGACAGAAATCAAACTAGGTGCAAAATTTAGAATTGATAACATTAAGGGACAAAGAAAAATATGCAACTAATTAAGGTTACCTTATTTGATGTAGAAAAACTATCAATCTATTCCCAAGGCATCTCTAGCCATCTCTGTTGTAGGGTGTTACTACCATAAGTTTTATGAATTCATGGCTAGGCAAGACACTAGTTTTTCCTCTCTACACTTGACCAACCATCATCTATATGGATTGGAATTGTAAGGGATAATGATGTTTATTCGAACACAAATAAACCAACATAGTCTGTAGTTGTATATGTTAATTTGTAAAGTGGTAAGCTATGTTGGAATGTGTCAGGTTCATTGTATAATTGCACTAATATCTTATTTGTTGTTTATTTTGCAGGGGTAGGCCTCATAGTTGTGTTAAAGAGAATTTTGGAGATGGGAAACTCGTGAAATGAAAAAAAAATAGAAGGAATCTGCCTATTGAGAAGGTCAATGACTTAAGAGAAAAGGCCAGGTTGGGAATGGAAAGATTGAGACATGGTCCTATCATTTCCCCGAATCCTACCACTGATCCTAACACAGTTGTTGACACGAAAACCTCTTGTTCATAACCATGGGTAAAGCGGTTGCGTCCAATGGACCCAACTCAAATTCCAACATCAACACAATCTCCAACCAACAATCCATCAACGAGTCATGCTGAAGTTCCTCACAACATAAGAATTTTGGGAGATGCTGCATGTGTAGAGATGGACATACAAGCCTTGCTTAATTTCCAATCTCCCCAAGAAGACCACAACCTTGTCGACCACACTCCCATTATGGCCCAATCTATGAACGAAGCACAGCAACAAACAAGCTTCGATATTCATGTCTCATGTCCACCCTCCCTACCTCGACTATCCAGTTCAAGAAGAAGAACTCTTATACGTATTCATGTGGATGAGAGTGCTATGTCCGGGCTTGAAGGCAAGTTGCCAAAACGCACTATCAATGCAACAAAATTGTCAAAGAATATTTTGAATCCAAAGGTGATGCAGGTAAATGTCAATTATTGCTATGTTTGTTAAAGTCACGTTCTTTAGCTGTTGTTAGGAGAATTTTGGGCATAAAGATGGTTAAAAGTTCAGAGGCCAATAGTCATATTGTTAGAAATATCTAATATGCATTTAATGCAATTGGGAAGACGTCTCGTACAAAAGATCTTTGTGCGGCTCGTCGTGTTTTAGTGGAATCAGTTGTAAGTAAGTCCACAAGGCAACATCGCCTGCTATCACACACTTCTCACATACTCAAATTAAATAGAAAAAATATTAAAAAGTACTCTGTTATAAGAAAAGATATTGACACTCTGGGTGGAAACAATTGTTGGGATTTTGTTGCTAGGTTGCCTCGTGCATATAGGAAACTAATTGATGTTGTTAGAGAGTTAGTACAAATTTTTTTGCATGATCATACTAGATCTTCATCAAACCAAAGAGACATGCTAAAAATGAGAAAAGGTTCTACTGAATGTGAGCCCCATGTTAAACACTTCCTTGACACCACACAGACTAAACTCTATGAGAGATTCAGGAACAAGCACACACAATTGAACCTGGGCCAAAGGTCCTTTGACCAATACAAACCATGGTACATTTGTATATGCATTGATTGAAACACTTGTTGTTGTAGATACCACGTATAATATGAATATTATTATGACACATATAATCATATATTTTGTGATTTGCATACTAACATTGTGCAGGGCTGCAATCAATCCATACTACCACCAAATGCATCAAGAGACTTTATCCACAACTTCATGTGTCCAAGGCCTGAAGGACAAAAGTATTATGGAAAATTGTGTCTATATGGGACATGTTCTAGGTGCAGTGGGTTTTCTCTTTTGAACTGTTGCATTCATGAAAGAAAGGAGCACGAATTTGGCATGATGGGTGTGGAGATGTAGAGTTTCAAGTACGTGACCTATCAATTAGACAGTGTCAGAGAAAGTAAAAATATTGCATTGGTGAAGTCATAGGTACAAATGAATATTGCATATTTTTCATATTACACGTTCAATTTATGGCATATACATTTTTCCAAAGGCCACATTGTAATATTTCCCTTGTTTCCATGGTAACAAGTACTGGTATGTGACTTCTTGATGGAATTCTACGAGAAAACCGAGCAGTATGTTCAACATGTGCATGTAGTGCGATGATAAGGTGAGTAGTATATAAAATGCAGGGACACATTTCCTGTTGGAACCATAGTGTCAATTGTGGATTTTGCAGAAAATTACACCCTTCAACCACAAAATGAAATCCAGAGTCAATACTACCATTCAGACCAAGTCAGCATCATGGTACATATTATGTATAGGCATGGGCCAGAGAGCAGCAATGACAAGAGGATAATACTGAAGGAGACAAACTTTTACATAAGTGATGATAGAACCCATGATCTGCATTATGTGCAACATTTTTTTCGAATTTTCTATGATCAGTTGAAGGAGAAAGATATACAAATGGATCAGCATTGAATATGGTCGTGTGGTTGTGCGGGCCAGTTCAAAAATGCCCGAGTATTCCAATGGATGAGTACTTTGCCTAAGACTTATTGTTGGAGCATAGGCCGCAGCTATGGCAATGCTGCCAATTTTGAGGAAAAGAACCATTTTTGGCGGAAATGAACAGTGCACGGTACGGCGCCAGATGGATGATCTCACCATAGAGTGCGGGCCGAAAATCGCGGAGCTCACGCGCACACGTCAAAGGAGAGTAAATGTGGCCAAGTAGAAAGCTCAGCTACCACAATAAATGAAGCGACGGAATAGAGGGCTCAGCTACCCTCATTAAGGCTAAGTACATAAGTTATGGTTGCTCGAACCAAGAGCAACGGGACGAAGCATTGAAGGAAAAGGACACGGAGCAAAGAACGATGAAGCGGTGCCCATACCCATGATGTGCGCCAAAAATCACGGAGCCTGTAGGAAGCTGCGATGCCACTGCAAGAGGCGTCTGAAGTACACCTAGCTGTGTCAGTGGTTAGAGTTTTTGGGGATCAATGTTGGGAGAGGCCCACAGTTTTGTAAAGGTGTGACCCTCAGGGCCACCTATATATATGTGTAATTGTAAAGGGAAAAAGGTTAGATGGGTTGGTTAGAAGGTAAGAGAGTTAGACTTGCATAGCTGTAGAGCTAGATTCACTAAGTTTACAGACAGTCTAAGTTGATGTTTGAGTCATTGTAATCTCTGTAGAAGAAGAGAATATATCTAAGAGAAGGGCTCCCAGCTGTGTGCATGGAGTTTCCCAGAAAGATCTAAGGCTACAGCTGTGTGCGCAGCGTAACTGTGTAATTCTCATTTTGAGCTAATATAAAATACAATTCCCGTGGATGTGATTTCCCCGTGAAGGCGAACCACATAATCCTTGTTGTTACGGTGATGTTCTACGTGAATGCATGTCTATGCTTCACTATCTGTGTCTACATGAATGTTTCGCTATCTTTATGAATGAATATGTAAAGTAAGTCCTTGAAGCTCCCTTAGAAGTTATACTCGTGCAGTGTCGAAGGAGCCGTAAGTACGCTATCTCTGCAACGCTTGAGGACTATGTTACTGCGCTGTGGCACAAGGCCATAAACGATACAGTGTATCGATCGGAGTGGGTAAACGCCTCGTGTGCACGTGCAGAGATATTGCGCAGCTAGGCTGGTAAGAGTGAGTTCCAGAGCTATCGCGCTGAGAGGTCCGTGGAAGAGTAAGACGTCCCGCTCCGAGGTATCCTCCTGGAAGGGAAGGGAGAATAAAATAGTCTCCACATCACCTAGGTTAAGGAAACCTGATTCCTTATCCCCCCCATAGCCACTTTGGGTGAGACCTCGGGCTGCTGCGTAGCTTGTTTCCGAAAGGGCCAGTGCACCAAGGGGTGTTTGTTGCTGTGCCTCCTAAAAACCCGGGTCTATCCAGAAAGTAGCCAACAAATGGTTCCATTGCCTTGAGACTTGTTACTCCGGCGACGTGCGAGATTGATGTGAAACCTAGAGAAAAAGGGAGCCAACAAATGGTTTCGTTTCCTTGAGACTTGTTATTCTGGCAACGTGCGAGATTGATGCAAAACTTAGAGAAAAAGGGATCCAAAAAATGGTTCCGTCGCCAGCTTTAACCCTATTATTTTGAAGGCAATGTGGTGCTGGAATACTACAGCTAAATAAATTCAAGACTGGTTTGATTCAAAGGCTAGAGAGTTCGCTGAACGTGAAAATAGAAGCCCTAGGTTTTAGACAGAAGACTGGTTGCAGAATCATATTTATACTGACCTTCATGAAATCTTCTTTGTAACATTTTCTCTCGAGTTGTATGGGTGGGTATCCAAGCTAGCAGATGCTCAACCCACTGTGCATGTTGATCAACCTATCGTTTGGTCGCCTGAGCTAGTTAGCATCGTGAAGCGGGTCGATAATCCTATATCCCGTGCAGTAGACTTTTGGTTGAACAGTCTGCTGGAAGGCTTCATCATCGAGTTTGCAGTAGATACGAGAAAGAGCTTCAGTGAGGCTGAGAGGAGCTTCTTCAAAGCATACAGGGGTAAGTTCTTAAATTCTCTGAACCTGTCAATTAAAATGCTCTTATATGAAAAAGGAAAACTATGCATAGCTTCCGATGAATAACATAGACAAGTAATGTCCGCAGATTCTGATAGTGATTTTGAAGCTATTGGTTGCACTCGTAGTGGAAAACGGTATAAAGTAGGCCTTGACCAGCATTCTTTTGAGTCTAGCCCAGAAGATAGTCGAGCTCATAGAGCGAGCCATATAGAGAGACAAGGGAGTGTTCATATCCCTTATCACCCTTTTACACCGCAAAAGCTAGATGGGGCTCAGCATAACCCCGCAGTAACACCCTCTAGTAGCCCGCACAGTACTTCTAGTACCTCATCTCCACCTTTGTTTAACCATCCTGGAGGCAGTGCCACAGCACCTCCACGTCAACCTAGTGCAAGAAGGATGGGTGATGAAATGAAGCTACCAACTTTTAGAGGAACAGGGCTAGAAGACCCTGAGCAGCACTGGTTTCTATGTGAAGCCATTTGGACGATTAAGCAAATTAATGATGATGTTGTTAAGCTGGTTCAGTTAGCAACCACATTAAGAGAGAGAGCCTTAACCTAGTTTATGAAATAATCAGCAGCACGGAATAGGACGCTTGCTGATGTAAGAAGTGCTATGATTAAAGAATTCAAGAAACCTAAATCAGAATCACAGTGCATAACAGAACTCAAAGACATAAAACAGTTACCTACAGAGTCAGTATGGGACTTTGAGCAGAAGTTCAAAGCCTTGATAGATCAAGTAAGCTTTGAGTTTGCACCGCAGCAGCATAAGGAATGGTTCATTGTTGCGCTGCTTCCTCACATTAGACTTCCTCTTATGCAACAGAATCTCACTACCCAAGAACAAGCTCTAGAGATGGCTATGAAACTAGAAGCTTCACCAATTGCTGGAACAAGTAACGATGTTGCACAGTTGCAGAACCAAATAGCAAACCTAACTTTGCAAGTACATGATATTAAGAAAGGAAAGGATGTTAAGGAAGAAATTTGGTGTACAAAGTGTAGAGCACAAGGACATTCAAAGGATCACTATCCTTTTTTCATAGATTATATTGCAACTGGAGCACCTAACCCTTTACCACAGGCTCAGGGGCCTTGGTGTGAAATTTGTAGAACTAGAGGCCACAGACCACAAGAGTGTCACTTGTTACAGAAATATGTACAAAATCCAAAGAATCTATATTGCAATTTCTGTAAATCAGTAGGCCATGATGAGAACAATTGCAGAGCATATGGCCTTATGATAGAAAGAAAACATGATGTTTATAGAGTACAGTCAGAACCACAAGGACCCACAACAGGTCCGCAGTATGACCAATCTCGCGAAGGACGAGGAGGAAATTACAAAAGCCGTGGACGTGCAGCAGGTTTTGGTCGAGGAAGAGGACAGATCACTTGTTATAACCGCGGAGCTCAAGGCTATTATGCAAGGGATTGCCAAAATCCTACAACCATCTGCAGATACTGTAAATCTTATGATCATGTCATTGAAGAATGCCCTCAGTTGATGGCCAAGATGCAAGAAAAGAAGCCACAAGTTAACTAGAATATCCAGTTGATTGGAGCAGAAAAAAGAGAACCGGATCCTACAGTTAATATAGTGACGTGTAGTGGAGCAACCACTGGTGCGCCAGGGTCGGGAATTGGAAAGCCAGCGATGCAATGGGTGCGCCACGCTAATATTAGACCATCCCTGCTTGACCTACAGAAGCAAAAAGAAGCATTCAAGCAAGCTCAAGAGTATTTCTCAGATCCGCGAGCTTCAAGTTCTGTCGCAATTCTGCATAATGACATCAGACCGCATGCGCCACATCAAGAGAACTTGGTACAAGAGCAGGCCACTACATCCGGAAGGCCTGATGAGGAGGATGCACTAGGCAGTGTTCATGATTTCCTGAGAAACTGCTTAAAGTTGCGCAATGAAAAAGCAACTATTGAGCTCCAACACCTGTTGGATCAGTGTCAACAATCTACTTCGATGAATACATCGCAGCGTGCTGTTCATCAGATCGGGAGTCATACTAGAACTGGAAGAGAGGTGAGACTCATAGCGCAGATTGGAGCATTTGAAATGGACGACGTCATTTTGGATTTAGGCTCAGAAGTTAATGTTCTCACTATGCAGACATGGGAACAGATGGGTAGCCCTCAGCTTACCAGATCTCCTATCCAGCTAAGACTTGCAAATCAGCAACGAGTTTCTCCATTGGGCAGATTACCCAATGTACCCATTGATATTGAGGGAGTAAGAAGTTCTGCAAACTTTGAAGTAATCAAAATTTTGGATGATAGTAGACCTTACCCAACACTCTTAGGCATAGATTGGGAATTTGATAATTTGGTTGTCATTAATTTGAAGAAAAGACAGATGACCTTTGAGGATGATCGGACCAGGGTCATTCCACCGCTCGATCCCCTTCAAGGACCACGGTATATTGAACCCATTCGAGCAGAAGAAGAAGTGTGCCACATGGAAAGTTTGTATCAAATGACTTCTAGTCATAGTGATTATGTCAATCCCACAGCGGATGGCCATATCAGCTGGGAATGCGATAGCTCGTGCACATCAGATTCAGAAGCAGGACTAGAAAACTGGCAGAATCGCTTACATGAAGTTTCTGCAAGGCATTGCACCATGATGACTAAATCCATTCGATGGATTGGAACAGAATGGAATAACACTCCAATATTTGATGGTTTAACTGGAGTAAGTGAATTCATACATGCATATCAACAATAAATCCCAAATGAGCAGCGCATACAAGCATTGGATGTAGCACTGCGCTCTACACCCGCAAGATGGTGGGGTGTGCATAAAGAAAATATCGAAACATGGCAAGACTGTCGCAGTTTGATACTGCGTAGATTTCAAGAGACCACAGCAGGAGTTTTGTGCAAATATGATGGACAGAGTGACCCCAGGACACACGTTGAAGCATGTATTAAGCAGTGGTCAGATATTCCAGAGGATGAGTGGGCTCACCTATTCATCCACACGTTGGATATAGTTCCAAGGAACTGGTACACTGAAACAGAATTGCACAGAGGCACTATCACTTGGCTTCTCATGATTGAAAGTTTTCAACTCACTTTCAGCTTTGAGTTAGAACATCCAAGCATCGATCAGGCTTTAAAGTGTATTAGAAAGAAGGTATTTGAACAATGTCCGTTACCAGAGTATTCTCAACTAGATTGGGCTGTCCAGATGGAACATGCCCTAGAATTCTATAATTTCGCTGCTAGAGAAGAGGATGATGATCCTCGCAATATCAATATCCCAGATTCAGAAGGGACGCGCAAAGTCGAAGGCCCTCAGCTTGATATCCCTACCATTACAGAACACATCAATCTCAAGAAGATTAACATTGGTACAGAAGCCGAACCCAAGGTTGCCTCTATAGGAGATTATTGGGATGATGAAACTGTTGGCCATATTGCATATTTACTACATGAGTACCAGGATATCTTTCCTACCAAGTTTACAGAAATGAAAGGCATCCTAGGAGATTTAGGAGTTATCCGCATACCTTTGAAAGCGGATGCTAAGCCAGTAAAACAACGCCCATACAGGTTGAACCCGCGATATAAAGAAAAGGTCAGAGAAGAAATTGATAAGATACTCGCAGCTGGTATCATTGAACCAATAGAGGAAAGTGATTGGATTAGTCCTATGGTGGTACAAGAGAAAAAGGAAAAAGGTGAAAGAAGAATCTGCGTGGACCTGCGCAAGCTCAATGACGCATCAGCGCATGATCCATTTCCTACGCCCTTTACAGATGAAGTGCTTGATAATGTTGGAGGACAAGAGGCTTACTCCTTCACTGATGGATTTTTAGGATAACATCAGATCAGAATCCATCCAGAGGACCACCATAAGACCACTTTTGCGACTGAATGGGGCTCATTCTAGTATATGGTAATGCCCTTTGGTCTTAAAAACGCTCCTACTATCTTCTCTAGAGTCGTTGTTGCTATTTTTAAAGAGTTTATCCATAAATTTCTAGAAGTCTATTTTGATGACTGGACTGTGTTTGGTTTACTAAAGAACCATATAGGGAATCTAAGGATGATGCTAGAAAAATGTAGACAATATCAGATCTCCCTGAACTTGAAAAAATGTATCTTCTGTGCTCCTTTTGGTATTCTGTTTTGTCACATTGTGTGCAGACAAGGACTCATGATGGATCCTGTGAAGGTTGCCATCATTGCTAACTTGCCTGCGCCCAACTCAGTCAAACAATTGCGCACTACATTGGGACATACAGGAAATTTATAAAGGGTTATGCAAAGATTATTGCGCCTATGGAAAGACTGCTGAAAAAGGACTCGAAATTCCAATGGACAGAAGAATGCCAACAGATCTTGGACACACTTAAAGAAAAGATGATCACAGCGCCTATTCTAGTTTTCCCAGACTGGAGAAAACCCTTTCATGTTCATGTAGATCTTCTTCCATAGCATTGGGGGTTGTACTGACACAACTGGGAGAAGGAGGTACTGACCACCCCATTGCTTACTCTAGCAGAAAGCTGTCCACAGCTGAGAAGAACTACACCACTACAGAAAGAGAAGGACTAGCTATGGTGTATGCCTTACAGAAGTTCAGACACTATCTATTGGGTGCTCATTTTAAAATGTATACTGACCATTCTGCTTTGAAGTACTTGGTCAATAAGCCAGTGTTAGGGGGAAGGATTTGCGGATGGCTACTCCTCTTCCAGGAGTATGATTTTGAGATTATTGTGAAGCCAGGGAGATTGAATGCAGGACCTGACCATTTATCTAGGATAGAGTCAGGGGAGGAACCTACAAATTTGGAGGACAATCTGCTTGATGCGCAGCTGTTTTCTATTCAAGCAGCAGACAAATATTATTTCGATATTCTTGAGTTTCTCACTACAGGGCAAGCGCCAGTTGAGTTCACAATATAGCAAAAGAAACAACTTGTTGTCAAAGCCACAGACTTCACTTTGATAGCAGGCCAGCTCTATAAGTTGGGCCCTGATGAAGTTTTGCGCAGATGCATTTTACCGCATGAGAAGAACTCCATAATCGCAGAAGCACACTCAGGAACCGCAGGAGGCCATTCGCAGGAAAGCCGACTGCGTAGAAGATCTTAGCCGCGGGTTTTTGGTGGCCAACATTGCACAAGGATACTAAGGAATTCTGCAAGTGTTTCGATGTGTGCCAGCGATTAGGAAAACCTTCAAGAAGAGATGAAATGCTGCTAAGACCCCAGATAACAGTGCGTTCTTTTGATAAGTGGGCTATTGACTTTGTGGGACCTATCAACCCACCAAGAAAGAGAACCGGCGCAAGATACATCATCGTAGCTACTGAATACCTCACCAGATGGGCTGAGGCAAAGCCAGTTAAGAATTGTGACACTGTCACTGCCGCGCAGTTCATTTTTTAGAATATTGTCACTAGATTTGGATGTCCACTAATTCTAATGAGTGATCAGGGCACACATTTCCTGAATGAGACTATAAAGGTCCTTACTGAAGAATTCCACATTAGTCACCATAAGAGTACACCCTACCACCCTCAAGCTAATGGTACGGTGGAGGCATTCAATAAGATTCTGGAGAATGCCCTGACTAAGATCTGTAACCAACAAAGAGATGATTGGGACCTTAGAGTCACAGCGATGTTATGGGCTTACAGAACCACATGCAAGAAACTAACAGGTCACACACCTTTCAGTTTGGTATATGGACAAGAAGCAATTATGCCCATGGAATACATTGTTCCCAGTCTCAGAATTGCTCAAATTACAGAAATGGCAGACAATGATACTATGAGTGAAACGCTGTCACAATTGGTTGCCTTAGAAGAAGACAGGCTTTTAGCGGGATTCCATCAACAAGTGCAGAAGGCGAGACAGAAGGCTTGGCTTGACAGGCATATTAAGAATAAAGTCTTTCAGGAAGGAGACTTGGTACTCCTCTATGATAGTAAATTCATCAAGTTTCCAGGAAAGTTTCATGTACATTGGTTAGGCCCTTTTCAAGTGATGAAGATAACCGAAGGAGGAGCAGTTCAGCTTGCGAAGCTTAACGGAGAATTGCTTCCCACAATGATCAATGGGAGTCAGCTCAAGCTTTATCGAGACAGCCACTCCGCCCTGTCGACCTAGTCAGCTGCTAAAGTCATGCAGATGCCTAGTGTAGTTGAAAGAGGCATCGCACTTATCAGTCTACACAGAAGTTGCGAGATATTTTTAGTCTCTGGCTTCCCGTGCAGTTCCTCGAAGCATCCGTGCACTCAATAAAGCCTATTTTGAGCATGCCCATTTTCGCTCTTACGAAATCCCCCGGGTTGTCAAATTTTCGCTCTTGCGGAGTTCCCTGTTGTCTAATTTTGTTTGCTCTTACGAAGTCCTCGCTGTGGACCCCTCTACATGCATAGTTACCCATGATGAAGTTACCCGCCGAAAATTTGAAAAGTTGAATTATGAAAGTTCTGTAGCCGCGTCTGAGTCTTAATGAAGGACGAGACTGTCATTTAATTGTATTTGCTCTGATAGATTCGGCTTGATTTCCCTAAGATCCGTATTTAATTAAGGAGCCGAAGGCCTTAGCTTATCTCCCAAAAGGCTGTCAGAGCCCTTCCATCGCATTCAATGCACCACAGAGGCGCGGGGGTAGGGGGGTTGTCAACTCATATGCATAGGCGCCTACGGCTATCAGCCCCACTTGTCCACATCTACTACCACCTTTAGCTATAAATACCCCACATTTGTATATGTTTGGGTTACTTTTCCTTGCTAGTGTGTTCTATAGTTTTCTTGTTTGAGAGTCTAAGTCATTGTTTTCAGACCCGTGTCATGCAGACTGCTCCCTTTGTTTGCAGAGTTTGTATCCTACGCTGTTCGTCCCTTCTCTGATCAAGTGTTAAGTCGTGTATGTAAGTTCATGACGGAGAACCTGTCAACTGAAGAATTTGTTCGTCAGTTTAGATGCAGAGGTTTAGATTTCGGAATGGGTACCCCGATCAAGATTGTCGAGCTTCCTGATCCTAGACAGTCCCCGGGCACGCAGGCATCTCAACAGCACCGGCAGCAATAGCAGAAGCCGGAGGAACCCATTCCAGAGCCCTTGGTCACTCTGGTTAACTACATTCTTCCGCGGCCAGATGATGCACCCGAGGTGCATATTCCCAAGAATGACAAGTATTCGATTCCGTTGCCACCAATGGCAGAAATCATGCACGAAGAAGGATCCCTGCTTGGACATCTCCTGCTGGTTAAGTTTTCTAACTTTAACTTGGGATATTATAGAATGTATCCGTAGTTCGCACCGGATCACTATCTGATAGTGGTCCATAATCCTGTTAAGAAGATCGACGAATTCGTCCTGCAGCAATTTGTAGTAAATATGGAGAGGCCTGGACTGTTGAACTTGTTGAAGCTACCACACATCGGGCGTAGCAATGAAGTTAATGCGGTTGCTAAGGTCCTGTTATCCTGTGTTCATGGTGGTTATATTTGGCTAGGGAGGCCAATTGATTTGAATGTGGACCTGATTCATCGAATTACCGGCTTATCTAAGGTTGGTAAGGACCCCAATGTCCATTTTGTTGGAAAAGACAAGGACCGAAAGCTGGCTGCACAGGTGGTGCAGAAATAAAAATTGTCTCGAGGAGGTCGGGATTATGACCTCACGACAGTTGAAGATGAAGCACTCAGATTCACAGGTAGTCTGCTCACAGGCAGACCTTTAACGAAGTGCCGACCCAAAGAAGTCCCTGGAGCTGTTGTAGAGCTCGCAGTTGCAGCTGTGGAAGGAGAGCAGTATAACTGGTCTCTCTTCCTCTTGAATACATTCTTGGACGACTGTTGCAACGTTCAGGACACTGCCAATCAGCTGTTCCATTTCTCTTGGATCCTGATCTTGTGTGATTTTGTCGGGTGGAAGGAACCGCCAAACACTCAGTTTCTTTCGCGCCATTCAGGAGAGGTTACAGGGATGCGTTATGTCAACCTCTGGGATTCTAATAATCCCGTGAAGCGCAAGATGAACCACGCCGTATTCTTTGAGTATTACAATCTCCTCAGGGATACCATCCTGCAGCTGCTGAGGCTTACTGAGGAGATGGCAGAAATTTATGGAGCGAAGTTGGTCTTTTCTGCCAACTTGCATGAAATCTATTTCCACCCTCGCGGAATTCAGTCGAAAGAATGGGATGTAGGGCTCTACCGAATGACTACCCAGGATGTGGAAGAAACTATGAAGTCCTGGCCAGATGAATGGAAGTAGGTCGCTGACATCGCTACCATGATGCCACCCCTTGCGGCGCCAGAAAAAGATAAGGGAAAGGAAAAGGCCGCGCAAAAGAACGATGAAGGTCCGTCAGGATCACCTCCCAAGAAGCAGAAGCTGTTGCACCCCGCAGAAGCGACTGGAGACCCCTCTGAGACCCTTGCCGCGGGGTTCAACCAGTACTTAAAGGAGCAATTTCGTGAGCTACAGACCTTTCAGGCCAAGATCAGAAGTGCTCTGGACCTGCAGCTCATGGAGTTGAAAGGTCTCATAGGACGAGTTGCGCAGACCCATGCGCCAGCATCCGGCTCGCAGGTGCTGCAAGCATCTACAAACACTGAGCGGTTTGAAGTACTTACAGAGAGGCACACTATTGTCCACATCCCGCTCGCAAGCATGACACTCTCGGATCCTTTGACTGCACTGCAGGTAAGCGCGGTTGGCCCTGTTGAAATAAATTTGGCACTAATTCTGTTGGAAACGCTGCAGTTGGTTCATGAGCAGGTTTCTACTGAACTGAGAGCTAGGGAGCTCTCCACATTCCATGCCAATGAAAGACTGCATACGCATGAAGCAGAGCTAAGGGTAGGATACAAGGAGATCTCTGCGCAGCTTGAACTTCACAAAGTGCAAGACACTGGGCTAAGGAATGTTGTTGATGAAATCGCCCAGGAGCTTCCAGCCTTCCAGATTCAACTAGACCTGTCGTTAGTTGAGAAAGTGCAACACATTGGTAGAAGGGCGCAAGCCCTAGAACAACAAGTAGTTTCTATGGCCAAGGACCATAGAAAGCAGCTCACCGAGTTGGAAGCTCGTGTCGTAGTGCCCCCCGTGGATGAGATGCAAGAAAGACTTGAAGCACTGCGCATAGCTTCTACCCAGATGAAGAGTAGAACAGAAGAAGCCCAGTAGTTAATGACTCAAGCTATGGAGGCTTGGGTAGAGCTCGAGAAGCTCCCATCTAAAGTTGCCCTGGTGGAACAAGTGGAAGCAGCAGAACAGTCCCTAACTGTTATGAACGAAGAAGCTAAGTCCTTGGAAGGCTTAGCAAAAATGAGAAAGATGAGTGAAGTCCACAAAGTCCAGCAAGAACTGCACAGGCTCTGAAACAAAGATGCTACTCTCGCCAACATCATTCAGCCGTTTATGGATGAGTATGCTGAACTTGCTGCCCAAGCAGAGGCCAAGGTCAAAGCATTTGTTGAGTCTCAAGAGTTGGTCGATGTTGTAGAAGGAGAAGAAGCCACTTCAGACCTGGTGCAGATAGCCATGGAATGCATGCAAGACGTAGACACCGTTATTGCGCAGTGGAAGCAAGCTTTCGCTGTGACCCAAGCCAAGTTAGATGCACAACTAAAACGACCGCAAGCTAGTGCAGGTGGCTCTGGGACGAGCCACAAGTAAGTGTTAGGGGCCTGTTGGAGCATAGGCCGCAGCTATGGCAAAGCTGCCAATTTTGAGGAAAAGCACCATTTTTGGTGGAAATGAACAGTGCGTGGTACGGCGCCAGATGGACGAGCTCACCGCAGAGTACAGGCCGAAAATCATGGAGCTCACGTGTACACATCAAAGGAGAGTAAATGTGGCCGAGTAGAAAGCTCAGCTACCACAATAAATGAAGCGACGGAATAGAGGGCTCAGCTACCCTCATTAAGGCTAAGTACAGAAGTTATGGTTGCTCGGAACAAGGAAGAGCAATGGGACGAAGCATTGAAGGCAAAGGACATGGAGCAAAGAACGATGAAGCGGTGCCCATATCCGCGATCTACGCCGAAAATCATGGAGCCTGCAGGAAGCTGCGATGGGACTGCAAGAGGCGTCTGAAGTACACCTAGCCGTGTTAGTGGTTAGGGTTTTTGGGGATCACTGTTGGGAAAGGCCCATAGTTTTGTAAAGGTACGACCCTCAAGGCCACCTATATATATGTGTAATTGTAAAGGGAAAAAGGTTAGATGGGTTGGTTAGAAGGTAAGAGAGTTAGACTTGGATAGCTGTAGAGCTAGAGTCACTGAGTTTACAGACAGTCTAAGTTGATGTCTGAGTCGTTGTAATCTCTGTAGAAGAAGAGAATAGATCTAAGAGAAGGGATCCCAGCTGTGTGCGTGGAGTTTCCCAGAAAGATCTAAGGCTGCAGCTATGTGCACAGCGTAACTGTGTAATTCCCGTTTTGAGCTAATATAAAATACAGTTCCCGTGGATGTGATTTCCCCGTGGAGGCGAACCACATAATCCTCGTTGTTACGGTGATGTTCTACATGAATGCATGTCTATGTTTCACTATCTGTGTCTACATGAATGTTTCGCTATCTTTATGAATGAATATGTAAAGTAAGTCCTTGAAGCTCCCTTAGAAGTTATACTCGTGCAGTGTCGAAGGAGCCGTAAGTACGCTATCGCCGCAATGCTTGAGGAGTGTGTTACTGCATTGTGGCGCAAGGCCAGAAACGATACAGTGTATTGATCGGAGTGGGTAAACGCCTCATGTGCAGGTGCGGAGATACCGCGCAGCTAGACTGGTAAGAGTGAGTTCCAGAGCTGTCGCGCTGAGAGGTCCGTGGAAGAGTAAGACGTCCCGCTCTGAGGTATCCTCCCGGAAGGGAAGGGAGAAGAAAATAGTCTCCACATCGCCTAGGTTAAGGAAACCTGATTCCTTAGCCCCCCCATAGCCACTTCGGGTGAGACCTTGGGCTGCTACATAGCCTGTTTCCGAAAGGGCCAGTGTGCCAAGGGGTGTTTGTTGCTGCGCCTCCTGAAAACCCGGGTCTGTCCAGAAAGCAGCCAACACTTATAATGTGCTGCATATATGGAGCTATTTTGAGACCAGGCATAGCAAAGGCGAGCATGATGGGGTCGATGCATGCATCAAGACTGCACTACGAAGGGAAGAGATGAGGTTTGACGAGGAACCTCATATCCGAGATGCACAGTCCACAGTTCAATGGTGCTCCACAACAATGTCAAAAAGAGAAAGAGATCAACAAACATCATCAGTGGTAGGACACGTGATGAGAAATTTTTGGCTAGTAGTTGACATAGATCGATCGTGTTCCTATAGTTGGGGAACAATACAAGGAACACATGGATTTCATTCAGTTCAAAGCTCAAACAACCATTTATTTGAAATATGAACGTGAAAGCTTGCATGCTTTTGCAGCCCTTGCAGCAGTGGCGAATGGGATGAATGCGAAAGCATGGACTGGGTTGATGAATGGGATCGTGTGTCACTTGCAGCATACCAACGTGCAGTTGTTGAAACAACCTAGTTAGAGGAGGGTCAGTCATCGATTTCAATAGACTATGACCATATCTCAGATCTTGTACAACCAGGACACATATATGCAGTTGTTGCACCGAAAGGCAATGAATGGGGTGCATATTATTGGTTGGCACGGTGCATCCAAGGTAAGCAAACCCTCTACAGATCATTAATCGATGATGAAGGAATTAAACTTCCTACTAGCTCAATGGTAGTTAAGTGGGAATATCTTAGACTAGATGGGAAGTCAAGAAAGACTAGTGGGCATGTATTCATGGATTATAGACCAGGTTCAAGGGTGTATCACTTCACAAACTTGATCATTGGCACAAACATCCATCTTCAAACAATGTCAAGCAAGAGCTCAACCAAGGTACGCTACTACCTACCTCATTCAGGGCATGAGAGATTGACAGAGACAATTAGCAACAGAGAGGATCCAGATGGATTTATTGAATGAGGCCAGTCAACTTTACATAAGAGAAAGAATTGCATCAAAGAATGTTATGTTCTACATCGAGGTATGTGTAGTTTTATGTTATTTCATTGGTACATGCATTTTTTGCTGATACATACATACATACATGTCTTTGCCTATGTTTTTGATTTTTCCTATATGTATTAAACTATTCCATGCTTCTCTTTTATGTTGAATAAAATGGTGATGTGATTTGGATCAAATTTGAGTAATGTGAGTTAGTATTTTCTTAAATATATCTATTTATGTTTGTATCATTTGAAGATAGTGGTTTTGATAGGCTCTCAAGATTAGAATTACCCACGGGGGGTTCACTAGTGAGGCAATATCATATCACGTCCATTCATATTGGGGGGTTGAATACTCTTAAAAACCTCAAAAATATATTGCCATGTATTAAGGGGTCAAGGGGTGTTTTTAATTTGACATAGTATTATAATAATTGGGGGTTATTTTATTTGGGTGTGTTGAGGAATAACCTCCACTCCAAATCGTGGGATGGATTCATACCTCCAAATCACAGGCTCAATTCATACCCACCTAAAACTTAAAGATCTTCAATTTTTATTTGATATTGGTTATGATCCTAAGTTTTGCATAAATCTAATAATATTGTCCCAATGATAATATCGATGGAAGTCTCTTTGGATTATTGGCCTTGAGCAATCCTCATTTAATGGCTTTTTTAGGCTTGGTTTGAATTGACATTATATTTTTTTTCATCTTTAAGTTAGGTAATCGAGAGTTCCAAACTTGAACAACTGTATTGTATTCTTTGTAGGAATTCAAGTAAAAGATTTAACTCTTCATTTTTTAGGTTGGGGTTTAGGTGGGCGTTGAGATTCAATTAAAACTTGCTCCATGACAACCAATAAAAGTGATGTCAATCTTTCTTGGCTCACTAGAACCAAGAAAAGTTAGATCAATGTTTCTTGACTAATTATTGCTTTCAACTTTTTGTATCCTTCTTTAATATTTTATTGGAATTAACATGAACATAAGTGAAAATATAAAACCTTATTTACATACTCTATTTGTTATCGTTGCCATGAAATGGTATCATATAAGTTTTTCCATCTGTGTATCTTTCTAACTATTGCATGCTTGAAGCCTAACAATGGAGATTTTTCCCTATCCTTTAAAGATTAAAAAAACTAGATATAACCAAAGAAAAGGTAAGTAATGTTGTTAATTCGCTTGATTGCAAGAATAAATGTAGATGAATTGGAGGAAATTCATTGGATCTTGTGAATGACCCAAATCCAAGCTATGCACATGATCATATGGTGTTATTGAAAAGTAAAATGATTTTTTCTATGTTCATTTGGGTTCAAACATCAATGACGTTTTTTTTTATAGGAAGGTAGGGGCATCCATCCATAAAAGGGTTTCAATTTTTCATTTTTATGAAGTTTAATTTATTAAGCTTATAGAAAAAATGAGTTCTCTATAGCTATATTCGTATTTACATGATATAAAATTGGTATATTAGTAGGTTGTGGTGTGAAACATCTGGAATTCTCATCTTTTCTAAGCATTGTACTAAAAAATGGACTATTGGTCTTTTACATTCTTTGTTATGTTGATCTCTTGACTAGGTTGCGTTTTACACATTTTTCCTTCTCCAATACTATTTCTTTGGGTGTTCCACTATCCAATGCTACCAATTGATCAATTGCCCTTGCAATCCTAGTGGGATCATTCTTAGCATTATACTATTATTTTATTTAGCATCTTGTTTGCTTATACTAAGATTTGTTAGGGATCATGTTTGTTACAACTTGATAATATGATATAAAGGGGGTGTTAAAAATGGGTTTATAAAAATGGATACCTACAATATTTGGTGAAACTAAGGGTTTTCTTAATTGGAAAGGAATATTAGGAGGGGTTTTCAACAATACAATTTTAGGATGCATTTTCCAATATTTAGTGAAATTAGGGGTATTTTTTAATATCATGTGAACGATCGTGTTATGTAACAAGTTCATTGAGTGAACCCCCCGTTGAATTACCTAGGTTTTAGGAAATTTTTTGAAGTACATAATCTATTACAATGGTCTTGAAAATTTAACTTGGTAGATGAAACCTTCTAGGAATCCATGTATGGATAGAAGGTTCTTCCACTTGGGGCAGGGAGTTATCATAAAGTTTCAAGGGTGGTATTTTTGAGATCTATACTTGAGAAAAGCATTGGGGAATTGTGAAATTCCTTATCGATCAAATATCTCTTTAGTTTCTCTCTCTTTAGTTTTGTGTCCACCCAAACCTTTTTCATGCTTTGGGTACCTTGAGGTATATCCCCAACCCCAAAAAATATTATATTATGATGATTATGCTGGTTTAGGGTTTTGGTTCCCCATGCTCTTATAACCCCAAAAAATCTTATATCCCCAACCTTTTCATAGATTTGGTTCCCCATGCTCAATGCTCACCCAAATCTAGCTATATTTTGGGTTTTTTCCCTTACCCAAGCATCGTGTCATCAACCTAGGGTTTCCACTAATATATTTTAAAACATGCTCATTTATGGTTGGAGATTGTTGCTTTATTCCTATAGATAACCACTTAGAGGGACTTGTCATCATCATCATCAACATCATCTCTAGGCTCCTCATCAAAATCTCCATCATCATCATCTTCTTCATCATCATCACCATCATCATCACCATCACCATCACCATCATCATCACATCTTCTTCATCGTCATCATCATCATCTTCATCACCATCACCATCATCATCAATGTCTTCATCGTCATCACCATCTTCATCATCTAATTGAGTAGCACTAACATGTTCATCATTGTCACCTAATGGTTGGAAATGTCCTTGAGGGAGGCTTTAGACCTACCTCACCCATATCAGTGCTTGAGTTTTTGGAGGTCGACCTCCCACCCCACATGTCCATCATCATCATCATCATCATCATCATCATCTTCATCACCATTATCATCACCATCACCATCACCATCAATGTCTTCATCATCACCATCATCTTCATCATCATGATTAACTCTAACTCTAACCCTAACTCAATTTCCTTCTATAACTATAGCCCCAACCCTCACCCAAACCCTATAACTAATCCATCTTCTTCATCATCGCAATCACCATCACCATCACCATCACCATCACCATCACCGTCACCATCACCATAATCATCATGTCTTCATTATCATCACCATCTTCATCATCATTGTTAACTCTAACTCTAACCCTAATTCAATTTCCTTCTATAACTCTATCCCTAACCCTCACCCAAACCATGGCACTAAACCATCTTGTTCATCATCACCATCACCATCACCATCACCATCACCATAAATGTCTTCATCATCACCACCATCTTCATCATCACCACGTCTTCATCATCATCATTAACTCTAACTGTAACCCTAATTCAATTTCCTTCTATAACTCTAGCCCTGACCCTCACCCAAACCCTAACTCTAACTCTAACTCTAACTCTAACTCTAGGTTCCTCATCAACATATCCACCATCATCATCTTCTCCATCATCATCATCTTCATCACCATCACCATCACCGTCACCATCACCATCACCATCATCATCAACGTCTTCATCATCATCACCATCATCATCATCATACGTGTTGGGATATTCCTATACTCCATCCTAGTCCCATCAGTATTTTGATCATTTACATTTTCAGTCATGCATGCACTTTTAGGTTTTGCATGCATTCTATGGTTTGCATGCATCCCAGTCATCAGTCTAGCACCTAGCCCTCAGTTAGTCAGCCCCGAGGAGCTTCTCACCATTCAGTTTTAGCCCTCCAATTTCTTAATGCGCCCTTCTTCCTTGATTTTAGGAAGCAACTCGCCCTTCTTCACCTACCAGTTTAGTTGTCTTCAGTTTACACTCAGTTACACTTAGTTACAGTTAGTTACACTCAGTTACACTTAGTTACACTCAGTTACACCTACCAGACTAAGTTTGACTGATGCTTGACATTTACTTGAGCATTGATGACTCCACTGATGATGATGACGACTTCCAATTGTGCTTCGATGATCATGAGGACACCTAGTTGTGCTCCAATGACACTCTATTGATCTTATGATCACTCTGAGAGGCTAATTCGAATTTCCACCTTAGGCATTCGAATCCTCTCTACCATTGTACTATTTATTTGTCCATATTGTGATTAATTAATTAGTGTGTGTGAAGTATTATTGCTTCTATCCGACTTCTACTGTACCATATTATTGTATTGCTCATTATACTGTATTGATCACTCTTCTTCTATTTTCCTGCTTAATCATAACTACTTTTGTGAGGTATACATCATCTCTTAGATCTGCTGTGAAGATTTTCACAATACGTGCCCGACGGACGATTTTACAGAGTTAACCCCCGTGTGCAAAAATTACACACTCCCTCACTAATCAAAACCCTAGTTTCCAAGATGGACATACAAGATGACACTAGGGCCAAGGGACCGAAGGAGAGGGGCACCCTTATCATTATCCCATCATCTTGAATCCAACGGAGTCGACGGTTCGTCGATCAGAGCCACGGTCGTCATTCTATGGCTCATTCCGTCTCGCATCCAAAATTCCTTTAGGGACACCTGCTAGACACCTTCCGGTGGCATAGAACTCCAACTGTGCAGCAAAAATAGGTTCTGGGGAGTCTTGCAGGTGTGTCTAGGCAGGTTCCATCTAGGAACACTAGTCGTAAGTTCTCGACGGACGATTTTGCAGAGTTGACCCCCGTGTGCAAAAATTGCACACTCCCTCACTGAGCAAAACCATAGTTTCCAAGATGGCCATACAAGATGGCACCCGGGCAAGAGGATTGGAGAAGAGGGGTATCCCTAGCACTATCCCGGAATCCTGAATCCAACGGAGTCGACGGTTCATTGATCGGATCCACGGTTGTCATTCTATGGCTCGTTCCGTCTCGCATCCAAAAGGCCTTTAGGGACACCTGCTGAATACCTGCCAGGGGCATAGAACTCCAACCGTGCAACAAAAGCTGGTTCCGGGGAGTCCTGTAGGTGTGTCTAGGAAGTTTTTGGCTTGGAATGCTATCCATAAGTGCCCGATGGACGATTTTCCAAAGTTGACCTCCGTGTGCAAAAATTGCACACTCCCTTACTGAGCAAAACCCTAGTTTCCAATATGGACCTACAAGGTGACACCAGGGACATTGGACCGGAGGGGAGGGGCACCCCTAGCACTATCCGGACGTCCTGAATCCAACAGAATCGATGGTTCATCGATATGAGCCACGGTCGTCATTCTATCGCTCATTTTATACCCCTACGTCCTGAGAAGGTTGAAGTTGTAAAGCAACAGGTCTCTAGTATTCATCCTGAAGCTCTTTTGTTTATGTCTAAGATAAAGAAGCTCCCAGTTCGTGATTTGGAACATATCGATCTTAACAAGATTTATACAATCTCTGTTTTACGAGAAACTGACCTTAGAACTTCTTGTAGCAATGACAATGAATCCTTCATTTTGCATTTGTTAGCAGAAGAAGATCAATTTTCAAGAAAACAATGTAGTTATTACATGTGGAGGTAGCGGTTTCCCATGGAAAGATGTTGGGAAATGGGCTATTACATTATCTTTTTTGATGGTCGAGCGGCTTACAGAAGGAAATATGGCGGTTGTAGGTATCTATGCTTTTCTTCCGACGAAAATTGTAACAGGATTTCCATGTATAATACAGGCATATTTTTTACTGGTTTCATTAAGAGAAAGTATCATTTTCAATAACAAGTGGAACCAGGGAATCCTTCGTTGTCTTCCATAAGCTTTTTGTTCAGCATTTCGTGCTCTGGTAAGTGGTAATTTACCTCTATCATCGAAAACTTGGGTCTATAGATACCTTCCCTTTCATATTCCTCGTAATGCACACATAGTCCATCCTTATCTTGATAAACAAGAGTTTTATAATAGCTTGAATTTTTTGGGCATGGTTATCTCCCTGTATTCGGTTGTCTGATTGGTTGACAAGCTTGCCTGAAAATATGTACGTTGAACTTTGTTTTATTGCTGAAAATTTGAAGGGATTTTCAAGTCACCTGCAAAACGCTCCTTTGTTGAAATATGTAAGTTCTTCCAACAACATTGATTTGGCTAGTGTATTAAATGCTGCCGTTCACACCAGAATTTATCTTTCGTCAAAGGAGTCACACATATTGTGGCTGACCAAATGGTCTGGGGAGATTGGAAGTGCCGCCAAATATTATTCCATGCCTAAATCTATCCAGAAGGCAATTATAAATTTAGATCCTCGAGAATGCCTGAATCTACCCAGAAGGCAATTATAAATTTAGATCCTCGATAATGCTTGAATCTACCGAGAAGGCAATTATAAATTTAGATCCTCAAGAAGGTGAGAAACTATATGAGTGGTTGAATCAGTATCCTAAAATTACAAAGCTTTCTATCTCAAATTTTGTTGAGCAGCTCCTGGATGTTGTATTAGACTCAACAGACAATAAGCTTGTTATCACCACTGCACATTTTTTGCACTATTCATCTGCAAATAACTACGTCTAGCCCGAAGAGCTTACCAGTCTTTGCAAGAATATTCCCCTAGTAGATGAAGGTGGCAACATCATTAGGGTACGAGGCTCTCTGAAGTTTCTTCAGCCTGCATCCACGAGTAATTGGGCCAAGTTAATGGGCCAAGTTAATTGGGCCAAGGTGTCCCTGAATGGCCCCGGGGTGCCCGACTAGAATGCCTGTAGCAGCCAAATAGTGGGTCGGTTCACAAATCCATCGGTTCCGATGGGTCTGGGTCACCGAGTTTCAGCTAGGGGACCCCCCACAATGTCCCCCGAAGACCCAAAAGCAGTGCCAACGAGCCATCTCTGGAGCTAGGGTTTTGCTCAGTGAGGGCCATTCCAAATTTGCTGAAGGGGGCCATTTCTCATCTAGAGGCCCCTAGGCATGCATGGCTACCGTGGATAGGTCCATAATGGCCACATGGACCTATGGGAGGTGACGGAATCCAAGTCTGCTCACCGATTTGGGTTTCATGGCCTTGGGGCAAATCCTTCAAGTGTCCTTGAATGGCCCCGGGGTGCCCAACTAGAATGCCGTTAGCACCCGAACCGTGGCTCGGTTCGTGAATCCATCAATTCCAGTGGGTCCGAAACACCAGGTTTCAGCTAGGGGATCCCCCACAGCATCCCCCGAAGACCGGGAAGCTGTGCCAACGAGCCATCTCTAGAGCTAGGGTTTTGCTCAGTGAAGGCCATCCAAATTTGCTCAAGGGGGCCATTTCTCGTCTGGAGGCCCCCGGGCATGCATGGACACTGTGGACATGTCCAAAATGGCCACGTGGACCTGTGAAAGGCAACGAAATCAAATTTTGCTCACCGGTTTGGGTTCCGTGGCCCCGGGGCAAATCTTCCAAGTGTCCCTGAATGGCCCTGGGGTGCTCGACTAGAATGCTCGTAGCACCCTAACCATGGCTTGGTTCGTGAATCCGTCAATTCCGGTGGTTCTGGGACACCGGGTTTCAGCTAGGGGACCCCCCATAGTGTCCCTTGAAGACCCAAAAGCGGTGCCACCGAGCCATCTCCGGAGCTAGGGTTTTGCTAAAGGGGTGTATTTCTCGTCCGGAGGCCCCCGAGTGTGCGTGGCCACCATGGACATGTCCATAATGGCCACGTGGACCTATGGGAAGAAACGAAAACCAATTCTGCTCGCATGTTTGGGTTTTGTTGTCCCGGGGAAAATCCTCTAAGTGTCCCTGAACGGCCCCGAGGTGCCCGAGTAGAATTCCCGTAGCACCCGAACCGTGGCTCGATTCGTGAATCTGTCGATTCTGGTGGGTCCGAGATGCCGAGTTTCAGCTAGGGGACCCCCCACAGCATTTCCTAAAGACTCGCAAGTGGTGCCAATGAGCCATCTCCGAAGTTAGGATTTTGCTCAGTCAAGGCCATTCCAAATTTGCTAAAGGGGTGCATTTCTAGTCCGGAGGACCCCGGGCGTGCATGGCCACCCTGGACAGGTACACAATGGCCACATGGACTTGTGGGAGGTGACAGAATCCAAGTCTGCTTGTCGGTTTTGCTTTTGTGGCCCCGGGACAAATCCTCCAAGTGTCCCTGAATGGCCATCACTGAGCAAAACCCTAGCTCCGGAGATACCCTATTGGCACTGCTTCTGGCTCTTTAAGGCATGCTATGGGGGGGGGGCCTAGCTGAAACCTGACATCCGGGACCCACTAGAATCGACAGATTCTCCAACGGAGCCATGGTTCAGGTGCTATGGGCATTCTAGTCGGGCACCCTCGGGCCCTTTCAGGGACACTTGGAGGATTTGCTCCGGGGCCACGGAACCCAAATCGGCGAATGGACTTGGAATCCGTCGCCTCCCATAGGTCCAAGTGGCCATTATGGACTTGGCCACGGTGGCCATGCATGCCTGGGGGCCTCCGGATGAGAAATGGCCCCTTTTAGCAAATTTGGAATGGCCCTCACTGAGCAAAACCTTAGCTCCGGAGATGGCTCATTAGCACCGCTTCTGGGTCTTCAGGGGACGCTGGGGGGAGTCCCCTAGCTGAAACCCGACGTCTCGAACCCACCAGAACTGACGGATTCACTAACTAAGCCACGGTTTAGGTTCTACGGGCATTATAGTCGGGCATCTCGAGGCCGTTTAGGGACACTTGGAGGATTTGCCCCAGGGCCACGAAACCCAAACCGACGAGCGGACATGGATTCTGTCGCCTCCCACAGGTCCACGTGGCCATTGTGGACTTGTCTACGATGGCCACGCATGCCCAGGGGCCTCCGAATGAGAAATGTACCCCTTTAGAGAATTTGGAATGGCCCTCACTGAGTAAAACCCTAGATCCATAGATGGCTCGTTGGCACAGCTTCCAGGTCTTTGGGGGACGTTGTGCGGGGGGACCTAGCTGAAACATGGTGCCCCAGACCCAATGGAATCGATGGATTCATGAACCAAGGCACAGTTCCGGTGCTATAGGAATTCTAGTCGAGCACCCTAGGGCCATTCAGGAACACTTGGAGGATTTTCCCCGTGGCCTCTGGTCCTCTGTAACTGCTTTGAGCCAAGTGTCGTCCAACATAATTCATGCTCTGCCATTGGATTTTCCTACTATGATTTGTTTTGAAACCTGCACAAATATGATTGGACAATCTGGAAGCGCATATGCATATACATAAAATTACACCTGCTGCCAGCTTGTATTAATCCTTAAAGCATCGCATCAGTCATTTCATAAGCAAACTCACTCACTCATAATTTGAAATGAAACTTCAACTATAGGAGCTAGATCAAACTTATAAAAATAAATAAAAAATTTAAAACAAAATAAGTCAAAAACCTAAACAAAACAAAATTATGAAAATAATTCAACAAAATGAAAAGATCGGAAAAAATCATCAACCAGGCAGGTATGGAGAGCGTTCCTAGCTAGAGCCTACCCAGGTACACCTGTAGGACTCCCCAGAACCAGGTTTTGCTGCACGGTTGGAGTTCTATGCCCCTGGCAGGTATCTAGCAGGTGTCTTTGAAGGCCTTTTGGATGCGAGACGGAACGAGCCATAGAATGACGACCGTGGCTCCGATCGACGAATTTCCGACTCCGTTGGATTTAGGACGTCGGGATATTGTGAGGGGTTCCCCTTTCCTCCATTCCTGTGGCCCCAGTGTCATCTTGTACGTCCATCTTGGAAACTAGGGTTTTGCTTAGTAAGGGAGTGTACAATATTTGCACACGGGGCTCAACTTTGGAAAATCGTCCATCGAGCACTTATGGCTAGCGTTCCCAGTTGAAACCTGCCTAGACACACCTATAGGACTCCCCAGAACTAGGTTTTGTTACACGGTTGGAGTTCTATGCCTCCAGCAGGTATCGAGCAGGTGTCCCTGAAGGCCTTTTGGATGCGAGACAGAATGAACCATAGAATGATGACCGCAGTTTGGATCGATGAACCATCAACTCCGTTGGATTCATGACACCGGGATAGTGCCAGGGGTGCCCCTCTCCTTTGGTCTAGTGGCCCTGGTACCATCTTGTACGTCCATCTTGGAAACTAGGGTTTTGCTCAGTGAGTGAGTGTGCAATTTTTGCACACGGGGGTCAACTCTGCAAAATCGTCCGCCAGGCACTTACAGCTAGCGTTCCCAACTGGAACTTTCCTAAACACACCTACAGGACTCCCCAGAACTGGTTTTTGTTGCACGGTTGGAGTTCTATGCCCCCGGTAGGTATCCAACAGGTCTCCTTGAAGGCCTTTTGGATGCGAGACGGAACGATCCATAGAATGACGACCGTGGGTCTGATCGATGAACCATTGACTCCATTGGATTCAGGATGTTAGGATAGTGCTAGGGGTGTCCCTATCCTCCGGTCCGTGGCCTGGGTGCCATCTTGTACGTCCATCTTGGAAACTAGGGTTTTGCACATGGGGGTTAACTCTACAAAATCGTCCATTGGGCACTTACAGCGAGCTTTCCCAGCCAGAAATTGCCTAGACACACCTGTAGGACTCCCCGGAACTAAGTTTTTCTTCACGGTTGGAGTTCTATGCCCCCGACAGGTATCCAACAACTGTTCTTGAAGGCCTTTTTGATGCGATATAGAACGAGCCATAGAATGAAGACTGTGGCTCCGATCGACGAGCCATTGACTCCATTGGATTCAGGACACCGGGATAGTTCCATGGGTGCCCTTCTCCTCTAGTCCTGTGGCGCCAATCTCATCTTGTATGTCCATCTTGGATACTAGGGTTTTGCTCAGTAAGGGAGTGTGCAATTTTTGCACATGGGGGTCAACTTTGAAAAATCGTCCACTAGGCACTTATGGCTAGCGTTCCCAGCCAGAACCTACCTAGACACACCTGCATGACTCCCCAGAGCCAGGTTTTGCTGCACTGTTGGAGTTCTATGCCCCCGGTAGGTATCCAGTAGGTGTCCTTGAAGGCCTTTTGGATGCGAGATGGAACAAGCCATAGAATGATGACCGTGGTTCTGATTGATGAACCATCGACTTCATTGGATTCAGGACTCTGGGATAGTGCCATGGGTGCCCCTCTCCTTCGGTCCTGCGGCTTCGATGCCATCTTGTACATCCATCTTGGAAACTAGGGTTTTGCTGAGTGAGGGAGTGTGCAATTTTTGCACATGGGGGTCAACTTTGCAAAATCGTCCGCCGGGGACTTCTGGCTAGCGTTCCTAGTCGGAACCTGCCTAGACACACTTGCAGGACTCCCCGGAACCAGTTTTTGCTACACGGTTGGAGTTCTATGCCCCTGGAAAGTATCCAGTAGGTGTCCCTCAAGGCCTTTTGGATGCGAGACAGAATGAGCCATAGAATGACGACCGTGGCTCCGATTGATGAACTGCCGACTCTATTGGATTCAGGACACCAGGATAGTGGTAGGAGTGCCCCTCTCCTCCGGTCCCATGGCCCGAGTGCCATCTTGTACATCCATCTTTTAAACTAGGGTTTTTCTCAGTGAGGGAGTGTGCAATTTTTGCACACAGGGGTCAACTCTGCAAAATCATCAGCCAGGAACTTACAGCTAGCGTTCCCAGCCTAAACCTGCCTAGACACACCTATAGGACTCCCCGGAACCCAGTTTTGTTGTACGGTTGGACTTCTATGCCCCCGGCAGGTATCCAGCGGGTGTCCCTGAATGCCTTTTGGATGCAATATGGAACGAGCTATAGAATGACGACCATGGCTCCGATCGATGAACCGTCGACTTCGTTGGATTCAGGATGCTGGGATAGTGCCAGGGGTGCCCCTCTCCTCTAGTCCCATGCCCCCGTTGTCATCTTGTATGTCCATCTTGGAAACTAGGGTTTTTCTCTACAAGGGAGTGTGCAATTTTTGCACACAAGGGGTCAACTTTGCAAAATCGTCTGCCGAGCACGTATGATGATGATGATGGTGATGCTGATGAAGACATTGATGGTGATGGTGATGGTGATGGTGATGAAGATGATGACGATGGAGAAGATGATGATGATGGAGATGTTGATGAGGAACCTAGAGTTAGAGTTAGAGTTAGGGTTAGAGTTAGAGTTAGGGTTAGGTTTAGAGTTAGAGTTAGGGTTAGGGTTAGAGTTAGGGTTAGAGTAAGAGTTAATGATGATGATGGAGATGGTGGTGATGATCAAGACATTGATGGTGATGGTGATGGTGATGGTGATGGTGATGATGAAGAAGATGGTTTAGTGCTAGGGTTTGGGTGAGGGTCAGGGCTAGAGTTATAGAAGGAAATTGAATTAGGGTTAGAGTTAGAGTTAATGATAATGATGAAGATGGTGGTGATGATGAATATGTTGATGGTGATGGTGATGGTGATGGTGATGATGAAGAAGATGGTTTAGTGCTAGGGTTTGGGTGAGGGTTAGGGCTAGATTTATAGAAGGAACTTGAATTAGGGTTAGAGTTAGAGTTAACAATGATGATGAAGATGGTGATGATGATGGTGATGGTGACAGTGATGGTGATGGTGATGGTGATGGCGATGATGAAGAAAATGGCTTAGTACTAGGGTTTGGGTGAGGGTTGGGGCTAGAGTTATAGAAGGAAATTGAATTAGGGTTAGAGTTAGAGTTAATGATGATGATGAAGATCGTGGTGATGATGAAGACGCTAATGATGATGGTTATGGTGATGGTGAGGATGAAGAAGATGGGTTTGGGTTAGGGCAACAAGGCCAGACATCATGTATGGATTCAGTCTAATCTCAAGATTCATGGAGTCACCAAAATAATTTCATTAGAAAGAAGGTAAAATAATTCTGAGGTATGTAAGTGGAACAAAATATTTTGGTATTCTGTATTCAACCGCAAAAAATTTCAAACTCATTGGATACACTGACAGCGACAATGGAGGCAGCATAGATGACAGAAAAAGCACATATGGGAATATGTTTCATTTAGGAACAGGTGTTGTATCATTGGCTTCGAAGAAAAAACCCATAGTAACTCTTTATTCAGCAGAAGCAGAGTATGTTGTAGCTACAAGCACTGCATGTCAAGCCGTTTGGATGCAAAGGATGTTAATTGATCTGTCGCAGAACCAGTAAGAACCCACAACTATTTACTACGACAACAATTTAGCTATCGCACTATCAAAGAATCATGTTTTTCACAAGAAAACCAAACACATCAACACAAGGCATCATTTTATCATAGAATTGATAAATAACAAAGAAATCTGTTTAGAATTTTGCAGGTCTGAAGATTAGGTAGCAGACATTTACATAATATAATCCCTAGAATTTATTTACGTAATATAATAAATAATAGTAGTGTAAATAAGGAGAAATCTCCTATATTAAACCCTAACCGTGATAGGGTAAGGGTTAAACCCTTGGCATAGCCACAAAACTCTATGTGCACGAGATATTTAGAGAACATAAACAACATAAATATCAATTAAATAATAATTTAAACTTATCGCAATTCCCTTACTAGGGATTCGTTAACACAATCACATAGTATCTTTATAGTAACATCGTAAGAGAAGAAATAAAAAATCGTTACAGGATTATCATAACAATTCTTTTCAAATGAATCCATAAGAAGAAGTTGAGACTTCACATAATTATTCGATACTACACTAAACAAGAATCCTGAACAGAGATTATTTAACCAAATGCGATCATAATATCCAGACCGCTTGAGGGTCATGACACTCATGAATACATACTAACGAACTAAACCAAAACATAGACACACACAGAAGTAGAATAGCCAATAAATTGTTATTCATATGCTTAACAGTGGCAAGAATAATACAATTTACTCTAAACAATAAAGGGCTCGTCCCGTAAGATAATGAGCCTACGAATATACTGTAATTATAAACATTGTGCAGTATAACTCTGTATAACAAAAGCGTTCTCCCGTGCCCAAACAATATAAATGTTTACAAACAATAAGCATGAATAAGATTAAATAATCTTATGTACAATCCATCGAAAATATAGAATGAACATCAAAAGTAAATATATATATTAACTCTGCAAGTAAATATTTCATATGTATATTTATAAGTAATAGGAGATTCTCCCGTGAAACAAAATCGAGCTATTAATCTCGGGATTAAACATTGGTGACATTGGTGACAAGTGTGGGCGCGAACTTGAAGCAAGTCTTGACCCCGAGTTTAACTAGTTAGTGTATGCTAAGAAAGCACCTTGGGATTTGGCACATATGTATACATGTTAATCAATATATATGTATACAAGTTAATCAATATATGTATTAGCACATGGTGTTAAGTAATCCACCATCTGCGTGGCTCTTCATTGTCCAAGAAGACTTAACCAAGCACATAATATGGGTAACAAATAAATGCGCAAATGAACATATGAAGGCAAAGGAGAAGAGGTTAAAACAAGACATGTAAAGTATAAAAAATTATACATCGTGGACTATCAAGGATGGAAGTATCAACGTTAGCATACCATTAAACTATCCAACGTGGAAATAAATAAAAGAGATAGTGATTAAATAAGTAATGATGTGAAAATAATAGTTCAAGTTTTAACATGGTAGTCATAGCATTTCTAGACAAGCATGTACATACCTTAATAATAGGTTTGACATTAATATCATTAGATATTAATATATGATTTTAACATATGATGTTAGTATTTTTAATTAAGTCCTTCCAAAGGAGACCTATGGTTACATGGGAATAATGAACCTGTAATATATATAGGATTTAAGTGTAATATCAACACTGAGAACTCTAAAGAGAGTTCACCAATATGACTATCACAGAATTAATTTATGGACAACTAAAAAGTAAAATCATCAAGGTCGAGGTTCTTCCTACAGCCATATGTTTTAATATTTAATGATTATGTTGAACAAGAATTTGAATGACGATCACAATGTTTAAAAAACAAATTCTATGTGTAATTTTGAGTAATAATTTGAGTTGTTACAGAATGAGTACATGCCCATATCAGAATAGTACCACAAATACCCTATACTCTATGGTGGAAAATGGTATCAAGTTCTTCTTCAACCTTGGGACATACAAACATCCCTCATGGAATCTCTAGAATCCCTCTGAAAGGTGGCTATCCATTTTCCTACTACCCTAACTGATGTGTCATCTCGAAGTAAAACCTTGAGATCTAACCCACTCTCAGTAAGATCTATAAAGTACCCTTGAACACCAATCATGTGGCTGGAGGCTCCATTGTCTATGTACCGCACAATGGTAGTAGATGCACTCAATGACTGACAAGAAATCAAGGACAATTCCTTGTCATACTTCTATGTGGAATTATCATCCACATCTACTGAAGTTATAGAATGATAAGTAATTAGGGAAAATTACTTATCAAACTTCTCTATAAACTCATCAACTTCAGTTGAAGCTTATGTTTGCTTCTTCTTCTTCTTCTTGTTAGGACACACTACTGCATAGTGCCCCATCTTGTTGTAGGCAAATTTTTTTACCTTCATCATATCCTTTTTCTACTCATCGTGCTGCTTCGCCACACCCTTAGGACAATTCTTGGATATCTTCTTGCCTTTTGTTGCAAGTGCCACATCCTCCTCATCATTACCTATAGAAGAAATCCCTTGCACATAACCTCTCTAAGTTTCTTCCTATATGAAATTGTCCCAAAGATGATCCCATTTGGGAATATTTTCCCTTTCCACAATAGCTTCAACAGACACTGTTCATGATTGTTAGGATATTCCTATACTCCATCCTAGTCCTAACAGCATTTTCATTATTTGCATTTTCAGTCATGCATGCACTTTTAAGGTTTGCATGCATTCCAGTCATTTGTCCTAGCACCTAGCCCTCAGTTAGCTAGCCCTCAGAGCTTCTTTCCACTCAGTTTCAGCCCTCCTAGAGCTTAGTGTGCCCTCCTTTCACCTACTGCATGAGAAAGGCGCCCTTCCTTACCTACCATTCAGCTATCTTCAGTTATCTTCAGTTCTCTCCTTGATTTTAGGCTTGACTGACTCTCAACTGACTGTATCACTCCGATGGACTTCCAGTGAGACTTGACTGCCCATTCTGACTTCAGTTAGCTCCTCATGCGCCCTCCACTGAGTCTCCTTCATTCAGTTAGTTCCAGTTACACTTAGTTACACCTACCACACTCAGTTAGACTTAGTTTGACTATTGATTGACAGTTACTTGAGCATCGATGACTCCACTGATGATGAGATAGACTACTAGTTGTGCTCCGATGACACTCCAGTGATATTTTGATCACTCCATGAAGGCTAATTCAAATTGCCACCTTAGGCATTTGAATCCTCATGCATTGTACTATTTATTTGTCCATATTGTGATTAATTAATTAGTGTGTGTGAAGTATTTTTGCTTCTATCTGAGTTCTACTGTATTATTATTGTGTTGCTCATTATACTACATTAACCAATCTTCTTCTATTTTCTTGCTTAATCAATTACTTTCTTGTGAGGTATACATCATCTCTTAGATCTGCTATGAGGATTTTCACATGGTATAAGAGCATGTTGAGAGTATTGTTTATCTCCATTCCTGAGAGTTTTTTTGTAGGTTATTACCAAGATTTCCAGTGCAGCAGTTTCTGCATTTTTGCAGCAGTAGTAGTTGCAGACATTTGTATTATTTTTGCAGGTCTTCTACAGCTTCTATGTATCCATCAGGAATTACTCCTCCTTCTCCATTCAACTATGATGAATGGAAACAAAAAATGATAGTATATTTGAAGAGCCATGATCTCTTTGATTGTTATTTTGAAAGAGAGTTCGAATCCTTTGAAGAGAAGATTGATTGGTTAAATAAAGGTGATAGAGCCTTTGGAGCAATGATGCTTTCTTTGCCTGAATACATGATATACCAATACCTTGATGTTGTTGAAACTCCAAAAGAGCTATGGGCCCATCTGGATGAAAGATTCGACAGACAGAAAGAAGGAATTCATCTAAACCCTTTCGAGAACAAGCAAAGTGATGCATTCGCCCTCCTTGATGATCTCATTGATCATGAACTAGTATTAAACACATCTCATATTGAATTTGTCCACACAGAAGAAGAACTTGCAGATTCTACACTCATGCTCCAAATTTCTTCTCTTTCTGTGCCAACTCACACTCTAGATATTGCAGAAGGTCCTAAATCTTCTCTTGCACCAGAGTCTGTTGGTCTGCATCATGATCTATTGAATATTTCAGAGGTCAAATCAGCTATTGGAGGTAATGCATTCGCTATCCTCAAGCAATCACCTCTTATTTAATACTATATGATCATTATTCCATGCTTTCAGAAGGTTATTGAAGAATATGGCCATTTCCATTCGCTTGGGATAATTTCTCATGCACATCATGGTTTTGATCTCACCTCTTATGGTTCAAAGGAGATCTCAAGAAGCCATGATTCAAGTCTTGGATCTAATTTGGATTCTAAGCAATCACTACTTGGGATAATTTCACATGCAAATGATAGTTTTGATCTCACCCCTGTTGGTTCAAAGGATATCTCAAGAAACTATTCTTCAAGTCTTAAATCTAATTTGGATTTCAAGCTATTATTTGATGGTTCTTTTTGGCATAATCTCATCCATGATGGTTCGAAGGAGAAGACAAAAGACTATCTGCACATTCATAGATTTGATCCTACCTTAGCTGATTTGAATCACAGGTTCAAGGATCATCCTCATACTTTTGGATTTGTTCTCATCACATTCGATCTGAAGAGAAAGTACAAGCACATGCTTTCTGAGCATGATCCACTTCTTCCCAAGAAGAAGATACCTCCATACATATGACCAAGCATCACACCTGCGTGAGTTTGGAGCATTTATTTTTGTGTGTGCTTTACAATCTATTTTTAGGGGGGGTATTTTTCCCATGAGGTTTTCCCCATTTCCTCGGTTTATTGACTGTTATTATTAATTGTATTGGGCGACCTTTGGTCTTAGTTACTGGGGCCCAGGATCGATTAAGGGGGGGTGTTAGGATATTCCTATACTCCATCCTAGTCCTAGCAGCATTTTCATTATTTCCATTTTCAGTCATGCATGCACTGTTAGGGTTTGCATGCATTATTTAGGGTTTGCATGCATTCCAGTCATCAGTCCCAGCACCTAGCCCTCAGTTAGCTAGCCCCCGAAGCTTCTTTCCACTCAGTTTCATCCCTCCTAGAGCTTAGTGCACCCTCCTTTCACCTATTGCATGAGAAAGGTGCCCTTCCTTACCTACCATTCAGTTATCTTCAGTTCTCTCCTTGATTTTAGGCTTGACTAACTCTCAACTGACTGTATCACTCCGATGTACCTCCAGCGAGACTTGACTGCCCATTCTGACTTCAGTTAGCTCCTCATGCGCCCTCCACTAAGTCTCCTTCATTCAAGTAGTTCTAGTTACACCTACCACACTCAGTTAGACTCAGTTTGATTGATGATTGGCAGTTACTTGAGCATTGATGACTCCACTGATGATGAGATAGACTACTAGTTGTGCTCCGATGAAACTTCAGTGATCTTTTGATCACTCCATGAAGGCTAATTCGAATTTCCACCTTAGGCATTTGAATCCTCATGCATTGTACTATTTATTTGTCCATATTGTGATTAATTAATTAGTGTGTGTGAAGTATTTTTGCTTCTATCCGAGTTCTACTGTATTATTATTCTGTTGCTCATTATACTGCATTGACCACTCTTCTTCAATTTTCTTGCTTAATCAATTACTTTCTTGTGAGGTATACATCATCTCTTAGATCTGTTGTGAGGATTTTCACAATGACTTGGTCACACCATTCGGGGCTATTGGAACAAGCTCACTATCAGCAAACACTTCCTTAACTACTCCTAACTCATCCCTCACTTGAGTTATTATGGTAATATATGATGTAACATTTTAAGCTTTAATCGTTTTCATGCTCTTGAGTTCCTCTCTCAATACAATATTTCTATTCTCGTTATAACGATGGTAAGTTTGGTTAAGGGATCCCACATATAATAAACATCGTCCTTGCCTATAACATGTGGGATCACATGAGCCTCGATAGCATTAAGGATAATTCTCTTTGCCTTGATGTTCTTTTTTTCATAGGCTTCCTTCATTGTTGCATTTTTAGGAACCACCACTGGTTTCACTTGTGTCTCATTTACTATGTCCTACAACTCACATTCCTGCATAAGAAAAACAATCATTTCTTTCCAAGCACTGAAGTTTACAGCCCCATCTTTCCTGTCCTTAACCCTCATCCTTGTGCCCATGATGTTCTCAACTAAATACAAAAAATCAAATTTCTTCCTAGATGAACACGATAACCCTCTCTATCATAGATCTAGTATTTGTACTCGCAAATCCAGACTCTTCTCTCACAGATCTAATAGATCTAGTGTGTGTATGCTATTATCTTTCAACTATGCTCTAATACCATGTAATTTATTCCAATGCTCTGAAATATCAGACCCCAACCCAGTTTCAAGTCTCAATAAATCATTGTTTAATGCCCAACCCAATTTTGCTGCCTCAGAAAATATATGTTGGGCATGGCCCAAGTGGGCATAATTTTGATGAAGTACAGTTTTGGGATCTGCGTAGTTCAGGCTGCAGATTCAGATGGCACAGGTTTTGGAAGTGTGCAGTTCAGATTTCCTAGACATTGTTGTGCATTTTAGCTGGTGCACAGTGCCAGCACACCAACCATTTTGGGTAAAGAGTGTAAGGGAAGGTCAAGCTGAGAAAGTGACCTATTTGGGGTAAGGAGCAGAGTAGAGAAAGAGGAAAGCGACCTGTCAAGAGAGTGGTAGCAAGCAGTTAAGGAGCTAGGCCACTAAGTTGGCGGCACCAGGAAGGATAAAGGGGCGGAAAGTGACAGGCCACGATGTAGTTGTAACCATTTTGTTGATGACTGCGGCTGTCAGAAGGGCATTAGACCCACGAGTGGTCCAGCAAGGCGACCGAAGCAAGTGAAGCAAGCTGTCGACGGTGACAAGCAGGGTGGCGGGTAACCGCACCAGTTTTGGGGAATCTTGGGGTTTTGAGCCTATGCATTATAAAGATGTGACCTATGGGAACGAACTATAAAAGGGCACATTTTGTATGGTAAAGGGTTAATCTCAAATCTTCATTGTATAATCTTGAGCAATACTTGTTTGTTTTGCTAAATGCTATTGTAAAGACTCTGCAAGCTGCGTGCGCAGAGGCCTATTGAGAGAGAAGAGAGTCTGCAGCTGAGTGCGCAGACTGGAACTGTGGTACCCTTCCCAAGATAATATAACAACAGTTCTTGTGGACGTAGCTCCAATCCTGGGGGTGAACCACGTTAAATTCTGTGTTGTGTGATTGTTTATGTGGTTTGCACCGGTTTATTTGCTTACAATGAATGCTTAAGATCTTGCGTATCAGTTTATGTGTCTTCTTTTATATGTATTCGCCATAAAGAATGAAGATGGGAATAATATGTTAATTATTGCATATGTGGATGAATGTGAGATGCACAAGTATTTCTAAGTCTGTAAATGCATAAGTCGGTTGGATAGTCACTTGAGTGGGTAGAATTCGCATAGTGCGACTCCCTTGACGCGCAGCACTGGAAGTGCGCAGTTTGTTCTATTCCGTCATATTGCATAAGTCATAATATTAATAACCTAGGGAAATTGATGAGTGGGAATGATTTTGATGAAGTACAGTTTTGGGATCTACGCGATTCGAGCTACAGAGTCAGATGGCACAGTTTTGGAAGTGCGTAGTTCAGATTTCCTCGACATTGTTGCGCAGTTTAGCTGGTGCGCAGTGCCAACACAACATCCATTTTGGGTTTAAAGAGTATAAGGGAAGGTCGAGCCGTGAAAGCGACCTATTTTGGGTAAGGAGCAGAGTGGAGAAAGAGGAAAGTGACATGTCAAGAGAGTGGCGGCAAGCAGTTAAGGAGCTAGGCCACTAAGTCGACGGTGACAGGAAGGCTAAAGGGGTGGAAAGTGACAGGCCACGATGCAGTTGTAACCATTTTGTTGATGACTGCGGTTGTTAGAAGTGCATTAGAGCCATGAGTGGTCCAGCAATGCGGTCGAAGCAAGTGAAGCAAACTGTCGACGGTGATAGGCAGGGTGGCGGGTAACCACACCAATTTTGGGGAATCTTAGGGTTTTAAGCCTATGCATTCTAAAGATGTGACCTACGGGAATGAACTATAAAAGGGCACATTTTGTATGGGAAAGGGTTAATCTCAAATCTTCATTGTATAATCTTGAGCAATACTTGTTTTTTTTACTAAATGCTATTGTAATGGCTCTACAAGCTGCATGCGCAGAGGCCTATTGAGTGAGAAGAGAGTTTGCAGCTGAGTGTGCAGACTTGAACTGTTGTACCCTTCCCAAGATAATATAACAACAGTTCTTGTGGACGTAGCTCCCATCCTAGGGGTGAACCACATTAAATTCTGTGTTGTGTGATTGTTTATGTGGTTTGCACTTGTTTATTTGCTTACAATGAATGCTTAAGATCTTGCATATCAGTTTATGTGTCTAATTTTATATGTATTCGCCATAAAGAATGAAGATGGGAATAGTATGTTAATTATTGCATATGTGGATGGATGTTAGATGCATAAGTATTTCTAAGTCTGTGAATACATAAGTCAGTTGGATAGTCACTTAAGTGGGTAGAATTCACATAGTGCGACTCCCTCGACGCGCAGCACCGAAAGTGCGCGGTACGTTGTGCTCCGTCATATTGCATAAGTCATAAGATTAATAACCTAAGGAAATTGATGAATGGATAGGAAAATCTAAGTAAAATCATTGAAATTGGTTAAGTCCGAACAGGAAACGTAGTTATCAGTTGCGTTGTTCTGTCGTCGAAAGACCATCCGATATTGTGCAGTCCTTGGGTGCGCGACAAACTAAGTATTGACCACGAAGGGGTTAAGCTTTACGTAGTCCTTAGTCCTTAGCGCGAGCTCCGCAGCGCACTGTTTATCAGATCCACTTACGCACTCATCAATTGGTTGTGGATAACTGATTCCGTAACTTACCCATTACTTCGCCTTGGGTGAGACCTCAGTATGTTCACAGATTGTTGCGGAAAGAGTCGGTGAAAAGGGGTTTTGTTGGTTCCTTGAACCGCGAAGAACCTAGTTCTACATTGGAAACCTATAGAATAGTTATCTAAGCCAAAAAATGGTTCCTTTGCCATGCTAAGAATCCATGATGAGTTGTCGCACTTGAAATAGTGATGTGCTCAGAAGAAGAGGTTTCGTTGATTGCAGAAAACTGGCACCCAGACAAGAAAGAGATTTGGGCCTTGTGTGATAAGATAGAAAGAAACTTTGCAAGAAAAGAAAATAGACATCCGCATCTCTTTGACGTAGGTTGGTTGAACAAATACATGTGGAAGGATGTTCACGAAATTTTCTGGGCATCTTTTGGAAACGAGTTTCACGAGTGGTTATCAAGGCTTGCAGAGCACAATAAATGTTTCCAACCAGAAGTACCTACCGAGTGGACCTCGGAGCTCATTGCGAGGCACAAAGCAATAGATAGCCCACTCTCGTGAGTAGTTGACTTTTGGGTTGACAACATACTAGAAGGCTTTGTAATAGAGTTTGTTGTCGACATGCTGAAGTCCTACAGCGCAACAGAAGCTGAATTTTTCAAAGGTTTCAGAGGTAAGTATCTGAACAACCTCAGTTTATATATTAAAATTCTTTTAGCTGAGAAAGGCGTTTTAAGAATGCAGTACAATTCCTAGAATATCTTGAATCTATAATGGTCAATAGCATCTATAGTGATTCTGACGAAGAAACACGTAATTTTGTTAATTTTTGAGCATTAATTCAACATACTCTAGGATCTTTACTGAGAGAATAACATGTACAACATATCAATCACAAGAAGCAATCACAAGATAAAATAGACACATAGAGTTTCCTTGGGGAAAACCATAAAGGTGAAAAACCCCAATAACTTCCTTAGAGATAGATAGAGCAATGATACAAAACCCAAGCATAAGGATAGTCTCCTAGCAGCAGCTTCTCCTCCTCCACTAGTGTGCCACTCCAATGAGTGTATGAGTGAGAAAGTGAATGATCAAATAGAGTGCCTCCCACACTCTATATATACTTGACTTGACTTCCCTAATAACCTTACTAGGTCAGCCTCAACTTAACCACTTAACATAATGCTGACAAGGTCGACCCCTAATAGGGTGGTATAATAACCCTTTGACCCACATGAGTTATACAGGGCCGACCCCATAAAGGTGGTCTAATAACCCATCAAGTATAAGTTACGACACTTACAATATAAATGACGACACTTCCGTATAGAGGAATAATAACATCTCTATAGGAGTACAATATACATAAGTGAAATACATTTCGAAGTTACAATTACATCAACACTCCCTCTTAACTAGGAAGGTATTTCTCGACACAGATCTGCTACCACAAGTCTTCTTCTATGGATCATCATCACTGGATCATCATCATCGAATCATCATCACTGCTGTTGCTATCTCAATCAATCTCCAATCTACTCATCATAGGAAGTTCTACAGAGCCAGTCCTTTTTCATACTAGATGTAGGCCCACCACTTGCAAGTCTTCATCATCTACAGAGCCAGCACTTTTTCATGCTGGATGTATCAACATCTACAGAGCTATTCATTTTTCATACTGGATGTATCACATCTACAAAGCCAGTCCTTTTTCATTCTAGATGTAACCTAGAACAAATCTAGGATTTATCACCACAAAGCCAGTCCTTTTTCATACTGGATGTGACCTAGAACAAATCTAGGATTTATCACCACATAGCCAGTCCTTTTTCATATTGGATGTGACCTAGAACAAATCTAGGATTTATCACCACAGAGCCAGTCCTTTTTCATATTGGATGTGACCTAGAACAAATCTAGGATTTATCACCATAGAGCCAGTCCTTTTTCATACTGGATGTGACTTAGAAAAAATCTAGGATTTATCACCACAAAGCCAGTCCTTTTTCATACTAGATGTGACCTAGAACAAATCTAGGATTTATCATCACACAGCCTCGCAAGAGCACCCTAGGACTTATTACGGGCACACAGCCCAACCTATCGGATCTCCTAGGTCAGTATTACATGCCATAGGACACAACCTGTCCACGGCCACAGAGTATAAACCTGATACTTACCATAAATCATCCTGATGTACATCATCACATGCTCATCCTGATCAACAATGTATCCACCTAATACATATACACATACATGATCCACATGATCATATCAAGCATCCAACATGATGCATATACATAGCAGTAATTGTAGCATCATCCTGATGCTCATCACACAACGCTTACATCCATAGCCATGGGAAGGATCCTCCTCTCACCATGCTTGGAATGGATCCTGCAAATGTGTCCATCACTTCTTCCTTGAAGTGTCATCAATCTGAAGAACACCAAGCCTCTCTTTGAAGTACTCAAACTTCACTCTGGCTAGTGGTTTCGTCAACACATCTGCAACTTGCTCATCCATCGCAACATATAGGAGATTCACTGCTCCTATCTGCACCATATCCCTGATATAGTGATATTTGATCTCAATGTGCTTCGACCTGTCATGGAACATCGGGTTTTCAGATAGCTTCACACAACTCTGGTTGTCACAAAAGATGCTAGTAGCATCCAACGGGAGATCAAATAACTTAGATAGTAGATTCCTAAGCCATACTGCCTCACAACTAGTCAAACAAGTTGCAACATACTCTGCTTCGGCTATACTCAATGCTACACAGGACTGATTCCTGCTAAACCAAGATATCACACCTGATCCCATACTGAAGCAACACCCAGAAGTGCTCTTCCTATTTGCAGCACTGCCTGCCCAGTCCGAATCAACATAACCTTGTAGGTTAAACTTTTGATTTGTATCATACTTGAGCCCATAATCAATTGTACCCTTCAGGTACCTCAGAATATGCTTTGTAGCTATCAGGTGAACATGTCTCGGATCTGTCAAGTATTGGCTCAAGGTGTTCACTGCAAAGCAGATATCTGGTCTCGTATTCATTAGGTACATCAAGGACCTAATCATTTGATGATACATCGTGGCATCAACCGGCTCAAATGAAGCATCACAGAGAAGCTTCAAGTTCGATGCCATAGGTGTGGCCATGGCCTTGCATTCCATCATCTCGAACCTCTTCAGGATCTCTACTACATACTTCCCTTGTCCACGGAATATTCCATATGCACTCTGCCACACCTCCATGCCTATAAAGTAGTGCATCGTCCCTAAGTACTTCATCTCGAACTCGGCAACAAGCTTCCTCTTCGTATCGACAATCAACCTATCCTCACTTGTAACAAATAGGTCATCCACATACAAAAGTAGTATCATTGGATTGCCTTCCTCAGCCTTGTAGTAAAGGTTGGAATCCGCTTTACTCTTGGTAAAGCTCAAACTGGATAGAAAGCTATCTATGCTACCATACCAAGTCCTAGGAGCTTGCTTCAAGCCATACAAGGCTTTCTTCAACTTGCACACATATGACTCTCTGTCATGTGTCTCAAAACCAAGTGGCTGCTCCACATACACTTCCTCCTCGACTATACCATTCAAGAAAACTATCTTGGCATCCATCCGGTGTATCTTCCACTTCATCACTGCAGCCAAAGCAAGTACTGTTCTGATGGAAGGGTACCTAGCTACAAGAGCAAATAATCACGAGCCACAACCTGGCCTTGTATTTCTCTATGCTGCCATCTGCAACATGCTTGATCTTATAGATCCACTTGGAAGTTACAACAGACTTCCCTTCAAGTCTTGGGACCACATCCCAAACATCATTCTTCATGATTGATTAGTCCTCAACCATGGAATCCTTCCATTACTGCATCCCAGATCCTGGGAACTTCAGATTCTTCAATATCTTTAATAGATATTTTTATTTGATCTTTGTTACTGGAACAAATGTTGTAGTCATTCTTTTGTAGGTGATTGTACACGATCTTTCCTACAAGTCAAATTCAATTGCATGATTAGAAATTTCTTATATATATTTCAGAACAAATTATTATGCATAAAGACATATGTCATACAGTCATGTAATTATCTTAGCCAATGCTTCAATACAACATTTATCCATATCCCGTAGCTTTCTAGATGCCTTCCATCTCTACCAGAACTTTGTTAAGAGTGTGCACAACTCCCAACATGTCAGCAAAGAGGTTTCATTCTAGATAAGTAGCAATGGAATGTTGTACAGTACCATAGGCCACTTACCAATTACTTGCATATTAGTAGTATCTTGTTCATTAATGCAACTTTTCTAATATGCATAATAAATTACAGTTCAAATACTTATCTTTGTTTAGTTGTAGGGTGAACTCCCTCTCAATCTTTGCTTCCTTGCAGTAACTACTGGAGTGTGCTCCCTCTTGATCTTTGTTGTCAGGATTACCTATCCTTGAACTTATATCCATCCTCGATCACTATGCATGATTACTAGTATCATCACTGTGCTATCATCGAGATCTCATACATAATCATACATTCATTAGTATAATCTTAATACTATAAAAACACAATAATCTTAAACATGTATAGTCATGATCATTTCAAACACAGATAATAAGCATTAGCATTCAAAGTTTCAGGGAAGACTTCTCTTACTCATGCATATTCATATTTGACCATAGAACTCTTCTGGTTAGACATATCATCAATCAAGGTAAGAGACATAATATGCATAAACCCTAGATTACTCAAACTTGTAACTTCATGAGTAATCATTATCAATCATACAAAAGTATAAGATCCTTACATAGGGTAGGATTCTAACTTGATATAGGAAAAACATACCTGGTTATCATATTTGCTAGTTATGTCTAGCAATGTTTTTCTTGTTCTCTTCAATGACCTGCATAACTCATAAGTTAACCATTGTAGGATCAAATTATACATACCTCTATGTGATTCATGACTATGGATGAGTCTTTGTCTTCATGTCATCATGGTCTTGATCTAGGACTTGATTTGTACCTTCATGTTAGCAAATAACATTCTCCTCATACAACACCACAGTGCATTAGTACAATCGTAATACAATCATAAGTGTCATAACCCTAATCAATGAATGTCTTCTATTATGCATTCATACTTTTACTAGGGTGATAAGACAACTCTAAAATTAAACAAGATTGTTACTAAACTCAATAACATGAAGACAATCATATTATAAACTTAATCATGAATAGATTTCAAAACATACCTGTAAGTCATACCTGTCAGATTGCTTGTAGTAGTTGTTGTTGTTGTTCCTTTTGTTCTTAGGACAATTTGAGGAAAAGTGTCCTCTTCTTGGTATGTGCTGTGAGAGCTTGATCTTCATTCCCCATCTCCTCTCTCGAGCTACAATCCGAGCTTCTTCCTGTGAGCATTCTTCCCACAGCCTACTGAAAGAGATAGGTTTCTTCCTAACACAAATTCCATGGATGAAGGAATCCCATGGCCTAGGAATTCCATTAAGAGTGGTCATTACCACTTCTCCATTTTCTATATCTTCTCCCACAGCTTCAAGTTGTTCTTTTATCTGGGAGACCCTTGAGAAATAATACTGCATGGTCTCCGCATTCTGGATCTTGATGTTCTTCAATTGTTTCCTCAAGGTCATCTTCTAATTTATGTTCTTTCCTTCAAATGGCCTGGTCAAGGAATCAAACATCTCCTTAGATGTTTTCAGAGATGACACATGTGGTATGAGATGGTCTTTGATAGAATCAGCAATGATCCTCTTAGCCTTGACAAAGTTCTTCTCGTGTAAGACCTTGGCATCTTCTTCCTCTGGAACTAGAGTCTCACTTAGTTTGCTGAAAACTGGATCTCGAGCGGGATTAGGGTTTGTCAGAGAAACCCTAAAAATTCAAACTTTGAATTTCAAACTTCTGAAAGGTTAGAAAGATGTGCCTTGATGAGATGATCATGATGGTATACCCAGAATTTGAAAACTACAAAGTTTCACCCCTCAAAATTGCCTTTTAGATTTCTGGATTCACTACGAAGGACCCTGTATTAGGGTTTGATTTTCCCGGAGCTTCACACAACCAAAAAGTTTGATCTTGGTATCTAAACTTTGATTTTTCAAAGGATCTTCCAACCATGGTATCAGATTTCAGAAATTCCAACGTTTGCAGAAACCCTAATTTTCAACTTCACTAGACAGGACCCCAAACTAGAGTTTGATTTTCCTGGAGCTTCACCCAACCAAAAAGTTCTAGCCAAAGCTCTAAACTTCGATTTTTCTGAGAAGCATCTAGCCATGGTCTCAGATTTCATAAATTCCAACTTTTGCAGAAGCCCTAATTTCGGCTTCACTAGAGAGGACCCCAAACTAGGGTTTGATTTTCCCAGAGCTTCACCCAACCAAAAAGTTCGATCTTGGTCTCTAAACTTTGATTTTTTAGAGGAGCTTCCAGCCATGGTTTCAGATTTCAGAAATTCCAACTTTTGTAGAAACCCTAATTCCCAGCTTCAAAACTGAAAGTGCTCAGAATTGAATTCTGATTGGAAAAAGAGATGCGCCTTGCTGAGGAGAGTCAAACTAGCCTCCTTCCTTTGAAGATTTGTGGAGAGAAACCCAAAAACAAGAAGCCCTAGATTCCGTAACTGCATAGTGTCTTCTTCTCAGGTTAGCTCTGATACCATGTTAATTTTTTAGCATTAACTCAACATCCTCTAGGATCTTTACTGAGAGAATAACATGTACATCATATCAATCACAAGAGACAATAGACACACAGAGTTTCCTTGGGGAAAACCATAAAGGTGAAAAACCCCAATAACTTCCTCAGAGATAGATAGAGCAATCATACAAAACCCAAGCATAAGAGATAGTCTCCTAGCAGTAGCTTCTCCTCCTCCACTAGTGCACCACTCTCTAATGAGTGTATGAGTGAGAAAGTGAATGATCAAATAGAGTGCCTCCCACACTCTATTTATACTTGACTTGACTTGCCTAATAACCTTACTAGGTTGTCCTCAACTTAACCACTTAACATAATGCTAACAGGGCCGACCCCCAATAGGGTGGTCTAATAACCCTTTGACCCACATGACTTATACAGGGCTGAACCCATCAAGGTGGTCTAATAACCCATCAAGTATAAGTTACGACACTTACAATGTAGATGACGACACTTTCGTATAGAGGAATAATAACATCTCTATAGGAGTACAATATACATAAGTGAAATACATTCCAAAGTTAAAATTACATAAACAAATTTGAGAAGTGGAAAGAGATATAAGTATACCACTGAGAAATATCCTAGACAGCATGGACTCCACATAGATACCGAAATACCATGTGAGATGAATAGTCATACCACACCTTTATCAATGACCTATCATCCTATTACTACGCAGAATCTACCGGTGGTGAACACCGCACCTCCTATTGCTCAGAATCCACCAGTTCATAATCCTCTAGTTGTTAATATTCCTAATCCTTAGAGCGTCAATACTAGTAACATTGCAAGAGTAGCTACTCAGGCCATTCTGACTCAGACCATTCCGAATCCGACTATCCCATCTCAGAATATCCCGATTCAGAACACTGCGTAGAACATCCCTAACATCACTCAGAACACTGTGCGGAATCCTATACCACCTAGGAGAAGGATGAATGATGATATTAAGTTGCCAATATTTAAAGGAACGGGTCTAGAGGACCCTTCGCAACATTGGATTCTATGTGAAGCCATATGGAGTGTCAAGCAAGTCTAGGACGATGTTGTGAATCAAGCGCAGCTCGTCACGACATTTAGAGACAGAGCCTTGAATTGGTTCATGAAATACTCTCAGGGACATTAGAGAACCTTAGTGGAGATTAAGGCTGTGCTATTGAGTGAATTCAAGAAACCAAATTCAGAATCTCAATGTATAACAGAATTAAAGGAAATTAAGCAAAAACGTAATGAAACAGTATGGGAATTTGACCAAAAATTTAAGACACTGCTAGACCAAGTCAGCTTTTTCATAAAACCACAACAACACCAGGAATGGTTTATAGTCGCGTTGTTTCCCCATATCAAATTGCAATGAAGTTAGAGGCTTCGCCGATAGGGGATACTAGCACTGGAATGTCTTAGATTTAGACACAGTTAGCTACCCTGACACTACAACTATAGGGTATGAAGGGGAAGGAACAAAGACAAGAAGTTTGGTGTACAGGATGGAAGGGAGAAGGGCACACCAGAGAGCACTGTCCTTTGTTTCAAGAATAACTTAACAGTGGAGCACCAAATCTACTCAATTAGAACCAAGGACCATGGTGTGAGATTTGTAGAACTAGAGGACACCGTCCAGAAGACTATTACTTAATTCAAAAGTATGTCCAAACCCCTAAGAATTTATACTGCAACTTTTGTAAGTCAGTTGGACATGATGAATCCAACTATAGGGCATATGAGCTCATCACAGAAATAAAACGAGACATGGAGCATATGCGTGGTGGTGGAGTAGACAGAGTCCAAGAAGAAAATCTGCAGAAACAAGAGAATGTGCAGTATGACTAAGGTGCATACAGAGGCCATGGAGGATATTGTGGGCGAGGAAGAAATACTGGCCCGGGACAAGGAAGAGGGAGAGGCCAGATAATCTGTTACAACTGTGGCTAGCTAGGTCACTTATCTAGAGATTGTACAAATCCATGTACTACCTGTAACTATTGTAAATCTTTTGATCATGTTATTGAAGACTTCCCAGTGTTAGCAGCAGAAATGCAAAAGAGAAAGAAAGATGTGCCTAACCCAAACATTTAGTTTATCACAACAGAGAGAAGGGTTGTGGATCCAAGTATTAATGTAGTGATGCGAAGTGGCGCTGCCATAGGAAGAGATAGGGGAGCAGAAGCATCGACTTCTGGATATTTTGACACTAAGCAGACCCCTGTTGAAACGATCTAGATCAGAAAAGCTATTGGGAAAGCACCTGCTTTCAACCTGGAGAAAAACAAAGAAGTTTTTGAAGAAGCGCGGGACATATTCAAAGAGAAGGCACCTATGTCACCAATAATACCATTGCACCGTGAAATACCGCAGACACAAGATATATGACAAGACATGCACTGCAATAGAGACATGCACTTATGTTGCACAGTTCCTCCGGAGCTGCATGAAACTATTGAAGAGCGCATATGTTGTAGTGGAATTCAAAAAATTGTTGAACCAGTATGAACCATGCAACGAGAAGGATATTGCCGAGAGCGCAGTTCACCACATTAAAAGCTATAAAAGAACAGAAAGAGAAATGAGGCTCACTACGCAGATAGGAGACTATGAGATGGATGAAATCATCCTTGATCTAGGATCAGAGGTAAATGTATTGACTAAGCAGACATGGCAGCAGATGGGGAGACCAAAGTTGTTATGGTCACCCATAGAGTTGAGGTTATCAAATCAGATGAAAGTCATACCTTTTGGGAGACTAGCCAATATTGTTGTTGACATCGATGGAGTGCGAAGTCATGCAGAATTTGAGGTTATCGAAATTGTGGATGATAGCCAACCTTATCCAGCACTATTGGGTATAGATTGGGCTATGGAGAACCTTGCCATCATAAACTTGAAAACAAAGAAGATGATCTTTGAAGTTCAGGACATAAGGGTCATCGCATCGTTGGACCCTTCGCAAGGAGAAAGATACAGTGAGCCAATTCAGGAAGAATCCAGAGCTCAATACCTCAACTGCATCTACAAAATGACTATGAATGATGCTAACTACATTAATCCTACTGCAGATGGAACACTCAGTTGGAGATGTGACAGTTCTTTCATCTTAGACTCCAATGTAGGACTGGAGAATTTGCAAAGCCGTATGCATGAAGTATCTGCAAGGAGATGCGCGCAGATTACAAAGTCATTGCGCTGGATTGGAAGAGAGGTAAGTCCAATACCCACCTATGATGGTTCATCTAATTTTTATTCATTTATCCAAGAATATACTGTATCCGTTGTAGCTGAACATCGCATACCTGCATTAGACATGGTACTGCGCGAGACACCTGCCTGATGGTGGGATTCGCATAAGCAGACCTTGATTACATGGGATCAGTGTAGGAATATGATGCAAATCAAATTCATGGAAACCACTACGCTGACCATGGTAAAGTATAATGGACAGACAAGTCCAAGGAATCACGTAGAGATCTGTTCGGAAGCATGGATAAAGAGACCACATACAGAATGGGTTCATCTCTTTGTGCACACATTAGACCAAATTCCTAAGAATTGGTACCTAGACACGGAGTTGCGTAGAGGAACCATAGATTAGGCGATGTTGGATGCGAACTTCGAGAAAAATTTCAGCTTTGAAGATGAAATTCCAAGTATAAATGAAGCTCTGCAAGTTATTAAAGAAAGTATATTCAAGTTAGAATGCTCGAGTATCAACGAGGCATTGGAAGAACTCAAAGAGAGAGTGTTTGAAGTTATCAAAGTACTTATGAACCTACATCCAGAATGGGGGAGGAAGATAGAACATGCTCTTGAATGCTATAACCTCACTGAAAATGGTGAAGAAGAAGAAGAAGAAAGCGATGAGGAGGATCCACGCAATGTCAATATACCTGAGTCAGAGGGTGCACGCGATGTAGAGGGGCCTCCACTGGAAGTTCCAGACATGAGTGGCCCTGTGAAGACAAGAAAAGTTAACATTGGCACAAGTGAAGAGCCGAAGTTCCCATCAATTGGAGACTCCTAGGATGATTATCCGGTCGCGGAGATCGCGAACCTACTACATGAATATCAGGATTTATTTCCGACAAAGTTTATAGAAATGAAGGGTATTTTGGGTGACTTGGGGGTTATGAAAATACCTCTTAATCCAGACGTGAAGCCTATTAAGCAAAGGCCCTATAGACTGAATCCTCGATATAAATAAAGAGTTAAGGCATAACTTGATAAAATGCTCGATGCGGGGATCATTGAGCCGGTTGAAGAATCAGAGTGGATAAAAATGATAGTTATCCAAGACAAGAAGACTAAGCGTGAGATCAGGATCTGCGTAGATCTCAAGAAGTTGAACGATGCTTCACTGCATGACCCATTTCCTACTCCTTTTATAGATGAAGTCTTAGACAATGTTGGAGGAAATGAGGCATACTCATTTACTGATGGATTCTCTAGATATCATTAGATTAGGGTCGATCCAGCAGATAGACATAAGATAACTTTTTCTATTGAATGGGGCTCGTTTCAGTACACTGTTATTCCCTTTGGCTTGAAGAACGCACTTGCCATTTTTTCCAGAGTTGTTGTCGTAGCATTTAAATATTTAATGCATACATTTTTAGAAGCATATTTTGATGATTGGACGATCTTTGGTTTGCTGAAGAACCACTGTGAGAACCTCAGAATGATGTTAGCTAAGTGTAGGCAACATCAAATTTCATTAAATTTAAAGAACTGTGTTTTTTGTGTGCCTTATGGTATTCTTTTAGGACACATAGTGTGTAGACAAGGTCTGATGGTTGATCCTGCGAAGATCGCAGTGATTGTGAATTTACCTTCACCGAATTCAGTAAAGCATCTTCGCACCATGTTGGGGCATACAAGTTACTACAGGAAATTCATCAAGGGTTATGCGCAGATAACCACGCCGATGGAGAAGCTGCTAAAGAAAGACGCGCAGTTCATATGGAACACGAAATGTGAGCAAGGCTTAGACACATTAAAAGAGAAAATGGTAACTGCTCCGATCCTAGTTTTTCTAGACTGGGAGAATCCATTTCATGTCCATGTGGATGCTTCATGTATAGCATTGTGCGTTTTGCTAGCAGAACCAGGAGAGGGAGGTATTGACCATCCCATTGCATTTTCGAGTAGGAAGCTCTCATCTGCTAAAAAGAATTATACGACCACTGAGAGAGAGGGCCTAGCTGTGGTCTATGCACTGTAGAAATTCAGGCACTATTTTGTCGATGTGCACTTCTCTATGTACACTGACCATTCAGCTTTGAAGTACCTGGTCAATAAACCAGTGTTAGGGGGGAGAATCTGTAGATGGTTGTTACTCTTTCAGGAGCATGACTTTGAAATCGTAGTTAAGCTAGGTAGATTGAACTTAGGACCTGACCATCTCTCAAGGATTGAGTCAGGCGAGGAACCCACTAGTTTTGAAGATAGTCTTCATGACGCGTAGTTGTTTTCTATACAGATCGCAGATGACTACTATAAATACATTGTCGATTTCTTGACTATTGGTTTGGCACCTACAAAATTTACTACGCAGCAGAAGAAGAAACTGGTAGTAAGAGCAACAGACTTCACCATAATTCTAGGAAAGTTATATAAGTTGGGACCAGACGAAGTGCTGCGTAGATGTGTACTAGAGCATGAAAAGACATTTATATTGGTTGATGCACATTCAGGTGTATCGGGAGGTCACTACGTAGGAAGAGCGACTGCGCAGAATAAATTGCGAGCAGGGCTATGGTGGCCTACTATTCAAAAAGATGCAAATGAACATTGCCAGAGCTGTGATGTTTGTCAAAGAACAAGAAAGTCATCGCGAAGAGATGAAATGCCACTGAATCCGTAGTTGACACTTCAGGCATTTGAGAAATGGGCTATTGATTTAATGGGACCTATAAACCCACCGGGGAAGAGAACTGGTTCGAGATACATCATCACTGCCACTGATTATCTCACCAGTTCAGCAGAAGCAAAGCCAGTGAAGGACTGTAGAGTAGTTACTGCCCCACAGTTCATTTTTTAGAACATCCTTACCAGGTTTAGATGTCCGAATATTTTGATGAGTGATCAAGGAACTCATTTTCTGAACATAACTATTGAGGCACTAACTTAAGAATTCTATATTTACCACCAGCGAAGTACACCATATCATCCGCAAGAAAATGGAACTGCTGAAGCATTCAATAAGGTACTAGAGAATGCGCTAACTAAGGTATGAAATGTCAATAGGGATGATTGGTATCTACGCATTCCAGCTGTGTTATGGGCGTACATGACTACCTGCAAGACATTTACTAGCCATACGCCTTTTAGGCTGGCCTATGGACAGGAATCAATAATGCCTATGGAGTATATTGTATCTAGCTTGAGAATAGCTACATTTATAGGCATGGAAGATCGATAGGCACTAGAAGAAAGGCTTATACACTTGGTTGGGTTGGAGGAAGATCGCTTCATTGCAGGATTTCACCAACAAGTGCAGAAAGATAGATAAAAAGCATGGCATGATCGCCATATCAAGAACAAGTCCTTTTAGGTAGGTGATCTAGTCCTCATGTACGATAGCAAGTTTATGAAATTTCCTGGAAAGTTTAAAATGCATTGGCTTGGCCCATATACTGTTTTGCATGTTACTAACGGTGGCGCAGTTCAGTTAGCCATGTTAGCAGGAGATACATTACCAGGCCTAGTAAATGGAAGTAGACTAAAACCTTATCAGGGTAGTCCTACTTCGCAAAACCATCAATGAGCAGGGCAAAAGGAAATTTCTAAGTGTCAAGTACAATTGAAATTGGGCACTAGAAATGGGGAAGAGTCTGTACGAAAAGTTCGATGAAGAAGATGTACCACGCAACATTTGTTGAGAAGTAAAGCTGCACGGATATAAAAAAAGGAAAAAAGAAAAGAAAAGAAAAGAAGAACCGCACAGTACGAAGCTGAAAAGGTAGTTGCGCATATCAAACTGAATAGAGCAATTGCAAAGAGTGGGAAGTTGCGTGCGAGACATGTGATGGGACCACAGCTGTGCGGCTAAAGAGAAAAAAGAACACGTGTACATTAGAACCGCTTATCAAAACTTCCAGTGCATCACGACAACAAACGTTAACTGTGGAAACTGTCGGCCAGTTAGTGGGCCGTTATCCAAAATGGTGGCATCGACGAGATCAAGTATTAACAAAAAATGTGACCATTCGGGCATAATAAAGGGCGAAGTGACCAAGATCTCACCGAGATCTGGCTAACAGGCTTGCAATTAAATGGTGACTTAACTGATTTAACAGCTTTACAGTACCGACACCTTTTGGCATTTAGGGAAACAACATTGGCTCAGGCATCATGATTGGTCGACAAGACCGAGATCTCATAGGAAATATGACTGAAGGATGAAACATTAACCATTCCATGAACGGTTGACCACCACATTCCAGACCAGCAGGGTCTATAAATAGCCCTCGGCCAAACACTTATATGTTTTACTGAGAACGCTATTTCGTTTGCATGCGATTTCAAAGCTTCCATAACCAGAGAGTCGAATAGCCTGTAAGTGCATGTCCAAGCCACTTACCAGTGCCGAAGTCCTGAAAATATTCATACAGTTAGGCTTTCAGGGAGTCATGTGGGCTCCAGCTAACAAACCTGTAGGGGAGAAAGGTGCTTCATCTCGAAGCTTTTCAAGATAGGCTGCAGAAATGAAGAAGGATAAACATCCAGCTAAAGACCAGGATGGGACGAAGACATCAAAGCCGCAGAAACTAGTCCCATTCCATGAGCGACCCATCCATCTCGTGCACGAGTATCTTCCACCTCAGAAAGATGATGCACCACTTGTCCAACTAAAGAAAAATGTTGTTTATGAGATTCCAATCCCGCCCATTTCTAGTAAGGTGAGGGTTGTAAAAGACCTTATGGGGAAAGTACGAGATTGCAAGTTCGAAGACCATGACTTGCTAGAAGGAGCACAATTGAAGCTAAAGAAGTTCCCACAATTCCAACCAGACCAGTACATGCCTCATAAGGTTGACGAAAAATCCGACACTAAAACCCTATATGTGCAGGATTGGATCAAAGGGCTTGAACCATCCCGGTTGCTTCACCTATTGCGCATCCCGCACTTCGATAGGAGCCCAAACTCAATGCAGTAGTGCGCGTGTTGATGTCCTATGTACATGAAGGATATATATGGATGGACAATCGAATCGATATCAATATCGATAAGATACACTACATTACGATGCTAGATAAGAGAGGCGACGACCCTTCACAAGTAATGGTAGGGAAGGCATAGGAAAAAGAGCTCGTCGAAAAAATCACAGACGAATTTGACGTAATCCGAGGAAAACGTGGCTTCCCCACCAAAGATATCAAAGATGAAGCTACCAAATTTGTAGTTCAACTATTCGCAGGGAAGATATTGTGCAAAAGAAGACCGCCTGAGGTACTAGCGGCAGAAATCCGGCTCGCATCTAAGACATTGAAAGGCACCTCTTACAACTTGGTGTAGTACCTACTGAACGAGTTTTTGGCAGATGTCCGGGACACTCAGGACAATGGAACTCCGTTCCACTATAGTTGGTTATTAGTACTGATTGCCTTCATCGGTTGGAAAGAGCCGGTTGGCTACCAAGGTGTTCCAGTTTTCGACGGGCAATGCCGCGGGACACACTTTGCCAACTTATGGGCCAACTTGCAGTCATTCAGGCAGCGCCAAATCAATGAGGTATTTTACACATACTATGAGCAACTGTGTGATGTAATTCGGCGTACACCGCATGTCTCACAACTGCTGACAGATAACTACAAGGGGATAATGAGATTCATGGTGGATAAGCATAGATCGTACATTCATCCCAGGGATGACACAGATACAGAGCTATGGTATCCAGGATTTTATTGGCTAGATGATGAGAAGATCGAATAGATGATCGAGGAATGGGAACCCGAATGGAAAGTGGCCCAGCCAATTGATATTGAGTCCGACTATGAAAAGAAAAAATATCAAGAGAAGGATGAAGAGGAAAATGATGAGATAGATGAAGAGACAGATGAATACAAGGTTGAAGACAAAAGTGAAGAAGTAACAGCCACACCTATTATTGAGGAAAAAGATCCTGTGCAGAACAAGAATGCAGACAAGCTGGGAGAGAAGAGAAAGGCGACTGGCATCCCTTCATTGACGAAAGGCCAACACAATAAGCAAAAGGCTAATAAGCCAAATTTTGTACCAATACTGCACGCAGATGATTGCGAGACCATCGCAAAAAATGTTCAGGAGATATGGGAGGAAACCTGTGCAGAGAAAGAGGCAAGACAAGAACATATGTGACTAACCTCCGCCAAGCGGTCGAATCAGTGAAAACAATGGTCGTAGACATTCAAGAAGCCAATCCAGAATCGGCCTGAGGATCAGACCTAGAGGGAAAATCAGGAGGGTCAAGCGCGTAGAAAAGACAACATCATATAGTGAGCACATACCCTAGGGTAGCACATATAGATCTGGCGCACTTTATTTTTCCAAATGATAAGGTGCATGAAGCCGAAAATGACTCGGTGCATTTTGACCTCAACATTGGGTCATTGCCAATCGAAGATTTGAACGATCTGCATATGCAGATTGTCGAAGAGATCCATGAAAGAGGCATCGCCTCATATGACAAGGGTATCCAGCTCCAACAGAGTCTTGATGAGATGAAGCAAGAGTCAGCACAGAACACCAGGGAGCTATCTGAGGCTCAAGAGACAAACCACAAACTCAAAGAAACAGTATCAGCAGTATGCACAAAGATTGACAAGTGTGAGGAAGAAGCAGATATGGCAGACACAATAATCAAGATTGGGGCCAAAATGGAGTTCCTTACGACTGAAATGATGGAGATGGAGATCTCTTATAAAGGGAAGATTGCGGACTTGGAGGCTAGGAAACCCACTACACCACCAGATCAACACGCAACCCCAAGTGAGGAAGTGAAAGAAACGATAGACAGCATCTCGTCTGAAGTGACGATGTGTCAATATTTACTTGAAAAAGTAAACACAGTTTTGGAAGGGTTAAACGAAGATCCAGGGCTCCAAAAGATCAAAGTTGATCTGCAACAGACACAGCAAGAGATCGATGCTGCAAATGTACAGTTAAAGACCTTGTTTGCATAGCAGAAGCTACCAAAATTTAATGAAGTAAAGGCGCTCCAGAAGCAGTTGACGACAATAAGGGAAAATTGAGCCGTCACTTCTACGCAGTTGCAGGACATAGAGGAGGAAGGACTATAGCTAATACAACAGTTTGATGAGAAGTTCATGGAACTTGAAACAATAGAGGGTACATTTAAAGAACAAGCCCAGGAGAAGGTCTTGTAGGCACAGCTGGAGACCATTATATATTTTGAGAAAAAGGCAAAGGAAATGGTTGAGGAGATCGTCGTTACTTTGAGAAACTTCACTGCAAACTAAGCACCTCCAAAGATACGCAGGAGAAGTCGACTAACAAGAGTGTATCAGGGGCGATCCACAAGTAAGTGTTAGGGGCCTATTGGGCATGGACCAAGTGGGCATGATTTTGATGAAGTAAATTTTTGGGATCTGCGCAGTTCGGGCTACGGAGTTAGATGGCACAGTTTTTGGAAGTGCACAGTTCAGATTGCCTAGACATTGTTGCACAATTTAGCTGGTGCATAGTGTCAGCGCAACAACCATTTTGGGTAAAGAGTATAAGGGAAGTTCGAGCAAAGAAAGTGACCTGTTTTGGGTATGGAGCAGAGTGGAGAAAGAGGAAAGCGACCTGTTAAGAGTGTGGCGGAAAGCAATTAAGGAGCTAGGCCACTAAGTTGATGGGGACAGGCAGGCTAAAGGGGAGGAAAGTGACTGGCCACGATGCAGTTGTAACAGTTTTGTTGATGACTGTGGCTGTTAGAAGGGCGTTAGAGCCACGAGTGGTCCAGCAAGGTGGTCGAAGTAAGTGAAGCAAGCTATCGATGTTGATAGGCAGAGTGGCGGGTAACTGCACCAATTTTGGGGAATCTTAGGGTTTTGAGATTATGCATTGTAAGGACATGACCTACTGGCATGAACTATAAAAGGGCACATTTTGTATGGGAAAGGGTTAATCTCAAATATTCATTTTATAATCTTGAAAAATACTTGTTTGTTTTGCTAAATGCTATTGTAAAGGCTCTGCAAGTGGCATGCGCAGAGGCCTATTGAGAGAGAAGAGAGTCTGCAGCTGAGTGCGCAGACTGGAACTATTTTACCCTTCCCAAGATAATATAACAACAGTTCATGTGGACGTAGCTCCCATCCTAGGGGTGAACCACGTTAAATTTTGTGTTGTGTGATTGTTTATGTGGTTTGCACATGCTTATTTTCTTACAATGAATTCTTAAGATCTTGTGTATCAGTTTATAATGTGTCTACTTTTATATGTATTCACCATAAAGAATGAATATGGGAATAATATGTTAAGTATTGCATATGTGGATGGATGTTAGATGCATAAGTATTTCTAAGTCTGTGAATGCATAAGTCAGTAGGATAGTCACTTAAGTGGGTAGAATTCGCACAGTGCGACTCCCTTGATTCGCAACACCAGAAGTGCGCAGTATGTTGTGTTCTATCATATTGCATAAGTCATAAGATTAATAACCTAAGGAAATTGATGAATGGATAGGAAACTCTAAGTAAAATCATTGAAATTGGTTAAGTCCGAACAGGAAGCATAGTTATGAGTTGCGTTGTCCTGTCCTCTAAAGACCATCTGACATCGCCCACTCCTTGGGTGCGTGATAGACTAAGTATTGACCGCAAAGGGGTTAAGCTTCGCGTAGTCCTTAGTCCACAACGCAAGTTCCGCAATGCGTTGTTCATCAGATCTGCTTACAAGCTACAGTCATCACCTAGTTGTGGAAACCAGATTCCGCAACTTCTCCATTACTTTGCCTCAGGTGATACCTCAGTTTGTTCGCAAATTGTTGCCGAAAGGGTCGATGAAAAGGGGTTTTGTTGGGTCCTTGAACCGCGAAGAACCTTCCCGTCTACATTGGAAACCTATAGAACAATCATCTAAGCCAACAATATATATAATCATAGATAATTATTTATAACAAGAAACACATGAGATATTCTACTCTTTTTAAATAAACAGTACACACACATACATAAATTGACATGGATATTTTTGGTCAATGTGACCGTCGAAAAATTCTTGTGGGAAAACCAACGAGAGAGTAGAAGTTATTTATTATCTATCAGAAGAAATACATATATCTATTACATAGTATTCACACAAAATTATCTCAGAAATCCCATCCTTGGATTTCGTGCCTGCTCATTGCTGAAGACTTCCTTCGGATTTGATCCCCCCCTCTCCCTTTTGAGTGTCTTGCGATTTGATCCCTCTTTCATTACTGTTGAATTTATCTCTCTAAAATTTTCTCTCTCTATCTCTGCTGGTGAATACTCTCTCTCTCTGAAGCAATCTCAGTCTCTAATGAATTCACCTTCTCCTCTAGATTCAAAGTGCACCCCTCTCTATCATATATGTTCCCCTCTCTCTGTCTTGACTTCTCGGCTACTTTTTCTTCTCACAATGTCTCATCTATCTTCACCTTTACCCCTCTTCCCTCTTTTATAACACTTTTCCTTTTAGGGTTCGAAAACCCTAATTCACTTTTCATGCAAAATTGCACTTCTGCATTAAAAATGCATGCATGTAATTCCCACATGCAAAAGTACACTTCCACATTAATAAAAAGAGTTTCACTTCTGCATTAATAAAAATATATTTTATCAAATATGAATTAAGGATAAGGTTATGACAATTGTCCTTGTTAACATTTTCAACACGAATGCACTTCAATGTATGAGGTTGAGTATCTTATTTAAAAATGGAAAACTTTAAGCCTAACAAAGTGTTTTCCTTTCAATATCCTGAATCCCAACATGTGGGTGGGACTAATCTCTTATTTGTTTGAAATACATAGCCATTTCAAAGGATAAATCACCAAGGATAATTTTAGGGGCGAAATTTAGCCCATGGGCTATTTTTCCAAAAAAATATTCGCCAATTTGCATTTTGGAAGCCTTGTTTCGCCCAATTGTGATGGGGAAAACTTTTTTCACTTTAAAAATCGCCAAATTATTATATAAACTATATAAAATCCTTAGAAATTGAAATAATTTTAGAAAAATATCGCCAAATATTTTATAGTTGACATTTTAAGAATTGGTAAGATTCGCCAAGGTTTATACACTTTTAAATAAGTATGGGTCCTTAAAATTATTCCTGTAAATCACCCTTAGCCCTTGACCTTTTGATAATCCTATTCAAAGGTCAAATAATTTTGAAACAAAAAGGTACATCTCCTTTTAAATGTTTGAGGTTTGATTTGATGTTTGAACATGTTAAAGATCAAGTTGAAATTTTTTCAAAAGAACTTTTGTCCTCTATTTGACTTAAAAGGGAAATCTACGAGTAAAGGAATGTCCAATCCCACCATCACCTTGCCAAGAAAATTGTGTTCTCTAAAATATTATCTCTAAAGCTATTTGAATTTTGTCCCTCCAACATCTATGCAAAGAAAGCACCCACCTCACTAAATTCCTCCAAGATGATAATGACTTCTTATTTCCCAAATCAACAAATCCTTTTATTATGTCCTTCTCTCAAAAATATCCCCACTTCCCTCCTCCATCCCAAGCTCAAACTTCATTTCCTCACATTCAAGGCACTGACCATATGTCCAAGATTTTAACCAACAAGAATGGAAAAAGCGTATTTAAGCTTCACAAATCTCAAACAATTATTTAAAGGTATCAAAGATAAACAAAACCTACTCCATGGTTAAAGTGTTTACAAAAATCCCCTTTCCTATGCAAACACTTACCTTAGCCAAATCAAGAGATCTATCGAAACTTGCCTTAGAGAACACATATTTGATACCCTTCTTAATCGCTTGAGCACATTTTTAAGCAATTGTCAAGCACTACAATAAAAATAATCATATCATTTTTTATGAACATGAGAATGTTCTAGATTGTGCTCCTTGTTATTCAACTTGCATCACCATAACTTCCCTAGAAATTGAAAAATGGATCATAATTATTTAATGACAAAGATAAGTAAAAATTAGCCACTCGCAGAAGCTCATTATTCATAATCTTTTGGCTTAATATACTTTATTAGGTTCTCTCTATATTTTCTTTTATTTATATCTTCTATTTATATCCTAATTTCTTAATTTCCTTTTTCATTTCTTTATTTACTTTATTTTTATTTTTATTTTATTTTGATGATTTATAATTTTTCTATTTATCCTCACCCACCTTCACTCATCGGAGTACTCATCTAGCTTTAACTTTAATATTATTTTTTATGTCCTTTTCTTTCTTAATCACCTTAAATAAAACACCTTTAAAGTCCAATTTTTCCTTAAATTATATTACTTATAAATTTCATTACCAAATTATTATTATCTCCTTTCTTTAAAAAAATTAACCAAATCCTTTTTCACTCCATAAAATTCTGGTATAATATTAAACATTTTAATATATTTTTATTTTTCATGTGAGAATTATTTGTTTCCTTAATAATATTTAAATCCTTTTAATTAGTTCATAAATCATATTCCAATTTACTCCATTGTACTTAAATGGTGTTCCTAATATTTTATTCACTAAGTATTTCTATGTGGCATATATTAAAGTTATCTTCAACAAATTATTGAGTAAAATAATTAATTATTAGTATTAAGTATTTCTATGTGGCATATATTAAAGTTATTTTCAACAAATTATTGAGTAAAATAATTAAGTATTAGTATTACATGATTCAAAATTGATGATGAATTGAGTTAATATGAAATGTAAAATCAATAATATATTACGTGATCTATTTTTTCTCCCATATTTATAAACAAATAAATACTATTAGAGTTGTGAAAATATTTTTATTTTTCTCAATAGGTCAATAATATGACTCATCAACTTTAAAAAAAAAAATCTTTATTATTATAAGAAAAACTCTCAATGAAATAAATAGCTTAAGTGTTCCATAAAAACATATTTTTAAAAAAGTTGTTGAAAATAAGTCTATAATAATAATGAAGTCATAACACAATCTAAAATATTTTTTCGAACCATTAAAATTTTTAATTATAAAAACTTGTAAAATACATATTCTAATTTCATTTATATATATATATATATATTGCATCTTATCTATTTTAAATTTTATTATTTATTAGTTTCCATTACATCTTTTTTATATTTTATATTTGGTTACAATTTAGATCCATTCTAAATATTAAGAATATTTGAAATTTACATATAATTTATATGGATTATAATGTTTCAAATTTAAACACAATTTATGTATGGAGGAAGATATCATTTATCCTTCAAAAATTCAAATTAGGTTTGGTATATTTTTTGTTTTACATAGTGAAATAGGGCATTAAATTTTTTTAAAAATTTTACACCATAAAAGAATTTGTCATCTTTGTGATATTAAAAGTGTTGATGAAAATCACTTTCTCATAAAATGTATTCATACATTCACATTGAAACTCAATTTTAAGATATTTGTTTTTACTTTTCGTACATAAATATAAAATTCTAAATAAAGCCAAATGATTGGTTACCTTTTTAAAAGTTGATAAACCAAACTTAATTTGAATCAACTTTAATAACCATACTAAAAATCAAACTTAAATTAATTCAATTAATTTCTTATAACAAAATTTCAATAAATATTATTTTATTTGACCGATTATATAATATCAACATTGAGGGTTTCGTTATATTGAACTTTCTAATAAGACATGGTCTATGAGTTTAAAATCACAATCATTACTCATTAAAAGAACCAAACAAACTTATTAAAAGAAGGAAACAAACTTAAAAGAAAATAAGAAATTGTGTAAACCACAATCATTAAAAGAACGAACACACTTGAAAGAAAACTAGAAAAAGAATAAATAATAATAATAATAATAATGAAACTCATCCAATAAAGGCGGCACGCGCAACTAAGGGCAGTCCCCATAATCACTGACGTATTCCGACCCGTTAGTTACGTCTTTCGTTTTCAAATACCGAATTTCAGGAATCGGACCTATCATTCGTGTGAAGGGTAGTAAGAGTGATTAACTCTGGTTAGGTTAGGGTTTTTGCTTACTTTAAATATGATTTTAGTGGACTAATGAAATCCTGGACTCAGATTTGGAATTTTATAATAGTTCATGTGGACGTAGCTCCCATCCTAGGGGTGAACCACGTTAAATTCTGTGTTGTGTGATTGTTTATGTGGTTTGCACCTGTTTATTTTCTTACAATGAATTCTTAAGATCTTGTGTAACAGTTTATAATGTGTCTACTTTTATATGTATTCGCCATAAAGAATGAAGATGGGAATAATATGTTAAGTATTGCATATGTCGATGAATGTTAGATGCACAAGTATTTCTAAGTCTGTGAATGCATAAGTCAGTAGGATAGTCACTTAAGTGGGTAGAATTCACACAGTTCGACTCCCTCGATTCACAACACCGGAAGTGCGCAGTATGTTGTGTTCGGTCATATTGCATAAGTCATAAGATTAATAACCTAAGGAAATTGATGAATGGATAGGAAACTCTAAGTAAAATCATTGAAATTGGTTAAGTCTGAATAGGAAGCGTAGTTATCAGTTGCGATGTCCTATCGTCGAAAAACCATCTGACATTGCCCAGTCCTTGGGTGCGCGATAGACTAAGTATTGACCACAAAGGGGTTAAGCTTCGCGTAGTCCTTAGTCCACAATGCGAGCTCCGCAACGCGTTGTTCATCAGATCTTCTTACAAGCTGCACTCATCACCTGGTTGTGGAAACCTGATTCTGCAACTTCCCCATTACTTTTCCTCAGGTGATACCTCAGTCTGTTCGCAGATTGTTGCTGAAAGGGTCGATGAAAAGGAGTTTTGTTGGGTCCTTGAACCGCGAAGAACCTACCCGTCTACATTGGAAACCTATAGAACAATTATCTAAGCCAACAATATATATCATCATAGACAATTATTTATAACAAGAAACACATGAGATATTTTACTCTTTTTAAATAAACAGTACACACACATACATAAATTGACATGGATATTTTTGGTCAATGTGACCCTCGAAAAAATTTTGTAGGAAAACCAACGAGAGAGTAGAAGTTATTTATTATCTATCAAAAGAAATACATATATCTATTACATAGTATTCACACAAAATTATCTCAGAAATCCCATCCTTGGATTTCATGCCTACTCATTGCTGAAGACTTCCTTCGGATTTGATCCCCCCCTCTCCCTTTTGAGTTCCTTGCGATTTGTTCCCTCTTTCATTACTGTTGAATTTATCTCTCTCTATCTTTGCTGGTGAATACTCTCTCTCTCTCTGAAGCAATCTCAGTCTCTAATGAATTCACCTTCTCCTCTAGGTTCAAAGTGCACCCCTCTCTGTCATATATGTTCCCCTCTCTCTGTCTTGACTTCTCGACTGCTTTTTCTTCTCACAATGTCTCATCTATCTTCACCTTTACCCCTCTTCCCTCTTTTATAACACTTTTCCTTTTAGCGTTCGAAAACCCTAATTCACTTTTCATGCAAAATTACACTTCTGCATTAAAAATGCATGCATGTAATTCCCACATGCAAAAGTACACTTCCACATTAATAAAAAGAGTTTCACTTCTGCATTAATAAAAATATATTTTATGAAATATGAATTAAGGGTAAGGTTATGACAATTGTCCTTGTTAACATTTTCAACACGAATGCACTTCAATGTATGAGGTTGAGTATCTTATTTAAAAATGGAAGACTTTAAGCCTAACAAAGTGTTTTCCTTTCAATATCCTGAATCCCAACATGTGGGTGGGACTAATCTCTTATTTGTTTGAAATACATAGCCATTTCAAGGGATAAATCACCACGGATAATTTTAGGGGCGAACTTTAGCCCATGGGCTATTTTTCCATGTTTTTTTCCAAAAAAATATTCGCTAATTTGCATTTTTGGAAGCCTTTTTTTGCCCAATTGTGACGGGGAAAACTTTTTTCACTCTAAAAATCACCAAATTATTATATAAACTATATAAAATCCTTAGAAATTGAAATAATTTTAGAAAAATATCGCCAAATATTTTATAGTTGACATTTTAAGAATTGGTATGATTCGCCAAGGTTTATACACTTTTAAATAAGTATGAGTCCTTAAAATTATCCCTGTAAATCACCCTTAGCTCTTGACCTTTTGATAATCCTATTCAAAGGTCAAATAATTTTGAAACAAAAAGGTACATCTCCTTTTAAATGTTTGAGATTTGATTTGATGTTTGAACATGTTAAAGATCAAGTTGAAATTTTTTCAAAAGAACTTTAGTCCTCTATTTGACTTAAAAGGGAAATCTACGAGTAAAGGAATGTCCAATCCCACCATCACCTTGCCAAGAAAATTGTATTCTCAAAAATATTATCTCTAAAGCTATTTGAATTTGTCCCTCCAACATCTATGCAAAGAAAGCACCCACCTCACTAAATTCCTCCAAGATGATAATGACTTCTTATTTCCCAAATCAACAAATCCTTTTATTATGTCCTTCTCTCAAAAGTATCCCCACTTCCCTCCTCCATCCCAAGCTCAAACTTCATTTCCTCACATTCAAGGTACTGACCATATGTCAAAGATTTTAACCAACAAGAATGGAAAAAGCGTATTTCAGCTTCATAAATCTCAAACAATTATTTAAAAGTATCAAAGATAAACAAAACCTACTCCATCGTCAAAGTGTTTACAAAAATCCCCATTCCTATGCAAACACTTACCTTGGCCAAATCAAGAGATCTATCGAAACTTGCCTTAGAGAACACATATTTGATACCCTTCTTAATTGCTTGAACACATTTTTAAGCAATTGTCAAGCACTAAAATAAAAATAATCATATCATTTTTTATGAACATGCTAATGTTCTAGATTGTGCTCCTTGTTATTCAACTTGCATCACCATAACTTCCCTAGAAATTGAAAAATGGATCATAATTATTTAATGACAAAGATAAGTAAAAATTAGCCACCCCCAGAAGCTCATTATTCATAATCTTTTGGCTTAATATACTTTATTAGATTCTCTCTATATTTTCTTTAATTTATGTTTTCTATTTATGTACTAATTTTTTAATTTCCTTTTTAATTTCTTTATTTACTTTATTTTTATTTTATTTTATTTTAATGATTTATAATTTTTCTATTTATTCTCACCCACCTTCACTCATCGCAATACTTATCTAACTTTAACTTTAATATTATTTTGTATGTCCTTTTCTTTCTTAATCACCTTAAATAAAACAACTTTAAAGTCCATTTTTTCCTTAAATTATATTACTTATAAATTTCATTACCAAATTATTATTATCTCCTTTCTTTAAAATAAAAAATTAACCAAATCCTTTTTCACTCCATAAAATTCTGGTGTAATATTAAACATTTTAATATATTTTTATATTTCATGTGAGAATTATTTGTTTCCTTAATAACATTTAAATCTTTTTAATTAGTTCATAAATCATATTCCAATTTACTCCATTGTACTTAAATGGTGTTCCTAATATTTTATTCACTAAGTATTTCTATGTGACATATATTAAAGTTATCTTCAACAAATTATTGAGTAAAATAATTAATTATTAGTATTAAGTATTTCTATGTGGCATATATTAAAGTTATTTTTAACAAATTATTGAGTAAAATAATTAAGTATTAGTATTAGATGATTCAAAATTGATGATGAATTGAGTTAATATGAAATGTAAAATCAATAATATATTACGTGATCTATTTTTTCTCCCATATTTATAAACAAATAAATACTATTAAAGTTGTGAAAATATTTTTATTTTTCTCAAGAGGTTAATAATATGACTCATCAACTTTAAAAAAGAAATCTTTATTATTATAGGAAAAACTCTCAATGAAATAAATAACTTAAGTGTTCCATGAAAACATATTTTTAAAAAAGTTGTTGAAAATAAGTCTATAATAATAATGAAGTCATAACACAATCTAAAATATTTTTTCGAACCATTAAAATTTTTAATTATAAAAACTTGTAAAATAAATACATATATATATATTCATCTTATCTATTTTAAATTTTATTATTTATTAGTTTCGATTACATCTTTTTTATATTTATATTTGGTTACAATTTAGATTACATCCTTTTTATATTTTATATTTGGTTACAATTTAGATTCATTCTAAATATTAAGAATATTTGAAATTTAAATATAATTTATATGGATTATAATGTTTCAAATTTAAACACAATTTATGTATGGAGGAAGATATCATTTATCCTTCAAAATTTCAAATTAGGTTTGGTATATTCAAATTAGGTTAGGTTTTAAATAGGGTATTAGAAAATTCTTAAAATTTTATAGGATAAAAGAATGTCATCTTTGTGATATTAAAAATGTTGATGATGAAAATCACTTTCTCATACAATATGTTCATACATTCACATTGAAACTCAATTTTAAGATATTTATTCTTGTTTTTCATACATAAATATAAAATTCTAAATAAAGTCAAATGATTGGTTACCTTTTTAAAAGTTGATAAACCAAACTTAATTTGAATAAACTTTAATAACCATACTAAAAATCAAACTTAAATTAATTCAATTAATTTCTTATGACAAAATTTCAATAAATATTATTTTATTTGACCGATTATATAATATCAACATTGAGGTTTTCGTTACATTGACCTTTCTAATAAGACATGGTCTTTGAGTTTAAAATCGCAATCATTACTCATTAAAAGAACCAAACAAACTTATTAAAAGAAGGAAACAAACTTAAAAGAAATAAGAAATTGTGTAAACCACAATCATTAAAAGAACGAAACACACCTAAAAGAAAACTAGAAAAATAATAAATAAAATAATAATAATAATGAAACTCATCCACTAAAGGCGGCACGCGCAACTAAGGGCAGTCCCCATAATCACTGACGTATTCCGACCCGTTAGTTACGTCTTTGTTTTCAAATACCGAATTTCGGGAATCGGACCTATCATTCGTGTGAAGGGTAGTAAGAGTGATTAACTCTGGTTACGTTAGGGTTTTTGCTTACTTAAAATATGATTTTGGTGGACTCATGAAATCCTGGACTCAGAAAAGGAAGGAGAAGGTGGTGAAGCTAATTTTGTTAGCCAAGGAAAAACAGAAGCGAAAGGAAGGATGGAGAACCTGCATGACCTAATGGCCTCGCTTCCACCTATATCTGCTGTAGACGCCTCTGAGAGGTTCGACAAGCTGCAAACCCAACGAGAAACACAAGCCGAAGGAAGGCTGGAGAACCTGGATGTTGATGTTGATGCGGAGGAGCTGAGGAAGAAGGGCAATATCTGCTTCAAAGAAAAACGATGGGACGCAGCGGCCGAGCATTATACCAAATGCATTGATGCCGCTCTCCTTCACCTCAAGAAGGGCTCCAATGACATCAGCACCTGCCTCCTGCACGCGTATACCAACCGGGCGGAGACAAGGCTTCAGCTCAACGAATTTCAGCTGGCGCTGGAGGATTCCAACGAGGCCCTTCAGATCGATTCCGGCAACGTCAAAGCACTCTATAGAAAAGGCCGCGCTCTGGTCGGGCTGAGGGACTATAAGGCCGCATGCGAATATTTGGAGAAAGCCGAGAAGGGCAGCCCCGGCCAGAAGGAAATACAAGACGCCCTTCGTGAGGCTACGGCTTTGTACATCTCCAACTCCCTGCTCGGTTTCGGCCCTCCTCTGGAGGGCCCCGATTTCGTTGGCCGCCTGGAGATCAAAATGACCAAAGACGGCCGTGGTCGGGGGCTTTATGCCACCCGAAATATAGGCAAGGGGCTAATTTTCCTGGTAAGCAATGCCGTCGCAGTTACTTATGACGACAATGAATGGAGCGCCCGTTCGAGCGAGCACCACTCGGGAAACATTTACCAGCCGTCAAAACAAGATCTTATGATCGCCGTAGTCTCTGCTGCTAGGAAATCGCAGAGATTATTGGAGCAACTTTATAGTTTAGACGACAACTCCTTGACTGTCAACTCGTATGTTCCATCCATTGTTCTGTTTATGACTGAGGGCCAAATGTCTCTAAGCCCAGCAGCCGGAAAAGAAAAATTGCAGGTAGACGTTAACCGTGTACGGAATATTGTAAGTTGCAACTCGTATGAAGGAGCCGACCAGACATTTGCTTCAAAATTGAAATTATATGAAGCCAAACTTGTCCAGCGAAACCAGAATTTTAGTGGTCTCTGGCTGCTGCCGTCCTTCATCAACCATTCCTGCCAGCCGAACTCGACCAGAGTGCCAATGGGAAGCTGTATGTTTATTCATGCCTCTAAGCCCATCAAGCGAGGAGAAGAAATCACAGTTTCTTATTTCGATACCCTCGTCCCCTTACTGCAGCGCCAAGCCATGTGCAAAAAATGGGGTTTCCAGTGCAGCTGCAGGAGATGCATTCTGGAGTTTTCTTTGATGGATGCTCTGGAGCTTATAGCCGCACGGTTCGAGGAGTTGCATGACAAAGCAGTGAAGGAAATCAATGTTGCAAGGTCAGAAGAGCATTTTGACGAGAATCTTCCTGCATGCGCAGAATTTGCTAAGATTTTTGTTGAGGTAGAGGAAATTATCAAGAACTCGGCATTGTTGAAAACGGAAGAAGAAAGAAATTGGATTCGTGCATCATTTGTGTCTGCATATCTTGCAGGAACACAGTCGAATTACTTCTACCCCACAACGTTGACAGACTACGTTCCTTCCAGAGAGAAGGTTATGAAGGCCATTCAAAATACTGTGCCCGGCGACATTCGAACCCTGATCATGGGAGCCCGGCATTTAAAAGAAGCCGACCGTATAACAGGGCATGAAACTGAATCATATAATAGACAATATGCATCAGAGCAGGCGAGGGAGGCATGCATCAGAGTCTTTGCCAAGCATACTGAAGATGTTCTGAAGGAGCTGGTCTTACAGCTTTCAAACTGCTATTTATTTTAGTAAGACTGCGACTGCCGTTATGATGATACGGTCATATCCGATCTTGAGGCGGAGTGCCATTTTTGAGTTTCAAGGTACTTTAAATCTTTCAAGTAATTAGTTACATTTCCATGGTATGCACAACTATTCGGTTGGTTATCTTAGTCATGTTTCTCGATAATATCTTCGTAGAGCAGAATTGTTTCTTATCATCGCAATCTTGTGCTCGCAAGAGTTTACTACATTTTTAAATATATTAAAAGATTCTTTCGCTATATTATGCTCTGTAAATTCTGTCATTGCTGTTCATTTCATATGGGTATTCAAGAAATACTGAAGTTACACTAGGTGTGCCGTGGGTAAATATTTTAAAATAGCCTTTCGATTTTAAATTTTTCTATATGGGTATTTAAGAAATGTTGAAATTGAATTAGGGTCGTTGGAATGTCAACCCTTCACTGTGGTAAGAAATCTATTGATTTTGGAATGAATCCTTGTTAGTGAATTTCATGACTAATATTATGCATATTCAAGGAAACGTAGGCATAAACACAACTTAGATATATTTCTTTGGAAGCTGAATTTTCAAATCTATTGATTTTGGAATCCTTGTTAGTGAATTTCATGACCAATATTATGTATATTCAAGGAAACGTAGGCATAAACATAATTTAGAGATATTTCTTTGGAAGCTAAATTTTCATGATTGGGTGGGGATGATTTTTAGAAATGGTTATTATAATGGGTGATTTTCAATTGGAGATTTTTATTATGAAATTTTTATTTAAAATAGATTATTGTTGATATCTATATATTTTCTAATATTTTAGTATTATTATTATTTGTGTTTATACTTTTTAATATTTTAGTGATATTAATATTAATATGTTTATGTTTTTAATATTTGAATGATAATAATTTTTTTTTATATTAATATAATTAATTGTTTATTTATTTAAAAAAATATTTATATTTTTAAGAATTTTATATAGTATTTGGATATTTTTGGTTATTTGTAAAGTAAAAAAAATATTTTTTGGAATTTGGGTGAATTAATTTTAAAAATAAGATTAATTGTTTAATTGTTTTTTTGAGAAAAAAAATCTAAAAATAACTTTTGCACTAAATTTTCCTTGTTTCTTTAGCTTTATTGTCATCCTTTTTAAAATTATATATTAACTTCATATAATATTTTGTATCCTAATTCTCTATGGTGTTTTATTTCTTAATAATTTGTCAACCTCAAACTCAAAAATCATTATTATTGTGTATTATTTCTTAATAATTTGTCAACCTCAATCTCAAAAATCATTACTATGGTGTATTATTTCTTAATAATTTGTCAACCTCAAAACCCAAGGAAAGACTTTGCTATTTACTTAGTTTTTTTATTTAATGGAAGAAGAGTTGAACACGTGAACAATGAGCATTAGCTGGATTACTAGATCCAGTTGGAATAACTAGGCACGACTACTCCTTGACATTGAACCGCTTGTTTATTTGAATTCCATGATAAAATGGTTTACACGGCACAGTCCTAAAATGCTTAACGTTGGAATCTCAGATATTTCTTCGTTTGGATATCCATGAAAGTTGTACTTTCTATTCCTATATTACATAATGGACTTTGAAAATTCAAAGTTTACTTATAAATTAAGTCACGTCATGAACAAATAGGTTTTTTACTAAGAAATCAATAAATAGAGAATTGGAATTTTATAGTGATTTTAAAAATTCAAAGTTTATTTAGCAATTACATTACATGACGGCATAGGCATCTATAGTTTTTACTAAGAAATCAATGGAAAGAGAATTGGAATTTTATATTGTTTTTATTTTGTGACCTCATAAATTTTTTTGAAAGTGCATGAGCATGGGTTTTTTTTAAATCAATAATTGGAAAATTTAAATTTGAAAGTGAATGAGCATTTTTTTTTAAATTAATAATTTGAAAATTTATGTTAGTTATATGAACTCTTATTACGTGAATGAGTTTATGTTAATGTTGCGTCCACTTAAAATTAAGAAATGAATGGTAAGAGATTTGGAATTTTATAAATTTATGTCAGTTATATTAACTCTTATTACGTGAATGAGTTTATGTTAATGTTGCGTCCACTTAAAATTAAGAAATGAATGGAAAGAGATTTGGAATTTTATAGTGTTTTTATTTTGTGAACTCTTAAATGTTTTTTGAAAGTGCATTAGCGTGAGTTTCTTTTTTTAAATCAATGATTTGAGAATTTATGTTAGTTATATTAACTCTTATTATGTGAATGAGTTTATGTTAATGTTGTGTCCACTTAATTTTTTTACAAATAATGGTATGTTTTGTGTCTAATGAAGCTATGTTAATTTTATTTATTATTTTAAAGAAAAACTAAAATGGGTTATTGGTGTTTATAAATAGGTGAAGAAAATGAGTAGCAAAAATTTACATGGTACCACTTCAAGAAGAAAGATTATAGATTTTGAAGAAGTTATCCATCCCATATACAATCATCCAAAATTTTATAGATATTCTCATATAACTAAAAACAATTATATTGCTGTAGATTTCAACAAACTACCCTAACAATAATTGTCAAAAAAATACCATAGACAACTAAGACTAATTAGAGCGATGGACACGATTCATGACCTCATCTTCATCATCATCTTTGTATTTCTCTTTCGATCTTGAGATAGTCATTGTTGCATGAATAGGTTGGTGAATAGAGGCTCCCTCAGTTCCCCTTCTACCCAAGTAGTCAGTGGTTCTAGAACGTTTTGCAACAAGAAGAACGTCATGTCGATCCAGGGTGGCTTTGATAGTGCCAATATTTCTCTATACACACAGTTGGTTCCTTCTGCATCATCCAAGCGAATATCCAAGATGGAAAATTGTGATTAGAGTTAATGGATAGCTTTCTTAGCTTCTTGTGGAAGGCCTACTTTCCTTTCCTCCACCCAAAACAAAGGAAGACATGAACAGTTAGATGGGAAGCAAAAATCCATTCTTGGGGCTCTTAGAGCAACAAATGCCCCTGTGGATGTTTCCAAAAGAAGATTATTTCCTTCAATTGCAGGGGTTTGGCAATTTCCATCAAAAAATTTGTTTTAAAAAGGTTGGTCCTTATTAACCAACCTCAAGTTATTCTTCTCCAAGAAACCATGGGGAATGGAGATGATGTTGCGAGGGCGTTAAAAGGGATTCTGAAGTATTTGGACTTCATTTCCCTCGATGCTTCTGGGATTTTGGTGGGTTTAGCCCTGGGTTGGGATCCAATGGTAATACAACCACATAATAGTTGGGGTTTTTCCTCTGGTTTGGGGTTGTAATTATTCAGCTTAACTTAGACAAATCCTTCATTATCCTGAATATTTATCGTCCATATGAAGATCCAACTAGATCCTGGAACTCATTATGCTAGAAATCTCTGTTAAAACAAAACAAAGTGATAATTAGAGGGGATCTCAATTTCACTTTGGGGGCTCATGAAACATGGGTGCCTCATGCAAGGATGGATCCACTTGCTTCTTTTTTCAAACAAAAGTGAAGAGAAGGAAGGTTGTTGGATATTGATCCGGTTAAATTGATACCAACTTGGAAAAACAAAAGAAATGGGGACTCCATAATTGAAAAGGATGGACTGCTTTTTTATTGTTGAAGAACTTTTGGAGAATGATTTTTTGCTTTGTCAATGGGTCAGATTGAGAGGGGAATCTGATCATTATCCCATTTTTTCTGGAAATCTCAGGGGCACACAGAAATCCAACCAGTCCCTTCAAATTCTGTGTCGCTTGGTTAGAAAATGAAGACTTAAAAAATTTGATAAAAAGTATCTGGAGTCTGTGTATTCCACATGAAGGAGGACATGTCGTTGTACATTTTGCTCAAAACCTTTCCACCATAAATAAAAGGGTTCAGGAATGGGCTGTAAATAAGAGATCTAGAGAAGAATAGGAATTGAAACAGGTGGAACTGGACATTCAGACTCTTCTTGAGGTAGATGGCAATGGATTCTTATCTATGGAAACAAAAGAGGAACTTGGTCAACTAGAAGCAAAACGAAGGCTCCTTTTGAAGGAGTAGGAAGAGGTCTGACGATTAAAAATTAGAGCCATCTGGCTAGAAAGTGGGGATGAAAATACAAAAAAAATTCAAGCCTCTGCAAAAAGCAAGAAATTGTAGAACACAACATGGGGGCTCAAGGATTAGAACAACAACTACATTTATTCTTTCGATGGAATAGCTAATATTGGAAGTGCACACTTCAAAAACCTCTTCAAAGCTGATGAAAGGGTGACCATTGCCGAAACCATTCAACTGTCCCAGTTTTACCCAGGTTTCATCAATCAGGAAGACAACCTAGATCTTATGGAGGAAGCTTCATAGGATGAGATAAAAGAGGCTTTGCAAAGTTTTCAAAAAAGTAAAAGTCCGGGACCAGATGATTGGACAATATAGTTATTCCTGGGCTTTTTTATCTCATTGGGTTGGATCTCCTTAGACTAGTCGAAGAATCTCGTTAAAAAGGTTTTATGCACCCAACCCTAAATTGGACCTTCATTGCACTTATCCCAAAAATGGATCATCCAAGTTCCCTGGATCAATTTAGACCTATCTCCCTTTGTAATATCACATATAAAGAAGTGGCAAAGATTATTGCTAGAAGACTGAAAAAGGTATGGTCTAAGGTTATATCTAGTGAGCATTTTGGGTTCTTAGAAGGCAGGAAAATCCATAAAGATATTGGGGTTGCACAAGAGGGACTCCACATCTTAAAAATTGGGAAGTTGAGTGGAGTAGTGTTAAAAAATGATTTATCGAAGGCTTTTGACCGGGTAAGTTGGTTGTTTCTCAGACTACTCATGACACATATGGGATTTGATTACTAATTTATCAAGTGGGTTATGAGTTATATTACCATAGAATCCTTCTACATTCTCATTGATGGCTCTACTTCCCCCTTTTTCCCATCTGAAAGGGGTCTTCACCAAGGGTACCCACTCTCTCCGCTACTTTTTCTCCTAGTTGCAGAGGGCCTCAGTCGAGCTCTGTTAGATGCAAAATCGAGAGGAACTTTCCAGGGAATTGCAATATCAGATCTTATCCATCTAACTCATCTGCTCTTTGTGGACGACATCCTTGTTTTCTGTAATGGAATGGAATTAGATGCAGTGAAACTAAAGGAAATCTTGCTCCTTTTTTAGAAATCCACTGGAATGAAGATAAAATCCCAAAAATATACTCTTACTTGCACAAATATGGAAGGTCGGGTTTTCCAAAGGTATGCCTTCCTCTTTCCCTATGAAGTAAATTTTTTGGATGAAGGATTAAAGTATCTGGTATTTTCCCTGAAACCAAAATATTACAAAAAGGCTGATTGGCATTGGCTAATAGAAAAGTTGGAAAAAAGGTTAAGTAGTTGGAGCCACTGATGGATTTCAAGAGAAGGTTGTTTGGTTATGATTAAATCGGTTTTAGAAGCAATTCTGGTATATTGGATGACCCTTTCTTGTATTCCTACGAGTATTCTTGCAAAGGCTAAAAAATTGTGCTCCAGATTCCTTTGGAATGGAAAAAAGGAATCTGTAGTCCTCCCATGGGTAAAGTGGGATCGAATAGCTAAACCACAAGGATTGGAAGGATGGGGTTTAAAAAATCTACAGTTGTTCTCCAAAGCACTCGCTACAAAATCTGGTTATAAAATAAAATACATTGCTCTGGTCTCTCCGATTGAATGGGTCAGGAACCAAGCGAAGAGCAAAACTTAAATATTGACCATTTGGAGAGCCACACTAAACCCCTTCCCTCTAATCGAAGAAGGTATTGCATGGAATATTTGTGGAGGTACCGAAGTAAGAATAGGTGCATTTACTTGGGCGAGCTTCTAGCTCAATCATATCCTATCCTCACAGGTACTTCAACTACTCCATCAACAAGGAATTTTCCATTTAAATCAAATTGCAGATCCAACCACCACAACTATTTGGGTTCAAGGATGGAAAGATGTTGATAGTCTAAACCTACCGGCTGATCATTGTGATGCCTGGTTTTGATATCTAAATCTGATGCGCCCCTCACACATCAGACTCATAGATAGGGATAATGAACTGGTCTGGAATAAATCCACTAGTGTATTTTATACACCAAAACTTGGTTATCAATCTCTGCTCACTCCACACATACCAGAGGCTCCAGAATGGTGGTGGAAGAGTATTTGGAAAGCAAGATGTCCCCAAAAAGATAAAATTTCCACGTGGTGTAGAATGGCTAATAAATTTCCCACTCGGGACAAGATGGTTAAAAGATCCACTGAAGGGCCTGGTTGGCACTCTCTTTGTAGGAAGGATACTGAAATAATATCTCATCTCTTCCTACTACGCCCTTTCTCAAAACAAACTTGGATGGAAGAAAAAAGAAGGCTAAATATGGAGTTGGATTGGGATGGCATTGATGTTCTGGATGCCTGGAAAATTTGGACTACTCACTAGGCCACAAAAATCATTAGGGCTCTCCCACTTTTAATCATATGGGGTCTTTGGATTTCTAGAAACCAAATGACCTTTAAAGAGAAAACAACGGTACCTGAGCTTATATTCTCCCACATTCTTAACATTCTATCCAATTTCCCACAACATAAGGATACCCTAGCCACCCGAATTGTATAGGAGGAACTCATAAACAAAGATCTCCCCTGGGATTTTTTTGATGGTGCATCTCAGAACCAAACCCGTGGAGGCGGTGTTTTTCATTATCTCTTTGAGTCGATTTGTTTTAAAATCACAATGGGTCTCAGAACTGACACAAACAATTATGTTGAACTCTTGGACTTAAATATTTTACTCTCCTTTGCCATTGAAAAGGGTTGCATTAGTTTACAAATATTTGGAGACTACTTGGCTATCATTAATTGGATATAATCAAAGAACAAAATTTCCAAAACATCCTTTTAAATACTTTGATTGATGATGCGCATCGGCTGTTGGGAAATTTTACTTCTTATACATGTCGTCATGTATACAGGGAAATGAATGAACTAGCAGACAAGCTTCCAAAGGAGGGTCTTCAACTGGCTCATGGACAATGGAATATCGTTGAATTTCAAAATGATGAATTTTTTGAATATTTTCATCATCCCTTCATTGATGGATTGGCTCTACCTCAACAACAACATTATGTCCATTGATCCACAAAGTTTTTTTGTTATTTTTGCTATCAGCTTCATGCAGACTTAGCAAGCTTTATCATATGAAATTACTGCAAAGTTTTTATATATGACATCTACTTAGATAGTTTTCTCTCAGCACATAGCTTATTTTTGTAAAGACCTCCACAAACCCATACCAACAACCCTGGGGTTCCTAGTTATTGAAATGTACATCATAAATGCATTATGCAGATATAATTTTGTTAGAACTTCTTTAATTAAAATTATGTTTTTTTCCAAGGAAAAAATAATATATATATATATATATATTTGAGTTGTTTTCGTTTGAGTAGTAGACAAGCTTTGAAAACTATTATAATTCTTTCTTATTTTTGTCTTATCTTCCCATATATATATATGCTTCACAATCATATAAATTTTATATAAAGATAATAAACAAATCTTTGAAAGTTAGCAAGGTTCTTTCTTATTTTGTCTTATCTCCAATCAAAATGAGTCTTAAGATATGAATTAAATCCTACTAAGTTATTCATAAAAGGAAGTTGATTTTTTCCATTAAAAACAAAACCAACAAGAAATCTAAAAATAACCGCATACTGATTTTGAACCAAAGGAAGTTGATTTTTTCCATTAAAAACGAAACCAACAAGAAATCTAAAAATAACCGCATACTGATTTTGAACCAGTTTGAGTTTTTTTATTGATTCTCTCGAAGGCATTCCCAAGGACTATATTTTATTTATGAATGAACAAAATTACGGAAATCTAAAATTTAAATAATAAAATATATATTCTACTTATATATATATATATTAAAAATTATTATTTATTATTTTTAATTTTATTAAAAAAAAAAATCATTATTTTTTAATATATCAAGTTTGATATGTTCATAATATTAGATATCATATTAAGTTTTTTCAATATTTAAATAATATTTATTTAATCATGTTTTGGCTAAATAATTAAAGAGTTTTTTATTTTTATTTTCTATAATTTTTATATTCTCTCTAATTTGTAAGAGTGGCTTTTAGTCTAAAAAATCATAACCCACCCCATTACTCTTCTTTACTCCCACATTTATATATTGAGTGTAACTTATAAAAATGAAATGATTTTTTCTCTTTAAAAAGAAACCAACGATAAATTTAAAATAGCATCATATTGATTTTGAACAAATTGTGAGTTTCTTTGATTGTTATTCTCAAGGCATTTCAATGATTATATTTGAATTTTGAAATTAAATAATAAAATATATATTCTATTTTCTCTCTCACACATACACATATAATTATTATTTATTATTTCCAATACATTTTTTAAGAAGATTTTCATTTATTTTTCAATAAATCATATAAGTTTGATATGCTCACTATGTTGGAACATCACATTAAGTTTGTCCAATATTTGCTAGAATTTTTCTGACTTCGGGGGGTGGCCTTTAGTCTAAGAAACCATGACCTAGAAGCATCCCTTTGCTCTAATAAACCATGACCCAATGGCATTGCACTCGGCTTGGGCCACACCAACCCTCTTGTTGAATTTGGGTGTTTCCTCCCAACTAACTCACTAACAAGACCCGCACCTTAACCAAATTGACAGAAGGAAGTAAACAAACATAATTTAAAATATTATTTATTATTTATTTTATTTTTACATAGTAAAATAGAGAGAGTTGAAAATAAAAATCTATTTTTTATAAAATACCTTGGTACATTCACATTATAACTCAATTTCAAAATATTAATTATTGTTTCCTAACACATTAATAAAATTTTAAGTAAAAACCAAATAATTTTTTATTTTTTATAGTTCCATATACCAAAGTTAATTTTAACAAAATTTAATCACTATAATAAATATCAAACAAACTTAGATTAATTCAATGAAATTCTTATTGAGGAATTTCAATAAAGATAATTTAGTTTAGCATATTATATTGAAAATCTCATTATAATGGAGTCCCTAATAAAACATTGTGTATGAGTTTAGAAACAACCAATCATCCAAGTAACTAAACAAAGTAAAAGAAAGTTAGAAAGTAACCATAATCACACTAACGTAATTCGATCCGGTAGGTAGTTACCTCTTTCGTTTCAAATACCGAATTTTGATCCCATGACTCGTGTGAAGAGTTGTGTGAGAGTGATTAACTCTGGTTAGGGTTTTGTTTTCTTTAAATATGATTTTGGTGGAGGAAATAAATATTGTACTCAACAAACAAAGGAAGGAGAAGGTGGTGAAGCTGATTTGGTTAGCCACGGAAAATAAGCCCAACGAGAAAGAAAAGTAGAAGGAAGGATGGATAAACTGCATCGCTTAATCGACTCGCTTCCATCATCCGCGGTAGACGTCTCTGAGAGATTTGTCAAGCAATCCCTTATCCAAATCCGCGAATTGGCCCGTCATCAATTGGAGAACATACCAGCCGATCTTTTTCTATCACACTTCACTGACTCCATTGGCAGCAGCGGCACAGCTTCTTCGGTTCCTCTAGCAAGACTAAACCCTATTTCCTTAACCCAGTTGCAGGTTGAGAAACTAGTCCACCGCAGTCGTGTGCTCTACTGTACTCTCTGCACCGATTCCTTCAAATGATTGGTGTCATAATTATTTGCTTGAGGACGATAATGGCCATGTCGTCGGGCTGGTAATATACAATGTGGCTCATTCGTAGACGAACACCAACATGATTTACCCCAAGGGAGTCATGTTGTCCATCATGGACCCCTATTTTATGGGCGCCGGTGATGGTAGCATCGTCATCTATATCGAAAACCCTGCAACGTCGAGATGAACTTGAATTAGAAGGAGAATCTTACAAAGAGCCATCTGCATGTCGATGTGGAGGAGATGAGGAAGAAGGGAAATATCTGCTTCAGGGATAAACAGTGGGAAGCAACGGCCGAGCATTATACCAAATGCATCGATGCTGCTCTGCTTCAGCTCAAGAACGGATCATACAATGACGTCAACACCTTCGCGGAGACAAGGCTTCAAATGAACGAATTTGAGCTAGCGCTGGAGGATTCCAATGAGGCCCTTCAGATCGATTCTGGTAACGTCAAAGAACCCTATAGAAAAGGCCACACTATGGTTGGCCTAAGGGAGTATGTGAGAGCAATCGAATATATGTAGAAATCCTAGAAGTGTTGGAGAAATGTAATTACAAGTTCAAAGCTCATCTAGTTCGCGCTGGTTCTGTCAGTCACACTTATAGACGTTTTGTCATTCCACAGAAGTCGATAGTGTGTCGAAGGCTTCTCGTGCACACTTCATAGTATTTATTCAGCGAGTCAAATTCTTAGGTAGAAAAGCTCTGTAAAATGGTGAAAGATTGAAGTAAAACTCATCTCTCGGCAATGTTGTTTGTTTTACTTCGGTAATATATAAGTCTATAGTTATTTGTGTTCATTCTCAAGAATATTGGTTAATGCATACCGTACATCTTCTTCATATTCACCTGTGTAAATGTTGTTTAGTCTGTAAAAAAGAAATCAAGATTTCCCTATATATTTCATGGTGGTAAAAGTTCTAGTTTAACGTAGAGTAACTTCGACATAAGTTTCACTTAAATGTTTGGGTTCTTATGTTTTAGCAAGAATTATCTTTATATAAAGTTTGCTTAAGAGTGAGTTTGTCGAAGGTCAAAGTATCCCGTAAAGTAGAGAAGTTACGCGGAGTAAAAATATCATCAAATAAAGTAGTCCGCAAAGTTAGGTATTTCGCACAAGTTAAGGGTTCCACATAAGTGGAAGCTTTGTATAAGTGCGAAATAAATTTAGTGTGAAGTCAATTTTACTGCGAAGTAAATTTAGTGCGAAGACAAGTTGTGGGAATCCAAGTTCGGCGAAGTTAATCTCTGTGAAATTAAAAATTGGGGTTTCCACCAAGTTTGATAATAAAAATAAATATCTACTGCGCAGTTAATTTTTAATTGACTGTGCGGTGTGCTTTTCCCTTGATCTGGTAAATTCTATTTACAAAAGGGAAAAGTGATTAAGGATGGCTTCCACTTTGGGTAATTTGCAAACTCCAATATTTTCTAGTAAAAATTATGAATATTGGTCCCTAACTATGAAAGCTTTGTTCATAGGTCAAGATGTATGGGAAATAGTTCAGAATGGCTATGCAGAACCAGCAGATATGACAACATACAACAATATCACACAAGTTGAGAAGGATGTCAGGAAGAAAGATGGAAAGGCCTTGTTCCACATACATCAAGCGACACATGAATCCATACTTCCAAGAGTAGCAGCAGTGACGTCAACTAAGGAAGCGTGGGACACACTGGAAACTTCTTATCAATGTTTGAACAAGGTAAAGACTACCAAACTACAAATCCTTAGAAGAGATTTTGAATCTTTGTCAATGAAAGAAACAAAGTCAGTAGACTCATTCTATACTTGTGTTATTGGTCTGCTAATCAAATAAAGTCTCATGGAGAAAATCTAGGTGACCAAAGAGTTGTTGAAAAAGTTGTTAGAGTTCTTCCAAAGAAATTTGAATCTTTAGTTGTGACTGTGGAGGAAAACAAAGACCTATCCATATTTACTATTGATGAATTGCAAGCCTCATTACTCAATCATGAACATAGAATCAGCAGTTCAGATACATCACTGGAAGATGCATTTGCAGCAAAGTCATCCATAAGTCATGGAAGAGGCAGGGGAAGATCAAACTCTAGAGGCAGAGGAAGAAGTTCTTTCAGAGGAGGTCGCAGCAGCAGCCATGCACATGTCGTTGGTAGAGGTCAGAATCAGATCCCCAGTCAGCCAAGTGGACAAAGGTATGATAAATAAAAAATTCAATGTCATTACTGTAAAAGGTATGGACACTTCACATATGAATGTAGGAACAAGTAGTATGACCAAGGAAAGCAAGGTCAATCGCAGTCAAGTAACAACAACACTCCGAACAACTCACTGTTCTTAGCATGCGCATCTCTGCTGGAATGCAATGCTGTCCAAGAAATTCCAAATGACATATGGTATTTAGACTCAGGTTGTAGAAATCATATAACTGATAATTTAAGTTTATTCTCTAGTCTAGATAAATCAGTTCAAATTGATGTCACACTTGGAAATAATATTCAAGTTACTATTTTGGGTAAGGGTACTGTTGATATTCTAACCAAACAGGGGGAGCAAAAATCTATGCCTGATGTTTATTATGTTCAAGGTTTGAAGCATAATTTGATGAGAGAGTTGATGGAAAAGGGTTACATAGTCCACATGATAGGAAAGCATTGTGTGATTAAAGACATATATCCACGCAATCAGTTAATTGCCGAAGTGCAGATGACAAGAAATCGCTTGTTTCCTTTGAGGATAAGACCAAACATAAAAGGAAAACCAACTCAAGCTATTCATGGAAGTCAGAATGGAAATTCTGGAGCTGCATTCAAAGCAGAAAGCAAAGAAGCTAGAGTTCACCGTGACAAGGAAGAAAAAGGCAGCGAAATGCAAGCAGCATTTCAAACATAAATAAATGATGAATCCTGGTTATGGCACTTCATATTTGGACATCTGAATTTTGGTGGGATGAATCTACTGCATATGAAGCACATGGTGAAAGGATTTCCATTCATTGAAAATCCAGAAAGGATTTGTGAAGGATGCATTTTTGGCAAACAACACAAAGAGACTTTTCCAGTCAGAAAGTCATATAGAGCTCGCACATTACTTGAAATTGTGCACTCTGATATTTTTGGACCGATGCAAACACTGTCCATGGGAGGATGCACTTATCTTCTCACATTTATTGATGATCTCACAAGAAAAACATGGACATATTTTATAAAACATAAATCTGATGCGTTTGGATATTTTCAGCAGTTCAAGGCACTTGTGGAGAAGCGGAGTGGTTACAACATCAAGATCTTAAGAACAGACAGAGGAGGTGAATATGTATCAAATGATTTCTTAAACTTTTGTAAAAATCATGGCATACACAGGCAATTCACTGCGAGGTATACACCGCAACAGAATGGTATTGCAGAAAGGAAAACCATAACCATTATGGAGACGACGCGCAGTATGTTGGCAACCATGCATCTGTCAAATGAATACTAGGCTGAAGCAGTGGCAACTGCTATATACATCATATATCAATGTCCGACGAAGAGTGTGAAGAACAAGGGTCCACAGGAAGCATGGATGGGTATGAAACATAGTGTTTCGCATTTAAAATTTTTTGGTTGTGTAGCATACGCACATGTTCCAGATTAGCTGAGAAGGAAATTAGACAATAAAGGATAGAAATGCATTTTCATTGGGTATTCTAAAGACACCAAAGCATACAAGTTGTATAATCCTTTCGCAAGAAAAGTTATTATCAGTCGAGATGTTCAGTTTGTAGAAAATGAAGCATGGGATGGAACTGTAGAAGAGAATGTTAAAATTGTGTCACATGTTGAACATGATGACATCGCAGAGCATGTGGTTGAAACTACGTGTGTGAATCAGAATTTCGCAGCTCTGTCTTCTCCCACGATAGCGCGACATGTTTCAGCACAAGAAACTCCGACACAAGTCGCATCTCAAGCTACTCTGATAAGCACACCAAGAGCGCAACAAACTCCATCAAGCAGTTCATAGAGTTCAACACCAGCAACTCCGACAAAGGCAAGAAGTTTGCGTGAGATATATGAGACTGGTACACCCAATTCATTTTTAGTCTTTGCATTATTTTCTCAAATTAATGATCCGCTAACATTTGAAGAAGTTGTTGAAGATAAATTTTGGGCACAAGCCATGGATGAAGAAATTGAATGCATTGAGAAGAATCAAACATGGGAATTAGTCGATGTTCCTATCAATAAGGATGTGATAAGTGTCAAATGGATTTATAAGACCAAGAAAGATGCTGATGGAAATGTGCAGAAGCATAAGGCAAGATTGGTAGCAAGAGGATTCACACAGCAGCCTGGCATAGACTTCATTGAAACTTTTGCACCTGTAGCAAGAATGGACACTGTCAAAACAGTTTTGGCCATCACAGCACATAAGAAATGGTTTGTTTATCAAATGGATGTTAAGTCTGCATTCCTAAATGGTTATTTGGAGGAAGAAGTATATGTGGAGCATCCACAAGGATATGAAATTTCAGGATAAGGACACAAAGTATACAGGTTGAAAAAAACACTCTATGATTTGAAGCAAGCTCCTAGAGCTTGGTATAATTGCATTGACTCATACCTCATTCATAATGGATTTCACAGAAGTGAATGTGAGCCAACGCTGTACACAAAAATCAACAAGCAAGGTAATAAGTTAATTGTCTGCATGTATGTAGATGATTTAATATTTACTGGTGATTTTGGCATAGAGGAATTTAGATCAGTCATGGAAAGTGAATTTGAAAGGACTAATTTGGGGCTTATGAAGTATTTTCTGGGCATTGAAGTCCAACAAACTAAAAAAAGGGATATTTATATCTTAGTCGAAGTATGCAAGTGATGTCTTGAACATATTTAAGATGCTAAACTGTAAAATAGCTCCAACACCAGTGATAACAGGTTTGAAATTAAGCAAGGATGATGATGGATCCAATGTCAATCCTACGTTGTTCAAAAGGATTGTTGGAATCCTTATGTATCTTACTGCAACAACGCCAGAAATCATGTATGGAGTCAGTTTAATCTCAAGATTCATGGAGTCACCAAAATAATCTCACTGGAAAGTAGGTAAAAGAATTATGAGGTATGTAAGTGGAACAAAAGACTTTGGTATTTTGTACTCAACCTCAGAAAAATTCAAACTCATTGGCTACACTGACAACGACAATGGAGGCAGCATAGATGACAGAAAAAGCACATCTGGGAATTCATTTAATGTAGGAACAGGTGTTGTATCATGGGTTTCAAAGAAACAAACCATTGTAAATCTTTCTTCAGTAGAAGCAGAGTATGTGGCAGCTACAAGCACTACATGTCAAGCCGTTTGGATGTGGAGGATGTTAAGTGATTTGTTGCAGAACCAACAAGAACCCACAGTCATTTACGGCAAAGTTAATTCAGCTATCGCTTTGTCAAAGAATCATGTGTACCACAAGAGAACCAAGCACATAGACACAAAGTATCATTTTATCAGAGAATTGATAAATAACAAGGAAATCTATTTAGAATTTTGCAGGTCTGAAGATCAAGTAGCAGACATATTGAAAAAACCATTGGCAAGGGACACATTCCAATATCTGTGAAGTTGTTTGGGAGTGACAAGTTCTGCACAGTGAACTTCGTCATGCACAGAGCATGTTTTAGCTCTTTAACATTTTGTAAAATTTTATTTTTGTTGTATGATCCCCACCTACTCATAATTAAGGGGGAGTGTTGGAGAAATGTAATTACGAGCTGAATGCTTACCTAGTTCGCGTTGGTTTTGTCAGTCACACTGACAAACATTTTGTCAGTCCGTAGAAGTCACAGATATGTCAGACAATCAGAGAGTCTGTCATAAGGCTTTGTGCACACTTCATAGTATTTATTCTGCTACGTTTGTATTTTGCAAGTCAAATTCTTAGGTAGAAATTAATTGCAGTCTTTAATGGAGTTCAATATCTTCCAAGCGAAGTGATCTTAAGTTTGTGTATAAATGAAATTCAATCACATAAAATCAAGCAGAGATGTAGGAGTGAAAGAAGAAGAAGAAATTGGTCTTGAAATGTATTACGAGCCCAAGCTCTGTAAAATGGTGAAATATTGAAGCAAAACTCATCTCTCTGTAAGTGCGGCAATGTTGTTTTTTTTACTGCGGTAATATATAAGTCTATAGTTATTTGTGTTCATTCTCAAGAATATTGGTGAATGCATGCCACACATCTTCATATTCACCTGTGTAAATGTTGTTTACATTTACTGTCTGTAAAAGAACACAAGATTTCCATATATATTTCATAGTGGTAAAAGTTCTAGTTTAATGCGGAGTAACTTCGACATAAGTTTCACTTAAATGTTTCGGTTCTTATGTTTTAGCATGAATTATCTTTATATAAAGTTTGCTTAAGAGTGAGTTTGTCGAAGGTCAAAGTATTTCATAAAGTAGAGAAGTTATGCGGAGTAAAAAATATCTTCAAGTAAAGTAGTCCGCAAAGTTAGGTATTTCACACAAGCTAAGAGTTCCACATAAGTGCAAGCTTCACATAAGTGCGAAATAAATTTAGTGCGAAGTCAATTTACTGTGAAGTAAATTTAGTGCGAAGACAAGTTGTGCGAATCCAAGTGCTGCGAAGTTAATCTATGCTAAATTAAAAGTTGGGCTTACCGCCAAGTTTGATAATAAAAAGAAATATCTACTGTGCAGTTAATTTTTAATTGTGTGCTTTTCGCTTGAAGAAGGCCAGCCCTAGCCAGAAGGAAATACAAGATGCCCATCGTGAGTCTAAGGTTTTCTACATCTCTTGCACCTCCAAAAGTCCCCAATTTATTTAGAGATGTGGATATCAAGATGATGAAAGACGGTCATGGTTGATGGATTTACGCCACCCAAGATATACGTACTGGGAAATTTTTGCTGATAAGAAACGCCATCACAATTGCCTATGAAGACCACAAACGGAGTGACCATTGGATCAGGTTAATGTGAACCGTCAGGGACACATTAACGAAGTTCACTCAAAAGAAGATCTTGTTGTCCTCGTAGTCAGTGTTGCTAGAAAATCTAAGATATTGCTTCAGCAGCTTTATAGTTTACATGACTACTACTCGCGTGTCAGCCTAGATGTTAGAACCACTCATTTTTTTATGGCTGAGGGCCAAATGTCTCAAATCCCAGCATCCATAAAAGAAAAATTGCAGTTAGACGTTAACCGTATACGGGATATTATAAGTTGGAACTCATTTGGCGGATCCAAACAAACATTTACTTCAAAATCGAAAATATGTGAAGCCAAACTCGTCTAGCAAGAGCATAATTTTAGCGGTTTCTAGATGCAGTCATCCTTCATCAACCATTCCTTCCTGTCGAACTCAAACTCTAGCAAAATAAAATTGGGAATGTTAAAGTTTTAAAAAGAATAAAAAGGAAATGATGGAACACAAGTGGGCATATTCATTTCCTTCTCATTATTAACCATAAGCTTATATAGGATTACATCACACCAAAACCACTGGACAATACCATGTAATAGAAAATACTATGGGACATCAAAGTGTCCTAGCAACTACTCAACTACAAAACTAATTAATGCACCAATGACAAGTGACATTACAATTCTTAAAACACCACCCTTAATCTCAACTGGGACAATATTCTTAGGACTATCAATGCCTAAGTGTTGTCTTTGAAATTCAAATGCAAATGTTCCCCATTGTTTGGTAAACATGTCAGCCAATTGCTCCTTAGAGCCAAAAAACAGGAAAGTGATCTCTCCATTATTGACTAACTCACGAATGAAATGATAGCGAGTGTCAATATGCTTACTCTTTCTGTGAAATACATTATGCCTGGAGAATTTTATTGCAAAAGTATTGTCACAAAAACTAGGAGTTGTATATTTTTATGTGTGTCCCATATCCTTTAAAAGTCTTCTCATCCAAACTATGTAGCATGTTGTTGTAGATGTTGCTACATACTCCACATCTACAGAAGACATGCTGACAATGGCCTATTTCTGAGAGGCCGATGATATCAGATTGGTACCCAAATGGAAAGCATAACCATATGTGATTTTCCTATCATCAATGCTTCCTGCAAAATCAATGTCAGTGTACCCTATGATAGTATTGGCTGGTGAATGAGAGTACCAAATTCCATATCCAAGTGTACCTGCAACATATCTCAGAATTATTTTACCAACTTTCCAGTGAGATTCTTTGGGAGAATCCATAAACCTCAAGATCAAACTGACAGCATACATCAAATCAAGTCTAGTTGCAGTCAAATACATTAAATCGCCTACCAATATTTGTTAAATTGTAGATTTCACTGTTGTTACATCATCATTCTTACTTAACTTACTGCCTATAGCAATGGGGGTGTATGCTAGTTTCCATTTGTCCATTATGAATCTCTATAGAATGTCTATAGCATACTTATTCTGGTAGATGAAGATGTCATGTTCGCTTTGGTTAAATTCTAGACCAAGGAAGTACTTCATAAGGCCTAGATTAGTCATTTCAAACTCCATTTTCATGATTGTCTTAAATTCTTCTAACATAAAATTTCCAGTTTGAATCGTATCATCAACATAAAGTCATACAATCAGAATGTTACCTTGCTGATATTTTTTGACATACAAAGTGGGCTCATTACTACTCGTATTGAACCCATTGTTAATGAGGTAGGAATCAATCCTTCTATACCAAGCTCGTGGGGCTTGTTTTAGACCATACAATTCCTTTCAGCTTGCACACTTTGTGTTCTTGACCCTTGATTGCATATCTAGGTGGTTGGTCTATAGCCCGACTCTACACAAAATTATTCTTCAAGTATGTCATTGAGAAAGGTAGATTTCAAATCAATTTGATAAACATGCCATTGACTTTTAGCTGCTATTGCAAGTACAACTCTGATGGTTTCCATCCTTGCTACTAGAGCAACGGTTTCATCATAATCCACACCATATTACTAAGCAGATCCTTTGGAAACGAAACTGGCTTTGTGCTTCTCTATCTCTGCTTTTTCATTTAGTTTGGTATTATACAACCATTTGACTCCAATACTTCTTTTGTCTTGTGGGAGATCAACAATATCCCAAGTCTGATTTCTTTCTATAGCATCAATTTCTTCATTCATTGCTTGTACCCACTGTGCATCCTTTACTACTTCATCAAAATATGTGGGCTAACAGGAAAACAGAGCATGCTATAGTTTCTCATCAACAACAAGAGTTTGTTCATATATCTCCCTATAATTTCTGGTTTTTTGGTTATGTGATGGACTATCTACTGGTGTTTCTTTTTGTTGTTGTTGTTGTACCTCCAATCTAGGCAATCTGAGTGATAGATATGAAATTTACTTCTATTGAATCTCTATTGGATCACTCCAGCATTTGTGTTCAAGAAACTTTACATCTCTGCTTACCAGAACCTTTTTGGTGATATGATTATACAACTTGTAAGTCTTGTGATGTTCACTATAACCAGTGAAGATGCATTTCTCACTCTTTTTGTCCAATTTTTTTCTCAATTATTTAGGTACATGTGAAAATGCTACACATCCAAAAAATCTAAGATGCGAGACACTAATCTTAGTGCCACTCCAAGCTTCTTCAAGAATCTTGTATTTAACACTCACTGTAGGAGATATGTTCAGTAAGTAAACTGAACATGCAATAACTTCATCCCAATAATCATCTAATTATTTTGTTATATGGCAGCATGCTTCGGGCCATGTTCATGATTGTTTGGTTCTTCCAATCAACAAATCCATTCTGTTGTGGAGTGTATCTAGTAGTGAACTGGTGTTAAATACCATGTTGTTTGCAGAACTATGAAAAATCATGTGAATCATATTCACCTCCACCATCTGACTTAACACTTTGATGGATTTTCCAGACTTATTTTTAGTCAATGCCTTGAATTTTTTGAACTTGGAGAAGGTATCTGATTTGTGTTTGATAAAGTAGACCCCAAATTTCTTGTTGTAGTCATCAATAAAGGTCAGAAAATAAATATTACCTCCTATAGATTGGGTTTGCATGGATCCACATGGATATGTGTGAACTAACTCAAGGTGTTCTTTGGCTTGAGATGTGGAAGTGGGGAAGTTGTCCCTTTGATGTTTCCCTAAGATATAGTCTTCATAAGAACTGGACTGTTTATTCATGACTGGTAACCCCTTGACCATAGACTATTTTTGCATAAGACTGAGACTTTGGAAGGGTAAATGACCATACCTACAATACTACAACCAAGTTTGTGAAAGGAAATGACAAGACAAACGAAGATTCAACTTCTGAAGATCACATACACAGACCAAAGCCTATTGATGGGCCTTGGGTAAGAAAAGCAACTGGAAAAATGTCTGCATTCGACCCTGACCAGGATAAAAAGGCATTCATGGAAGCAAGAAAAGGATTTCAAGACTTGGAACCTTCAACCAGAAGGACCCAATTGCGAAGTGATTAGACACCGGTACTAGACATGCCGATCTCGTATGATGGATCATGAAATTTTCCCAAACATATAAGTCCTATTACGTAGTTTCTATAGAGCTACATAAATATGCTAAGGCATGGAAATTCCTTAGGAGAATTACAGAACCTATTGGGAAATTACGAACAACGTAATACGGTAAATGATGCACATAGAGCAGTTCATCATATCAAGAACCATAGAAGGACAAGAAGAGAAATGAGGAAAATGTGCAGATCGTAGATTTTGAAATGAACCAAGTCATTATTGACCAAGGCTTAAAGGTGAATGTATTAAAAAAAAAAACATGGAAACAAATGGGAAATCCAAAGTTATCTTGGTCTCCTATACTTTTGAGGTTATCTAATCAGCAAAAGGTTATACCCTTTGAAACATTATCAAATGTTCTTGTTGACATTGACGGAGTACGAAGTAAAGCCGAATTTGAGGTTATTGAGATCATAGATGACAATAATCCTTATCCTGCATTATTGGGGATTGACTGGGCAATTGATAACCTCACAATTATCAATATGAAGAAAAAACAAATGATATTTAAAGGACCGTATATCAGGTTCATCGTACCCTTAGATCCTTCAGAGGGACTTAGGTATGTTGAACCGGTCCGAGAAGAATACAGAGATCGAGAACTTGATAATATCTGCAAGATGACAATGAATCAAGAAAATTACATTAATCATACGGATGATGGAACATTGATCTGGAGATGCGGTAGTTCTTGCATATTAGAATCAGACGCAGAAATGGAGAACTAGCAGAGCCGAATGCATGAAGTAAAAACAGGACGATGTACGAAGATAACAAAGTCACTACGCTGGATTGGAACAAAGGTAATACCAATTCCTACTTATGATGGTTTAGGAAATATCCACGCATTTCTTCATGAATATCTCATTTCAGTTTTAGATGAACATAAGTTAGCATCTTTGGATATAACATTGCGAGCTACACCTGCTAGATGGTGGGATGCGCATAAAGACAACCTGAACACATGGGAAGAATGTAAGCACATGATGGAAATTAGATTTGCAAAGAAAACTGAAATTATATAAGAAAAATATAATGGACAGAATGATCCTAGAGATCATATAGAGGTTTGCTTGAAAGCATGGATGCATACACCTAAGACAGAATGGGTTCATATGTTTGTGCACACATTGGATCAAATACCAAAGTACTGGTATACAGAAGCAGAACTTCACAGAGGTACAACATATTGGCACATAATGATAAACGACTTTCAATCCACTTTCAATTTTGAGGATGATTGTTTACATGTCAATGAGGATTTACATATTATTAAAAGGAAGATATTTAATGATGTCTTGTTTCCTGTATATAAACAACCATATTGGGAAATACAGTTGGAGCATGCGCTTGAGTGTTATAACTTCACGTTAGATGAAGATGAAGATCCTCGCGATGTGAATATAACTGAGTCTGAAGGAAAACAAGTTGTAGAAGGACCTGATTTAGAAATTCCAGATCTGAGTAATCCTATGAAGACCAGAAAGATCAATATTGTTACCAGTGATGAACCAAAGTTTGATTGTATTGGGGTTACTGGGATGAAGAAACAGTAGGACAGATTGCAGACCTACTACATGAATATCAAGATTTTTTTCCTACCAACTTTCTTGAAATGAAAGACATTATAGGTGACTTGGGAGTTATGAAAATACCTCTGAAGCCTGATGAAAATCCTATTAAGAAAAGACCTTACAAATTGAATCCCATATATAAAGAAAGAGTGAAAGTAGAACTTGATAAAAATTTTGACGCAAGAATCATTGAACCAGTAGAAGAATCAGAATGGATAAGTCCCATGGTAATTCAAGATAATAAAGCTAAAGGCAAAATCATAATTTGTGTGGACATCTGGAAATTGAATGATGCATCTCTACATGACCCATTTCCTACTCCATTCATAGATGAAGTGCTAGATAGCATAGGTGGAAAAGAGGCATACCTTTTCACTAATGGATTTTCTGGATATCATCAGATCAGAATTGCTACAGAGGACAGACATAAGACTACATTTTCTATTGAATGGGGATCATATCAGTACATTGTTATTCCTTTTGGATTGAAGAATGCACCTGCTATCTTTTCAAGAGTTGTTGTAGCTACATTTAAGGATTATATTCAGAAATTATTTGAAGTTTACTTTGATGACTGGACAGTATTCGACCTTTTGAAAAACCATCATGCAAACTTAAGAATGATGTTATCGAAGTGTAGACAATATCATATTTCCCTTAGCCTGAAGAAGTGTGTCTTATGTGTTCCTTATGGTATTTTATTGGGACACATAGTATGTAACCAAGTATTGATGGTTGATCCAGTGAAGATAAATATCCTAGTAAGTCTCCCAGCACCTAATCCAGTTAAGCAGCTACACACTACATTGGGGCACATAGGATACTATATAAAATTCATTAAAGGATATGCGTAGATCACTATGCCTATGGAAAAAATGTTGAAGAAAGAAGCGGAATATAGTTGGACTGAAGATTATCAAAGAGGATTGGACACATTGAAAGAAAAAATGGTTATAGCGCCTATTCTAGTATTTCCTGACTGGAATAAACCATTTCATGTACATGTAGATGCTTCATCTATAGCAATTGGGATTGTATTAGCACAACCAGGTGAGGGAGGCATCAATCATCCCATTGCATTTTCAAGCAGAAAGCTATCTTCAACAGAAAATAATTATACCATGATAGAAAGGGAAGGCTTAGCTATGGTATATCCATTGCAGAAGTTTAAACACTATCTACTAGGTTCACATTTCTGCATGTTTACTGACCATTTAGCTTTGAATTACTTGGTCAATAAACCAATGTTAGGGGGAAGAATATGCAGATGGTTGTTACTGTTTTAGGAAAATATGATATTGAAATTATTGTGAAACCCAGAAGATTGAACGCAGGACCTGACCATCTTTCAAGCATAGAGTCAAGCGATGAACCTAGTAATCCAGAGGATAATCTACTTGATGTGCAATTGTTTTCTATCCATACAGAAGATGACTATTTCAAAGATATTGTAGAATTTATGGCTACATGACTAGCACCTACATAATTTTCTATGTAGCAAAAGAAACAATTAGTGGTAAGAGCAGCTGCCTTTACTCTAATTGTGGGACAATTATAAAAATTGGGACCAAATGAAGTATTGCGAAGATGCGTACTAGAATATGAAAGACCTATTATACTGGACGAAGCACATTCAAGTGTATCTAGAGGATGTTAGAAAAATAGGATCGCGAAGCAATGACAATAAACAAGATGCAAATACAAATCACACAAACATATTACAAGAGAGACACCAATATATCGTGGTTCACCCAAGATGGGCTACATCCACACTGAAATTTTGAGCCCTTATTATTATACCATCCAGCAAATGAAGGGATACAACCTGCAGCACATCCGTTGCACTTCCTGTTCACTGTCTCATAGTCTCTCTTTCACGATCTCAGAGATCTTTACAATGCATAATACCTAATACCTCAACCCTAGCCATATTACAATGTCTTTCTTATAAAGGGGAATACCATGGGAAAATACCACAGGTTATCCAAAACCATGGGCCCGTAAAAAGCCCCAAACATTTCCTTCGGGGGCGTTGCCCCCAAACCCCTGCCCGGGGGGCCCACTATCCCCTAGAACCCCATGGGTGGGCGATTCGCCCTACTGGGGTGAGGTGAGTGTACAACCCACCTACATATCATATAAAACTAGGGTACAAACACAGCTAAATAATAATATCTCTGAATATGGGAGATCAGGCTCCACAACCAACCATCTCCCACTTGGAGACTAATCACAAAAACTCCACCGCTGTTGCACTTGCTAGAACTTGGACTTGGAAAATTTCTCATCTTCACCTTCATGCTGGAAGGCCAATTGAAACCGAGCAGGAACTCAATTTCTCTCTGGTCACTACCTTTGTGAACATATATGCAAGATTCCTGCTAGTATGTATCTTTTCCAGCTTCAACAGTTCATCTTCCAGAACAAAGTGTATGAAATGGTACTTGAGCTGTATATGTTTAGTCCTAGAATGGAATGATGAGTTATTTTCAAGATGAATGACACTCTAGCTATCACTATACAAACTACTATCCTTCTGCTTCTTACCCAATTCCTCCATTAACCTCTACAACCAAATCATATCTTTACTATCCTTTGTAATAGCAACATACTCTGCTTCCATTTTTTAAAGTGCAACAACCTTTTGCAGTTTCGAAATCTAACTTACTGTTGTTCCACCTACAGTAAACACATACCCTATGGTTCTTCTCTTGCTATCCTTATCACCTGCCATATCTGCATCAACATATCCCTATAGAATAGTGTCTGAACCTCCAAAACATAATGCCTAAGTAGTAGTACCTCTCAAATACCTGAGAATCCACTGTACTTCCTTCCAATGTTCTTTACCTGGATTGTTCATATATATGCTCACAAATCCCACTGCATGTGCAATATCTGGTCTTGTGCACACCATGGCATACATCAAGCTGCCAAATACTAATGAATAGGAGATCTTGGACATGTAATCTATCTCTTCCTGTGTCTTGGGACACATTTCCTTACTTAGTTTGAAATGGCTAGCCAAAGGTGTACTAACTGGTTTTTCATTCTGCATTCTTAACCTCTCCAACACCTTTTGTATGTACTCACCCTAAGACAATGTCAATTTGCAATTTTTTATGTCTCTTGTTATTCTCATACCAAGGATTTTCTTTGCAGCACCCAAATCCTTCATCGCAAATGAATTTGATAACTTCATTTTGAGCACATTTATTTCCTGCATGTTAGACCCTGCAACAAGCATGTCATCCACATACAATAACAAGATAATATAACTTCCATTATCTAGTCTCTTGAAATAAATACAGTGGTCAAAATGACATCTGCTATAACCTTGTTTGGGCCTTGTGGCTGCTGCATATATATCTCTTCCTCCAAATCCCCATGGAGAAATGTTGTTTTTACATCTAACCGTTCAAGATGAAAATCTTCTACCGTCACTAGACTTAAAATAGTCCTAATTGAAGTCATCTTAAAAACAGAAGAAAATATTTCATCAAAATATATACCTTTCTTATGTGCAAACCCCTTTATAACAAGTCTAGCCTTGTACCACTTCTTACCTCCTTCTTCTTCCTTCAAACTGTAAATCCATTTGTTCTACAATTCTATTTTACCAATTGGCAGCTGAACCAAATCCCAAGTCTGGTTTCCTACCAATGAGTCCATCTCCTCATTCATGCCTTGCTCCCACTTCTTTCTAGTTTCCACCTGCATTGCTTCTTCATAACATTCTGGTTCACCAACATCAGTCATCAATATATAATACATTGAAGGAGAGTATCATTCAGGGAGTCTACTTAACCTGGTAGATCTTCTTACACTTGCAGGAGTTTCAGGTACTTGTTGTTGTTTTTTTATTTTCTCTCACCTTTGGAATTTCATTTTCTTTAATTTAATCAAGTACTGTGTACTCTGTGTTTTCCTTCTCTTATTTATTTCCCTACAATTGGTCTTTATACATGGCCTTTTCATTGAATATCACATCTCTACTCCTAATGATTTTTTTATTTTCATAATTCCATAAGCGATAACCAAAATCATCAACACCATATACAATAAAGGTACATTTATTGGATTTAGCTTCAAGCTTTGTTCTATTATCTTTATCAATATGGACAAATGCTTCACAACCAAAAGTTCTCATAAATGAATAATTTACCTTTTTATCTATCCATGCCTCCTCTGGAATACCACCACCCAAAGCACTTTAAGGCCCACTGTTTATTAAGTAAACAACAGTATTTACAACATCTTCTCAAAACTGTAAGGGCAATCCTGCATTCAATCTCATACACCTTGCACGCTCATGATCGTTCTATTCATTCTTCCCGACACACCATTTTCTTGTGGTGTTATTGGGACTGTCTTATCTCTACGAATCCCATGGTATGAACAGTAACTATCAAAATCCTTGTCGCAGTACTCACCTCCATTATCATATCTGAGACACTTCAACCTTTTTCCTGTCTCATTCTCAACCAAATCTTTCCACTTCTTAAAAGTAGCAAACACATTATATTTATGTCTACTACAATACACCAAAGTTTTTCTAGTTGCATCATCAATAAATGTAACATAATAATGAGAGCCACCAAGAGATTGTACCTAAGCCGGTCCCCATACATCTGTATGCACAAGCTCTAAATTTTCATTCTTCTTCTGTTTCCCAACTTTGAGAAACTTGACTGTCTTCTATTTTCCATAAACAAAGTTCTCACAGAATTCTAAACTTACCTGCTTCAAATCTGGCAGCAACTTCCTTGAGTGGAGAATCTGCATCCCCTTCTCACTCATGTGGCCAAGCCTATGATGCCACAATGTTGTATCTATTCCTGTGGAAGCTAAAGAGATATAATGGTCAGTATTATGAGGACATAAATACAACGTACCTACCCTGTCTCATTTTTCTATCACCATTGATCCTTTAGTGATTTTCCACCACGTTTCTCCAAACATAGATAAACAACCACCATCTCCCAACTTCCCTATTGAGATCATATTTCTTTTCATAGAAGGAATATGCCTTACATCTTTTAGCATCCATTCAGTTCCATTCTTAAATTTTATCCATACCTTACCCATTCAAATAATTTTACATGGCTCATCATAAACCAATAAAACATGTCCAAAATCGCCTGGAACATAATCGTGAAAATATTTCCTATGGGGTGTAGCATGACATGAATCCCCTGAATCTACTACCCAATAATCACTAATATTATCTAATGCAAGAATCAAAGCATCTTGTAACACATCACCTGCTACATTTGCTTCCTGGGTAGTTTCCTGTTGTCCATCTCCTTTCTTCTTTAGAGATCTGCAGTCTTTCTTCAGATGTCCTTTCTTTCCACAGTTCCAGCACTCTATCTTTCCCATTCTGGACTTGGATCTCCCCATTTTAGACTTGTGGTGATTACCTTGGCTATTTCCTCTCTCCTTTTTTCTTTCCCTTCTCTCCATGGTCAGCGAATTACCTGATGTCTCACCTATGCTTTTACTTCGCATTTCCTCGGTAAGAATAACACTAAAAACATCATCAAATATCAATGTGTTTGAACCAGAGATAGAGTTATTTATAGCCATGACCAAGCCATTCCATCTTTCTGGAAATGAACACAATATTAGAAGAGCCCTAACCTCATCATCAAAGTTCACACTTACAGAACTTAGTTGATTTGTAACCACATTAAATTCATTTAAATGATCAACAACATATCCACCTTCAGACATCTTCATATTAAATAAATGCTTCATTAGAAATACCTTGTTGGAGGCTAAGGGTTTTTCATACATCTTACCCAATGCACTCATCAAACCCTCCGTTGTCTTTTCTTTTGAGATATTGAAAGCCACCGACGAAGCCAGGGAAAGCTGTATTCACGCTGTATTGTTCCCAATTCCTTTTTGTCAACAACCTCCCATTCTTGGTCTTTCATAGTCACCGACTGCTTAGCTCTTCCTCCCAATGGTAGGAATAGATCCTTCTGGTACAGATAGTCCTCCATTTGCATCTCCCATAACTGGTAGTTTGGCCATTAAACTTCTCGAACTTAGAATTTCCTTCTTCTGCCATTACTCCCACTCGAACCAAAAACCCTAGTTTCCTACGGGTTTATCTGCCAAATAGACCTTTGGCTCTAACACCAATTGTTAGAAAAACAGGATCGCAAAGAAATGACAATCAACAAGATGCAAATACAAATCACACAAACATATTACAAGAGAGAGACCAATTCATCGTGGTTCACCCAAGATGGGCTACGCCCACACTAAAATTGCCAGTGCTTATTATTATACAATCCAGCAAAGAAGGGACACAACCTGCAGCACATCCACTGCACTTCCTCTTCACTGTCTCATAGTCTCTCTTTCACGATATCAGATATCTTTACAATGCATAATACCTAATACCTCAACCCTATCCATATTATAAATGGGAATATCATGGGAAAATACCACGGGTTACCCAAAACCATGGGCCCCTAAAACAACCCCAAAAATTTCCTTCAGGGGCTTCACCCCCGAACCCCCTTTCTTGTGGGAATTGGCCCCCATACCCCCTAGAACCCCGTGGGGGGGGGAGGCTCCCCCACACCCCCTTCTTGGGTGAGGAATCAACAAAGGACACTATGCAGGAAGAGCTACTACCCAGAAAATTTTGAGATCAAGACTATGGCGGCCTACGATACACAAAGACTCAAAAGAACATTGTTGGAAGTGCGATGTATTCCAAATGACAGGCAAGCCATCTCATAGAGATGATATCCCATTGATACCACAACAGGCATTGCAAGCCTTTGATAAATTGGCTATTGACTTTGTGGGACTTATTAACCCACCAGTGAAGCGAACTGGCTCAAGATATATCATCACAGATACAGATTATCTAACTAGATGGGCAGAGGAAAAACCAATGAAGGACTGTAGCACAATTACCACCATGCAGTTTATTTTTTAGAACATTTTAACAAGGTTTGGATGTCCACAGATCCTACTGAGTGATCAGGGAACCCATTTCTTGAATAGAACTATTGCAGCCCTGACATAAGAATTTAAGATCTACCATAAGAAGAGCACACCATATCATCCACAAGATAATGGCACTGTATAAGCCTTTAATAAAGTATTGGAGAATGCATTGACCAAGGTATGCAACACAAATAGGGATGATTGTGATATTAGAGTACCAGCAGTATTATGAGCATATAGAACAACTTGTAAGAAGTTGACAGGTCGTACACCTTTCAGATTATCATATGGACAGGAAGTTTTCATGCCCATGGAATACATAGTACCAAGCTTGAGAATTGCAGGCTTCAAAGATATGGTTGATGATCAGACAATGGATGAAAGATTACTACACTTAGTTGGATTGGAGGAAGATTGCTTCATTGCAAGTTTTTACCAACAAGTGCGGAAAGGAAAAGAAAAGGTATGGCATGATAGACACATCAAGAATAAATTCTTCTATGTAGGAGACCTTGTCCTCCTCTATGATAGAAAATTTATGAATTTTCCTGTAAAATTCAAAATGCATTAGTTAGGACCATACATTTTTAAACATGTCACTAATGGTGGCACAGTTAAGTTAGCCACATTACTTGGAGAAAATTTGCAAGAAATTGTTAATGGGAGTAGACTAAATCCTTACAGGGATGGACCTACTCTTCCAAGTATCAATTAAGCAATGCAAAAAGAGTTTTAAGTGTCAAGTGCAATTGAAATTGGACACTAAAAATGAAGGGCATAGTATGCACACAATTTTGTTAAAGTGTGAAGTTTCACAAAATGGGAAGATGTGCTGCGAAGCACACATACCAAGATAAGTTGCGAAGTAAAAGAAGGGACTCACGATGCAAAGTTCAAGTTGAGATAAGGGAAATGCGCAGTGAACCTTGCGATTTGCCTAACCACTAGTGAAGTAGAAGAAAACTAGTCGTTACAGTTTTTGGCCAGAAAGTAGCCATTATACAGTACTTTCGGGAACCAAATTTTTCCGCTTTTAAGGCATATTCATCCGTTGAAGACACATTAAATGAAGGAAAAGGACCAAGATCTAGGCAATATTTGGCCAACGGACATGGAATTTAATGCTAATTTAGTCATTTTTAGGCACGCCTTAGTGTTGCTCCTCCTATAAATAGTAAATACCACATACCGGTTTTACCGCGAATTTTAATTTTTACTGCCTGTAATTTCCAAGTTTTTTCCAGTCAAAAGAAACAGTAAGCCGACAATGTATGTCTGAGCAATCGAACTTAGAAAAAATCCTAAGAGAATTCCGACATTCTGGTTCAGAAGGAGTCATGAAGACGATCATGAAGAAAGAAGCCCCTGAGAGAGGTGGATCATCTAGAGCTTCACCGCAAAATGTATAAAAAATGAAGTAGAAGGATAAGTAGAAGTCTACTGAACAAGAAAATCCAAAGGCCGTGAGTATGCCGAAGGCATTTCCACTAGAACAACCTTGCGACAGGTCGATCCTACTTGTTCCAAAGTACATCCCTCAAAGGACAGAAAATGTGCCAGTGGTGTTTCTCACGAAGAATCCAAAGAATGATATGTTGCTGCCGCCCATGTCAAGTCATGTGCAAATTAAGGAGAATTTTCTTGGTAAATTTCCAAAGTGCAAATTCGCAGATCATGACTTGCTGCAAGAATAAAAGTACCTGTAGTTTCAACCAGATCAGTACATGTGCAGGAAACATGATGAAGCCAACAAGTAGACAATCATTCAAGTGCAATACTATATTGTGTCATTGTAGTCATCATGGTTGCTGAACTTGTTGCGCATTCCACACTTTGATAGAATCCCAGAGCTCGCAGTGGTTGGGTGCACACTGCTTTCATGCATGCACTAGGGATACTTGTGGTTAGACTGCAAGATCGACATCAACATAGATCTCATCTACCGGATCATGCACTTAAGCAAGAGAGGTGTTGATCCCGCAGTCGACTTTGTTGGAAAGAACAAAGACAAAGAGCTTGCCAAGAGAATGGAGACCGAATTTTGTTTGCTCAAGGGAAACTGTGGGTATACAATAGATGGAATCAAGGATCAAGCTACATGATTCAGAGTCCAACTCCTCGCAGGAAAAATATTAAGGAAATGTAGACCGAATGAGGTGTATGCCACTGCGATCTTCTTAGCTGCAATGGCCAAGGATGGACTTTAGTACAATTGGGTGAGCAATCTATTGAACAAATTTCTAGATGATATTCGAGATACACAAGATGTTGGACATCAGTTCCATTATAGTTGATTGTCAGTGTTGATTGCCTTCATACACTGGAAAGAACCTAACTATCAACAGAATGTCCCAGTATTCATTGGAGACCGTCGAGGACTTAGGTTTGCAAACATGTGGTAAAACTTGAAGCCGGACAGATAGAGGCTAAATAACATACAGTTTTTCACTTATTATGAATAGTTATGCGAAGTCATCAAGAGGACTCTGCGTATCACTAAAGAAATAAAAACTGTCTATATTGGAAAGATGAATTTCAACGATGGACTTCAATTCATCTACATTCATCCAAGGGAACAAATAAAGAATCCTGAATGGTTTGAAAGGCTATATCAGTTCGATGGACAAAACATTCATCTCATAATAGAATATTGGAAACTAGAGTGAATTATCGATGCGACAACAACGTTGATTGCCACACCAGAGGAAAGCGCAGCTGAAAATACACATAACCAAGAAGATGAGACAACAAGTGTGCAAAATAGAAAGCTGGATCAAGGAGAATAATAGAAACAAGCTGTTGGTTTACCAGTAGGAGAGAAAAGAAAGGAACCCGACACAGTTGTGCTGGAAGGATTGCAAAGAAATAAATAGAAAGAAAAAAAGGCTTCGCTCGATGCGCAGTTGCACGATGACAATTATGACTACATCACAACCCGTGTAAATGATCATATTGAAGACAAACTTGCATTGAAGGACAACAAGTAAGAAGCAGTCCAAGCAGGCATGATGGAGAGCCTTGCAGAACTAAAGAGTTTGGTAGTAAGAGTTGAAAAAGCCCAGTGATACTTGGTAAGGGAATCATATTCTAAAGATATGACAAGAGATTCAATCCAAAGAAAAAGAAAGGTGCCTTCCTTGACGTTGAGACCTCAGCTATTCAAAATAGAGTCGATGAATGTCATATTCCTGACCGACGAGCTTACTGAAGGTGCGAAGCAGATCACACATCTGGACATAAACGCCGCGATGTTTCCCATCGAAGGATTACATAATCTACATTTGCAGTTTGTGGAGGAAATCAGAGATAGAGACATGGTCTCTTATAACTGGCATTTGAATCTGGAGGATAGCTACAAAGAGATGAAGAATGAATGTGCACTGAAGACCAATGAGTTAGCACATGCACAAGACAAGTAGAAGAAGTTGAAGAAAGTTGTCGCTGAATTCTACATGAAGATCCCAGACTGCGTAGAAGAGCTTGAAGTAGAATCGACTATCTTCAATATGGAATGAAGGATCAAGCTACACGATTCAGAGTCCAACTCCTCGCAGGAAAAATCCTAAGGAAATGCAGACCAAATGAGGTGTATGCCACTGCAATCTCCTTAGCTGTGATGGCCAAGGATGGACTTTAGTACAATTGGGCGAGCAATCTATTGAAAAAATTTCTAGATGATATTTGAGATACACAAGATGTTGGACATCAGTTCCATTACAGTTGGTTGTCAGTGTTGATTGCCTTCATAGGCTAGAAAGAACCTAACTATCAACAGAATGTCCCGGTATTTATTGGAGCCCGTCGAGGACTTAGGTTGCAAACATGTGGTAAAACTCGAAGCCGGATAGATAGAGGCTAAATAACATATAGTTTTTCACTTATTATGAACAGTTATGCGAAGTCATCGAGAGGACTCCGTGTATCACTAAAGAAATAAAAACTGTCTATATTGGAAAGATGAATTTCAAAGATGGAATTCAATTCATCTACATTCATCCAAGGGAACAAATAAAGAATCTTGAATGGTTTGAAGGGCTATATCAGTTAGATGGACAAAACATTCATTTCATAATAGAATATTGGAAACTAGAGTGAAATATCGATGCAACAACAACGTTGATTGCCACACCAGAGGAAAGTGCAGCTGAAAATACACAGAACCAAGAGGATGAGACAGCAAGTGTGCAAAATACAAAGCTGGATCAAGGAGAAGAATAGAAACAAGTTGTTGGTTTACAAGTAGGAGAGAAAAGAAAAGAACTTGACACAGTTGTGCTAGAAGGATTGCAAAGAAAGAAATAGAAAGAAAACAAGGCTTCGCTCGATGCGCAGTTGCACGATGACGATTATGACTACATCACAACCCGTGTAAATGATCATATTGAAGAGAAACTTGCATTGAAGGACAACAAGTAAGAAGTAATCTAAGAAGGCATGATGGAGAGCCTTGCAGAACAAAAGAGTTTGGTAGTAAGAGTTGAAAAAGCCCAGTGATACTTGATAAGGGAATCATATTCTAAAGATATGACAAGAGATTCAAGCCAAAGAAAAAGAAAGGTGCCTTCCTTGACGTTGAGACCTCGGCTAGTCAAAATAGAGCCGATGAATGTCATATTCCCGACCGACGAGCTTACTGAAGGTGCAAAGCAGCTCACACATCTGGACATAAACGCCGTGATGTTTCCCATCGAAGGATTACATAATCCACATTTGCAGTTTGTGGAGGAAATCAGAGATAGAGACATGGTCTCTTATAACTAGCATTTGAATCTGGAGGATAGCTACAAAGAGATGAAGAATGAATGCGCACTGAAGACCAATGAGTTAGCACATGCACAAGACAAGCAGAAGAAGTTGAAGAAAGTTGTCGCTGAATTCTGCATGAAGATCCCAGACTGCGCAGAAGAGCTTGAAGTAGAAGCGACTATCTTCAATATTAGTGCTGTTGTGGACAATGTCAAAGCCAAGATGGAGGATATGGAGATTGGCTACAAAGAGAATATTGTTGACTTAGAGTCTCAGAAACAACCTGGCACTCTGCCAGATGTGAAAGAAGCAAGAGCCGAAGAATTGAAGGCTTCAACAGAAAACATCTCTGTAGAAGTGGCGAGATGTCAAGACCTACTTGAAGAAATCACCAAGGTATGGGATATTTTGCAGGAAGACCCTGAATTACAGAAAATTCAGGATGAATTTTAGCAAAGGAAGAAGGATATCGATTCTGTGAACATGGCTATGAAGATTTTTCTACTAAGGAAAAGGATCCAGAAGTTCACAGAGACGAAAGAAATTCAGAAGGAGATGAAAGAGCTAAAGATGAACAAAGCTGAAACTTCATCGAAGTTACATCCGATGTAGAAAGAGGCACTGAAAATTTCTGAGGAAATTGAAGAGAAAATTCAAGAACTTCGCACACTAGAGAATACAGTGATGGAGCAACTCCAAGAACCCATCTCAGACATGCTTCTTGAAACGATTAAGGAGTTTGAGTAAGAGACTAAGGAAACAGTTGCGAGGTTGAGCGCAACTTTTTCAGGAATTCACTGCAAAGTCGAACATCCCAGGGGATGCACAGTTGAAGTAGCCCAATCAATGTGGCTAAGGTGTGAGCCACGAGTAAGTGTTAGGGGCCTATTGGGTGCAACCCAAGTGGAGGAAGTTTTTATGGTGAAAGTACAAGTTAAGTGAGGCCTAACATTGACTAGTTTTGGGAGAAGTAACTCCGCAATTCCCAGGAGAAGGGTATGGATAGAAGCAAAGTGATAGGAAGGGACCTGTCCCCTTAGTAAAGACGAAGTACTAAGGATGATCAAGCTATTTGGAGTAGTTATGAATGAAGTGGCGGATTGTAAGCTAGAGAAGAAAAGAGTAAAGAAGGAGAATGGTGCAAAAGATGAACCACTATAGTGTCAGAGCCGCATGATTAGAACTGCAACTATCAGAAGAAGCATCAGAGCCAGAGAAGTGGTGCAAAAGGACAACAGAGCTCCAGTGAAGTTAAGGCAAAGCGTGGTGAATAGGAGAACCATGCCATTTTTGGTTTAAGGGTACTATGGGGGTTGGCCCATAGTTGTTGTAAATATGTGACCTTCGGGAACAATCTATATAAAGGGAAATTTTGTCTAAGGAAGGGTTCGTTATTGATATTAGATTATGTTAGATATAAAATGAGAGAGATCTAAGAGAGGAAAAGACTATGTAGCTGTCTGCGCAGAGATCTATTGTAGAGGAGAGTCTTTTGTTGAGTGCGCATACTAGAACTGTTACCCTTTCCAGGTAATATAAGAACAGTTCTATTGGACGTAGCTCCCACATGGGTGGTGAACCACGTAAATATCTGTGTTGTGTGTATGAATGTTGTGGGATGCTTTATGTTCATGTTATGGTTATACTTATGTATTTACTTTCATATGCATATGAATGAGAATGATATGTTAAGTAAGTGGAACACACATGTATGAACATTGTGAAGTCATGTTAAGTATGGTAAATGCGTATTTATTAGAGTAAAGGTAGCAACAATTCAACGAAGTCTGTAGATGGTTGATAACTGCGAAATGCATAGTTACATATTGGTAATAATATGTTAAGCAGATGTTCAATAAAGAGTACATTGCAAGCTCGCATAAACTAATCGTGCGTCACCAAGGTTGCAGAAACCTGATTCTGTTACCACCCATCTTCGCTTCGGGTGTGACTTCAGATTGTTCGCAGGTTGATGCCGAAAGGGCCAATGAAGGGAATTTAGTTGGGTCTATAGTAAGGAACTTTGTCAAACCCAGATCATCCCATAGAGAGATAAAGTTTAAGTATCCGACACAAGTGGTCCAACAAGGCTCTTCAACAGAGTTAAGCATGCTATCTTGTCGCCCAGTGAGTGCTCCAAAATGTTGTTACAAACAACATGTAGAGCAAGAATTTAAAACCTTATATATATAACACAAACCTAGCATTAAATGTCTCTTGACACATGTGCGAACGGGGTCCACTTACTTGTTTCGGCATGTTTTCTCATTTCACGCCTAATCTATTCGGATCAAAATTTCGGAGCACTTTACCATTCAGCAGCGAAACATTTCGGAGCACTTTCCTCTTTTACGTCGATCCAATTTCGGCTCAGTTTTTGTTCGGTACCAATTCGTTTCAGATGATCTTTTCATTTGGTGTCGACTTCATTTCAGATCGTTTTTTATTTTTCCACCGATGAAAATTTTCAGGCGAAATGTCTTTGGGCACCGATACAGTTTCAGATCATTTTTTATTTCACACCGAGCCTTCCTTCCAAACTGGTGAATATCGAGTACAACACTTATTAATGCACTGAAACGTTTCAGAGGAAAATGTGGTTTTTCTCCAAGCGTTTCGGTGTAAAATTCATTGTTTCTCTGATTTATCCTGTTGCTTAACCTTTTGGCGCAAGCTTTCATTTTCCTTCGATCAATTCCAAGCTCAACCAAGAAGATGGTTTCAACGCAAAATACAATTATGCTCCAAAACAAGTTTTATTCCTCAAAAAATCACACAAAACCATAATACTCGTCGACCGTTTCGCCGTAGAATTGATAACTCCTCCAACCGTTTCGACAAAAAATAGATAACTCCTCTGATTGTTTCAAGGAAAAATGGATAACTCTTCCGATCAAGAAAACGAGCTTTCTTTTGATTTCAGAAAGAAAAAATCTAAGTGTCAAGAAAAGTAGCCAGATAAAGATGAAACAAAACTCTGACTAAATTCAAAAAGAAGGAGGGGCCCTACATATTTACAAAATTTTGGAGATCAGGTTGTAGCTGCAACAAGGTTCAAGAATTCATATAATCTTTCATTCCTAGGAAATAATTTCCTCCTTTGTTCGCTCAGAATTATACCCACACACCTTAGGATCGGGATTCCACAAAACATTTCGAATCTTGGTTTTGAATTGTAACTCCTTTATTTTCCCCATGCGGTCTCACTGATGAGCCACATTCTTCTCTTTTTTTTAATTAGTAAAAAACTAAGACATCTCTTAATAATCGTACAGGGGAGACATGTGTGGGTGGGATTATCTTTGATCCCGGAGGAGAAATAGTCACCTCCTTTGTGTGGGGGCTAGGAAAGAAAACCAACAATGAAGTAGAATGGTTATCCCTTCGTCATGCCATGGAAATTGCCTCAATCCTCAACATCAACAACTAATGTTTTTTGGATAATCCAGACATGTCATTCAAAAGATGAGTTCTGGAATTCTTAAAGGTGCTCCTCAATGCCAAATAATATATAAGCGAATCCCTGAGATAAGCAATCTCCCTGAGGTGACCTACCTACATGTCCTAAGCGAAAACAGTAAGCACTCAGATGTGTTATCCAACCAAGTTGTCAACCTTGATCCTGGAATCATAAATTATAGTGATGGTAGTAAAAAATTTAAAGGTATTCCTTAAGCTCTTTGGAGGAGTGGGGTGAATGAGAGGAGTAACAAAATGTGTGAACATTAATAACTTTGATTTGTCCCCTGCTGAGATGTGTGGGTCATCACATGGCCCATCCTCTACATGTCTAATCGTTGGAAGCAAACACACTCCAACATTTAATGCGTTTTTAGAGGTATTTACCCCCTGTGGGTTTTGCACAGGAATTATGTCGAGTTCCCCAAGCATCTCTATGAGAGATGTTAGCAGTAGCTCTATGGATAATTTTCCTTACAATTCTAGGAAAACTTGCAGTGCCTCTCCTTCTCTGCATGTGAGGAATTTTTGGCTCATATTTTCAGTTCGGTGCAAAGGTATAGTTCCCAGTTTCAACCCGCTTTCAGTCCTTTGCATAGGGTCCAATGTCCAGTTTAGCAGACATGATGGATTTCTTAAAATTCAGTGTTGAGGACATCAAAAAACACTGGTGCAAGGTGTATGAGGCAAGGATAATTTTAGGGGCGAAATTTAGCCCATGGGCTATTTTTCCATGTTTTTTTCCAAAAAAAGATTCACCAATTTGCATTTTTTGAAGCCCCATTTTGCCCAATTTTGATGGGGTAATATTTTTTCACTCTAAAAATTGCCAAATTATTATATAAACTATATAAAATCCTTAGAAATCAAAATAATTTTAGAAAAATATCGTCAAATATTTTATAGTTGACATTTTAAGAATTGGTAAGATTCGCCAAGGTTTATACACTTTTAAATAAGTATGGGTCCTTGAAATTATCCCGGGTATGAGGTTGTTTGCTTGGGAATTAAATCCAACAGAGAGTTAGGTGATGACATGATATATATTTCACAACAGCTTTCCTGCTAGTATTCGTGCATTGATGACTTGGAACGAAATTTGTTAGATCTGATGGGGTATGTGGAAGTGATTAAGGAGGAATTCCTGAAGATGGCCAAGATGTCACAATGCAACCACTATCAAGAATCCCATTTTGTGGATATGAGGCCTATGGAGGAAGCATCTGTCCAACATCCACTGTACGAGCATCAAGGATCCAAGAACTAGATGGGTTTGTTCACTTCTTGAAGTCTGAATGTTTTTTTGTATTTTGTTAAATTTCCATCTTGTAAGGGTATATCCCTCCTCTGTAATGATGAATACTAGAAAATAGTTTAGGAACTTTTACAGAGCTAGGTTGGCCCATATTTTGATCTCTTCTGTGAAGATACTCTCTAATTTCAAACTCTATCTTTTTTTGGAATGAATGGATGTGCATAGCCTTTTATAATATCAATCATTTTCCCTATTCCTATTAAGAAAAAATCATAGTTAATCCCCTTATGCCATGAAATAAGTTTAAGTTAATAAAAAGTGATTTTTTGGCTAAATTAATAACATAATGTAATTTTAGAAACTTAATGGGTTAATGAGATCATAAATGGTTTTTCCTTTTGAGAAATTCTAACCCCCTTACTATCTCTAGTGAATACATGAGTCCTCTATCTCCTCCGCATACTCCCTCAGCATAGCCAGCTATAGATTTTAATATCAATAATTAAAAAATAAATATGTTCATCCTTTTAGGAATTCATAGACAATAATTACATCTTAGCATCATTAGACTAAGTGTTTCAAACGAGGGGTGTTACACTGATCACTAGGGTGGCAGATTCCACCACTTTGCATAAATCCTCTCAAGAACATATGTATTAGGAGGTGGATTTTGTATCCATCATGTTTGATTGGTGCACTAGTCTACAGAACAACATGAAGAGTCAGTTGGTTGAGTAAAAAACATGGAAGAAGAACTTTGGCTATGGAATCATCCTTGTATTTGTGTCACCTGTTGACCTCCAAAATCCTAGGATAGCCAAGGGGATAGGCCTTATGGAAATACTAGGTGGAGGACCTATTCCTACTGTTGTTAAGGATTATACCCTACAGTAGGGGACGGATGCTATCAACGTACATGGGGCTGACAGATATATATTAGGGTTTCACACTAATTACTGTAAACAAATGAGATTAGCGTTTGAGAAAGAGTACCTTATTTATGGAAGCCGGTCCTAGCTTTCTCCCGATCTCAACAGCAATATACCTGCAAAACCAACAAACCTTCCTCAAAACGATTTGAATATAAACATATAATGATATTGATGAAACAATATAACATTAATTATAATCCAACATCCATTAAAATTGACATTTAATTCGGAAGGGAAGAATATCTCGATCTTTATTGTCAAACAAATGAAAAAAATACAATTGATATACCTTATCTTATTCCAAGCACTTCTACAACCAAGTTTTGGGCTCCTGCTCCTCTTGACTAGAAATTCCTTCATCATAACAATAGCTCTCTTCTCTATTGTCCTTTTAGTCATGGATTCACCTTGTATTTATGGCCAAGGCAGGAAGTTATATTCGCGAGGCAGTTGAATTGGGAAGTTGGGGGAGTTACAATACCAAACTCAACTAATCCCAATTTGTATTCTTAATATTTTCGCGGGTATAACATTAGGCAACCTGCGCATGGTCCCAGGGTAGCTCTCTTGGAAACTTGCGCATATATTTTAACTCATGTGCATGGGTTATCAGCATTAGAACATGTGCATGACCCGCTAGATATCAATACCAAGAGTCGTGGATTTATGAAATATGTAGAAATAGGGTGCTTTAGATGAAGGTGTGGGATTTCAGCACTCAAGTCATCTAAGGTTATTCTATCTCTTCCATCCATAGAGTCCTTTTGTGTGATCGACGGGGAAATGTGATCACAGACAGAGAAGTGTAGATTTGACCTATAACAGATGCCCCCTAATGTGTGAGGTCAGAGAGAAACGATGACCGAAATACATTACAAACCAAGTGAGAGGAGGAGCAAGAAACCACAGGACAAAGTCACAACAATACCTGGAAACACAAACCAAGGTCAGCGGGTAATTACAATCTTCACATCAAATATATGTTTAGTATGATAGAACATGATATCCAATACATAGCTGGTAGATGTATATAGCATGGCCAATGAAATACAAGTGTGGATCCATATCAAAAAATAGGAGATCATAGCCATAACAATAAGCTAGATCTATGTCTCATCAAGAGCCAAAAATAAGTGTGGCTAAGTCTTGCCCAACTTGGGTAATAAAAAAAATGTGATGATTCTATTATGGTCCCAAGGTCTTCATCCAAAACATCCCAAGGTATGAACCCTAACCATGTGAATAAATGAGCTGGAGTTGAACATGGGGGTTACCATTTGACTATCGGTCTTTGATGTATATCATTAACAAATGTAAGGACATCCATCAATAATGTAAATAGAGTCCAAGGTACCTAGTACATTCTAGCAAGTGTGAATAAGTGGACTTGAAGTCGAACACTTGAAGAATCTATAAAATAGGAGACATTAATGTATTCCCCCTATTAAATAGCGAGGGTAATTTCTACTAATGACTGCAATCCCCAAGGTACTATCCGAAACTCTAAAATTCGTTCCCAGAGCATGATGAGTTGAGGTCGATGGGAATAATTCTACTGGAAGGGAGGCCTTAATGCATCCTCCATCATCCAACATGAGGAACAATTACAAGATTGAGTTGATTTGGAGTAGGACTGATACAAGATAAAACAAACTGACACCAGTGATGGACGAAACATGGATTCAAGGTAACTGCAGAATTTCTAACACAGGCTGTATCCTTGAACAATGAGCAGGATACAAGAGTGAATTAGGCAACTTTTAACATGACGGGAACGTGATATAAACCTACAATGTAGGAGACATTAGAAGATTCTCCATATGATTAGAAGAGTAACCAATCGGAGGAGTAGAAAACTCTGAGATCAAGTTCATCCTAAGGTCAAAAACTGAAACCCAACTGAATGATAGACTCAATAGGTTATTTTCTCAAGGACATGATTGATTTGTTTCCTTTAAAATGAAAATATGTTTGATACCCTTCCCTTCCCTTTCTCTTTTTAGATACCTTTTTCATTTTTTAACGAGCTTGACAAAGAAGTAAAACATGCTCGATAAGATACAGATCTGTGGATTTTAATATCGAGCCTGGATCTATTTGTGCTTGCCAGTGTTTTCATATTTAAAGAGTCTGAAAAAATTAAACAAGAACTTTATACACCCTCTCGTGGATTTCAGATCGAGCCCGAGTTGGCATATGCTTGCTAGTGTTTTCATATTTTGAGAGTCTGAAAATCCTAAAGAAGACTCCAAAGGGGTCCTTTTTCGTAAAGTTAGTCTCCTCACCCGAAAAAGTGTAAAACAATGAGAGAAGAACTCTTCTAGCCACGTATGACTAGAGTATACCTTTTTCGTAAATAATCCACAAAGGTCTGGAAAAGGGGTAAACTTATACCTAAGTGGGTGTCCCTTCAATTCCTTTAGTGAGTTTGAAGTGAAAAAGTAGACTCGGCGATATTGTCAATTTTAAGGATTCTAACAAGAGCTTAGAGAGAACTCCATAAAAATATTTTCTGTAAAGGTTTAACAATCCCGAAAAAAGTAAACTCGTGACCTCCTTACTATTTTTAACAAGCTCAAAGGAGAGATGGAAGAATGCTCATAGATTCCTCACTATTTTTAATGAGCTCGAAATGAAGGTGGAAGAATGCTCGTAGATTCCTTACTATTTTTAACGAGCTCGAAGTGAAGGTGGAATAATGCTCATCATGGGAGGAGACGAGTGTCAGGGACATGCGAGACTAGTTCCAAGCGCATGGAATGAATCTATGCATAATGCATGAAACATAAGCAAGATAAGGACACTCGGGGTGTGTCTCCTCCGGATAGAGGATGTGAAAGCACGAAGGCATAATGATACATGGCTTAACGGAAATGATGTAAGAGGTGGAGGCTTATACAACGAGCTAAAACAGTGGAAGGCAACATCAGGCTCATTAGCGGAAGTGGGATCAAAATAAATGCACATGTGACTTAAACAAAAACATGGGAGCCTTATCAGGGATCACCAGAAATATATGAGGCTTCTTCTCAAATTCATAGTAAATCTAAAAAGGCTCCCGAGCCTATGATAAAGACTCATCATGGGCACCAAAATGGCATAAGGGTGCTGACTAGGGTGACCCATGTTAGGTAGGCTCTGATGTCAGACTGTTGCACAATGCATATAAAGATGGCTAACACACCAAGATCCAACAGGTTCGACCCTTTGGTGAATTCGGATTGCAAAAGGTTCAAATGCATCATAACAGCGGGGAATCCTAAACATATATGCAAGGTTCTGAATATACTTGACATAATCAAACAAAGTATCGAAAAGGACCAGTAAACAAGTATAAGTCCAGCCAATAATCATGTCTCCAAGAAACATTAGTACCAAAATCATATCTAAAATGTATGTAAAGAAAGATATAGTACAAGTCACTATGATAGAAATACTTACAACTTTACTATCAACAACAATGGGCATAAATAAGGTAGAGTTAACCAATGAAGACTCTATAGTACCCAAGCCCGAGAACTTACAATCAACAAGATCGAATTCAGGATGAAGATAAAATTTGAAGGACATGATGGAATCCACAGGAACGAATTCATCATCACGGGAGTTGAAAATTCTATAAGAAGAATCAAACTCAGCAGGAACGCCGATTTGCGAGTATATGGGAGACTCCAAAGACTCAATAGTAGGAAGATCAAAATCCAAGGTCAAATTGGTGCTGGACATAACTGAAACTCTATCAATGTCCAAATGAATGGCAGACTGCATTATAGACTCTAGGAAAACTTCATCAAAAGGAATTATATCATCCCAGATAGAACACATATCCAAACATTCAGATGGAGGTATCACTTGGTCAACTACCCGGACCCAGTCTTGAGAAGGTAAGCATGAATTGAGAGGCTTCTTCTTAGTAGAAATTGGGCTTAAGGAACAATATGCCACATAAGTCTCTTGTGACATGGTAGTTCCTATTGACGAGGAATTTACTTGGTCTATAGTTGGGTAATAAGAGGGATCAACAAATGCAAGCTGATCAATAGTGACAATGATTTCGTTGTGAGGAAAATGCATCACACGAAAGAGCGTAGACACCATAGCATGAATAGCATATACGTAATCATGCCTGAGGATCATATCAAAGTCCATAGGGTCCTTTAAAAACATAAAATCAACTAAGACTATTTTTCCACCAAAAGTAACAGGTACCCGAGAGAGGAATCCCAACGGTTCACTAGGTATTCTATCAAAAGTCAACGGATAATTAACAGCTTGTTGGCGGGAAAAAACTACCCTATAGTAAGGAAACTGATACTATCAATTGAAAAGGGATGACAGGTAAGTGTATTAACTGCGTTACAGAGATGTTCATGAAAGGAAATAGGTTATAGGCCTTGAGAACATACCTTTCAAATGACGTTCGATCCTAGCTCTTATTCGATCTTGCGCTCGATCTTCAAGTCCACCTTCCGTTCACTAAACCTGCAATACAAATACCTTTCTCAGCGTATCTTGGATAATATATAATGATGAAAAAAGACAAAGCAATTTAAACATCTAATATTAACCAAAACAGATCCAAACAAGTATATTACTTCAATGAACACTTAATTTGGGACAAGAAAGACTCTTCAACCTTTTATTGTCAAATGCAAATTGATGTTACAAAATATACCTGCCTTTGTGACATGCTCCTGCAACTTGATCCTAGGGTCCTGCTCTTCTCTAGCTTGGATATCTTCCAACATAAACTCCTCCAATGCAAGCTTCTCTTTAAAAGTCTCTTAATAACATTCATGTCTCTAACCCCTCTCTTTATTCTTCCCTGTATTTATAGGACAAGAGAAGCAGTTCAGGTCAAGAGATGGTTATGGAGGAAGTTGGGGAAGTTGGGAAACCAACTGCAACTAATCCTCTTCGTGAAATTAATTATTTTTTAATCATCTTTTGAGATGTACGCTACTATTGCTCAGTGAATTAGCATGCATGGCACTACTATAGTGCTTGTAAACTAGCGCTCATCACTTTTTAAATGTTGAGCGCTACTCTGTTGAAGAGGAGTAGCGCTCATGAGGCTTGAGCGCTACTATTACACACTGGAGTAGGGTATAGGCGCTAGTCTATTGAAGTAGAGTAGCACTCATATCTCAGAATGACATTTTTAGGGTTTTTCCAGTCTTGTCAGGAAGTGGAGTAAGTGAAAGTCTCATCTAGGGTCAACATGCTCCTCCATCCAAGTTGTCCTTTTGTGTGATCAACAACTCAAGGTGATCATGGACGGAGAGGTGCAGGTTTGACCTCTAACACAACTGGAACAAGGTTATGGAAACCTAAATCTCTCCAAACATAAGGGGTTAATATACTAATAGAGGCTCCTTCATATACAATACATTGATGAACTGTATGGTTACTGATATCAACCCTTATCTGGAAAGGTGTAGAAGAAGGAAGACGAGGCCTGACTATACTATTCCAATCAAAGGAAATGATCCTAGAGCTTGGTATGGGTTCACTCAGCACAGATGAAGTGCCCCCTTTTTCAGAAACATATGAACTGGTAATGCAGAATAATTCAGGGGTAGGTGCATCAGTATCCAAAGGACTTATGAGATTGGTCAAAGATTGCATCGATTCGATCACTTCACTCTCCAAAGGAAGAGTGGGGTTGGCCAAAGACTGTTTTGGTTCAACCACTTTATCAACCCAAAGGTTGACTAGGATGTTGGGAATCTATAGAAAATTCAAGAGCATAGGATCCTTCATACATGAACCACACTCTCCGCACCTCTAGAATAATAGGGCACAGGTGAGTAAGGTGATCTCTCTTACAAAGTTTACAAGAGAACTTTGGCTTTCATCCTATAAGCTTAGACTCCTTTACAACATCAATACTCTCAGCGTGACTAGCATTGGCTGTCAGCTTTCCCCCAGTATAACTTACAGTGGCTGGTTGCTCAGAAATAGAAGACTTTTGAACTACATACCACACCTTTTGCACTTATGGAAGTACAGGGAACAAATAGGTCAGGTGGTCTCCCTTGCAAAACTTACAAGGGAGCTTAAGATTTTGTTTATTAGGTTTGTCGGTAATGTCAACTTTCTCAGTATGAATTGCAGTGGCTGATTTAGTGTCTCCAGCATGACTCACAGTAAGTGATTACATGTCATTAATATGACCAACAGTGATCAATGACGTGTCCTCAACATGAATAATGTTAAATTTTGAGAATTAATTCACAATACTCTAGGATCTTTATTGAGAGAATAAAATATACAGTATATCAATGCATAACAATCACAATAAGCATCACAAGCATCACAAGAATCAAAAGAATGAGAGACAAGAGACACATAGTTTCTATGGGGAAAACCCTAAGGTGAAAAACCCCACAACTTCCTCAGAGATAGAGAGAGCAATGGCTCAACCAAAGTACAACCAAAATACACTTGAGATAGTCTCCTAGAGTGGATGATCCTCCTCGTCACTAGTGTGCCACTTTCTGATTGAGAGAAGTGTGTCTTTCCGAATGATCCAAATAGAGATCTCCCGATCTCTATTTATACTTAACCTGTTTGCCCAGTTACACTATGGGGCTGACTTGTCTATCTAGATACATCCACAATATAATATATATTTCAGGGCCAACCCCACACATGGTGGTCTAATAACCCATCGGCAAGTACACACACTTGCGACACTTGTCAATCCACATGATGACACTTCCTTATAGAGGAATAACATATGTCTAATAAGTGTACAATAAATATATATGAAATACATAGATGAAATACATTCCGAAGTTACATATACATCAACACTCCCTCTTAATTAGGAAGGTATTTCTCGACACAGATCTTCTAGACAAGTCTTCTTCTTGGGATCATCATCATCGATGCATTGTCATCATCATCATCACTGCTGGTTCTATCTCAACCAATCTCTGACTCTAATCATCATAGGAAGTTCTACAGAGCCAATCCTTTTTCATACTGGATGTAGGCCCACAACCTGAAGGTCTTCGTCATCACTGGCCATACTGTGGAAATCTCAGGACTTATGACGTGGGTCACAAAACCTTAAAAGAGTCTCTTGACTAGCAAGAACCCTAAAGAGCATCTGAGGCCTTTTTCATCCTGTCCAGATCTCCAGGACTTATTACATGTGACCCCACCACAAAACCTTGAAAGAGAATCCTAGGACTGATTACGAGCACAAGGCTCAACCTATTGGATCTCCCAGGGCACAAATTACATGTGGTCACCACAAAACCTCGAAAGAGCATCCCAGGACTGATTACGAGCACAAGGCTCAACCTATCAGATCTCCCAGCGCACAAATTACATGTGGTCATGGAAAAACCTCGAAATAGAATCCCAGGACTGATTACGAGCACACGGCTCAACCTATCGGATCTCCCAGGGCACAAATTACATGCCATAGGACAAAACCTCGAAAGAGCATCTGCCATATATCCCAGGGCACAAATTACATGCCATAGGAAAAACCTCGAAAGACTATCTGCAGATCTCCCAGGGCACAAATTATATGTCCTCCCAAGCAAAACCTCGAAAGAGCATTTGCCAGATATCCCATGGTACAAATTACATACCATAGGAAAAACCTCGAAAAACTATCTGCAAATTTCCTAGGGCACAAATTACATGCTTATCTGCACAACCTGTTCCACGGCCATAGAGTATCAACCTGATACTCACCATACATCAACCTGATGTACACATGATCATCCTGATCATCATCACTGCAACATCCTACTGCATGTCATCTAGAGTAACATCCTGAAGCTCGTCATCCATGATCATCCTAATCATACAATGCATCTACCTGATGCATACCAAGTATCTACCTGATACATATCATCATACATGATCCACCTGATCACACAGTGTATCCACTTGATACAAATATAAATACATGATACATATGAACATACTGATCTACCTGATCATACAATGTATCCACCTGATACATATACAGATACATGGTCCAAGCATCCAACATGATGCATATACAAAATACATACACATGATCCAACCGATCATATCCAGCATCAACATTCCAGCATAAACATGATGCGTACATATATATAAATGATCCAACTGAGCATATCTAACATCCAACATGATCCATACATACATATATAAATGATCCAATTGATCATACTAAGCAGAAACCAGAACATCATCCTGATGCTCATCATCCAACGCTTACATCCACAGCCATGTGAAGGATCCTCCTTCCAACATGCCTGGAATGGCTTCAGCAAATGTGACCATCACTTCTTCCTCAAAGTGTCATCAATCTAAAGAACGCCAAGCCTCTCCCTGAAGTACTCGAACTTCACCCTGGCTAGTGGTTTCGTCAACACATCTGTAATCTGCTCGTCCGTCGCAACATACAGGAGCTTCACAGCTCCTCTCTGCACCATATCCCTGATATAGTGATATTTGATCTCTATGTGTTTCAACCTGTCATGAAATACTAGGTTCTCGGACAGCTTCACACAACTCTGGTTATCACAAAAGATACCAGTAGCATCCAATGGGAGATCAAATAACTCAGACAGTAGCTTCCATAGCCATACTACCTCACAACTAGCTAAATAGGCTACAACATACTCTACCTTAGCTGTACTTAGTGCTACGCAGGACTGCTTCCTGCTAAACCAAGAATTCACACCTAATCCCATACTGAAGCAGCATCCAGATGTGCTCTTCCTATCTGCAGCACTGCCAGCCCAATCTGAATCAACATAACCCTACAGGTTAAACTTTTGATTCGACTCATACTTGAGCCCATAATCCATTGTACCCTTCAGGTACCTTAGAACATGCTTTACAGCAACCAGGTGAACACTCCTCGAATCCGTCAGGAACTGGCTCAATGTGTTCACCGCAAAGCAAATATCTGGTCTCGTGTTCGTCAGGTACATTAAGGACCCAATCATCTGACGATACGTAGAAACATCAACCAGCTCAGATGAACCATCACATAGAAGCTTCAGATTTGATGCCATAGGTGTGGCCATGGCCTTGCAATCCATCATCTCAAATCTCTTCAGGATATCTACTGTGTACTTCCCTTTACCAAGGAAGATCCCACCTGTATTTTGCCACACCTCCATACCTAGGAAATAATGCATCATTCCCAAATCTTTCATATCGAACTTAGCAGCAAGCTTCCTCTTAGTATCTTCAATCAATCTATCATCTCCTGTTAAAAATAAGTCATCCACATACAGGAGTAGAATCACAGGATTCCCTTCCTCAACCTTGTATTAAAGGTTGGAATCCGCTTTACTCTTGGTAAAGCCCAAACTAGATAAGAAACTGTCCATCCTACCATATCAAGTTTTGGGAGCTTGCTTCAAGCCATACAAGGCTTTCTTCAATTTGCACACATACGACTCCCTGTCATGTATTTTGATACCGAGTGGCTGCTCCACATATACTTCCTCTTCAACTACACCATTCAAGAAGGCAGTCTTGGCATCCATTTGGTGTATTTTCCATTTCATTGCTGCATCCAGGGCAAGTACTGTTCTGATGGAAGTATACCTGGCTACAGGTGCAAAAGTTTCTTCATAATCTATTCCCTCTTTCTGAGAGAAGCCACGAGCTACGAATCTTGCTTTGTATTTTTCTACACTGCCATCTGCAGCATGATTGATTTTGTAAATCGATTTGGAAGTCACAAAAGACTTCTCTTTAGGTCTTGGGACAACATCCCAAACATCATTCTTCATTATTGATTGGTATTCCTCAACCATGGCATCCTTCCATTCTTTCTTTTCCGCTGCTTCTTCATAACTGGAAGGTTCTTTGTTCATAATGTCACAGAGTAAAGCAACGTAGCTGGTATGTGATCTGGTTCTCTTCTTTTCTTTGTGTTCTTCTTCTGGAATGCCAAATATTTCTTCATCTTGAATGAGCTCTCTAGCCCATGCAGGTTTCCTCTTGTGAGAGTTATCCTCATGGGGTGGATCTACAGGTTCTTGTGGATCTTCAAACTCACGAACAACTTCTGGAATTGCTTCAGTCATGGTAGTGTCTTGAAATCTAGTTTCCTTAGGTTCTTCATAAACTTCGATAGGTGCCTTCCTTGATTTGATGAATGTTGAGTTTTCATCAAATGTTACATCCCTGTTGACATCAATCTTCTTGAACCTTGGAAAGTATATTCTGTAAGCATTCGAGCTTTCACTGTAACCCATAAAGATACCCTTCTTTCTTGAAGGATATAGTTTGGTCCTCTTTTCCTTTGGGACATGTGTGTATACCAGACAACCGAATATTCTAAGATGGCTGACTTCAGGTTTCTTACCAGAAAATACCTCTTCTGGTGTTTTGTTGTCCAATATCTTGCGGGGTGTTCTGTTCTGCACATATACAGCTGTTCTAGCTGCTTCTTCCCATAGATGCATAGGTAGATCCTGGTCATGCAACATTGCCCTTGTTGCTTCCACGATTGATCTGTTCTTCCTTTCTGCAACTCCATTATGTTGAGGATTATAAGGAGCAATCAACTCAATCTTAATCCCTGAATCACTGCAAAGCTTCTTGAAGTCACTTGAGGTGAATTCTCCACCATTGTCGGATCTGAATGTTTTGATCTTCTTGTCAGTTTGACTCTCCATCAAGGTTTTGAATTCCTTGAACTTATCAAACACCTTATCTTTGTTCTTCAAGAAGTATACCCAAGTCTTCTGGGAAAATTCATCAATAAATGAGACATAGTAAACATACCCACTCAGAGAACTGGATGACATAGGTCCAAATACATCTGAGTGGATGATTTCCAGGATGTCTTTTGCCTTGCTTTCACTGCTTGGGAAAGCCTTATTAATGTTCTTACCTTTTGCACAACCTTTGCAAACACCTTCATGTTTGGTCTTGATCTCAGGAAGACCCTCTACAGCCTTGCTTGCAATTGGAAGTGCCCTATAGTGCATATGAGAAAGTATTCTATGCCAAAGTTCACTTGGCTCCATGGATTCATGTACCATGGCATGTTCAGGTTGTCCCTTCAATTTATACAAACCTCCCTCTTGCTCTCCAATCACTACTGCATCATCTATGGTCTTTCCCTTTCGCCACATTAGGACTTGGCCATCCACAAATGCAACCCTCATACCTTTTGCATCCAATGCAGAGATGGAGAGTAAGTTCTTCTTGAGCACAGGTACATAAAGGAGTTCTTTCATCTTCAAATATTTTCCAGAATCTAGGTTGTAGGAGGCTTCACCACTTCCTTTGATTGGGTATTGATAATCATCCCCAAGTTTCACTTTATGGGGTGATTCATGTTCAGACAGATTTACAAAAGATTCTTTAAACCCAGTCATGTGTTTGGAAGCCCCACTGTCAATCAACCAATCATTACAACCATGGGAGATAGTACCTGTGAGAGCGGAAATTAGAACATACTCTTCTTCACTTGATGAGTCATCATCACTATCACTTTCTGCCCTAGCCTTCTTCTTTGGGGGTTCATCATCTTCGGTAGCATGAGCATGATATCTTCTTTGGTTATTCTTCTTCTTCTTTTTGAACTTGTTGTTGTATTTCTTCTTCTTGGGACAATCTGAAGCAAAGTGTCCCTTCTCATTGCAATTGAAGCATCTAAGATCTTTCTTATCTTTATGATAATGGTGGTGTGAGAATTTCCTGTTATGAGATGATTCCTTCTTGGACTTGCCTTTCTTGGCATGTGATGTGAGAGCTTGATCTTCATTTCCCATCTTTTCTTCTCGGGCCACAAGCCTAGCTTCTTCTTGAGAGCATTCTTCCCGCAATCTATTAAAGGAGATCAACTTCTTCCTTGCAAAAATTCCTTGAATAAAGGAATCCCATGACTTGGGTAGGCCATTTAGAGTGGTCATCACCACTTCACCATTCTCCACCATTTCATCCACTACTTCTAGTTGTTCCTTGATCCGGGAGACCCTTGAAAAATAAGATTGAATGGTTTCTCCATTATGAAACTTTACTCCTTTCAATTGGTTCTGCAGGGTCATCTTCCGATTTATGTTCTTCCCTTCAAATAGCTTGGTCAAACAGTCAAACATTGTTAGGAACCCATGTCTTTACTTTGTTAGTATGTTGTTGTTGAACGCATATGCTTTGTAAGTCGTCCCATAGTATTTGTTGATCAATAGTTTGTGTTATTGTTGTTGGCACATATGCTTTGTAAGTCGCCCGTAGTATTGTTGATCCATAGTTTGTAGTGGCCCATGGTTTTGACCCATAGTATTGGCGCCTAGACTTAGTATATAAGTGTGTGTTGAGACCTATGAAGGCACCGTGAAGTTATTTGTATTGAGCTTTCTCATAGGAGGTTTCCCCCTCGAAGTGGCCTGTGACCAATATAAAAGTGATTATGAGTTCTGTTATTTCTGCTATTTCGCATATTCGTATTAATTAATTGTTGCAGGTGCATCACATTTGGTATCAGAGCACTTTCTTGGGCTCGCTGGGTGAAATTTCTGCCAATTTTTTTTTCGCATCTGTTGCAGGTTCGGATTTGGGAATAATCCCTATCCGCTTAACTGTGGGAAGTACTTGGGCATAAGCCCTAAAACTCATTGTGAGGAGTACCACAGGAACCCCGAAGTAGCTGGCCCATTGAGAGGACCTGCCAGTGAAAAGGGCAACGACCCCTACCTGATTGACTAGTTCCCACCCATGAGGTAAACCAAGAGCTGTCGTTTGTGGCAAAGCTGTTATCAGTTTTACCTGAGCCGTGGAGTGAGGGGTACTGCCCCAATACGCAAGCCGTCAGACAGCATTGGTGGCCGAGTGAAACCCTTGAACTATTAGGAAGCCGCACATACCTGGGGTCCATATCTACTTTCAGCTGAACTATTGTCGATCACTACTGCGCCGTTTCAGATCCATTTTGCAAGCCGTTCCAGATCCAGCCGTTTTCAATCCATTCGACGTTGTTCCAGATCCCTTCCGAGCTGTAGCCGCTCCAGTCTGAAGAATATAAAATTCAGTTTTTTGTCCATATCTCCCTTGTTTTCACTCTATTTCCCTTGAAATTTTTGGGGAACCCCTGTCATCCCATTCTTCATATTTCATTCCTAAGGACCCTATCCCCAATTCCCCTTCCCAAAGCCCGAAAGCCCACATTTGTCTATTTTTAGGGTTTTCCATAACTTCCTCAGATTTCACCCAATCACCTTCAAATTTTACCACAGAGTTCCTTTCTAAATTCTGCTTCTTTGTCCCCCTCTGCCAAATTTTCCCATTCTTTCACCCCGCTTCTGAAATTCTCATTTTTGCTTCCCTATCTAGTCGACAGTGTCCAAAACCTAGTCAAACCCCAATTACCCTTCAGATTTTTTCCTAAGTCCAGATTTTCCCTTACTGAAGCAGTTTCTGTTTTTGTTTTCCTACCCAGTAAAAAAAAAAAAAAAAACTCCTGGTTATGGTTGTCACCCGTGCAGGAGAAAAAACCATGGAAGAAGCACTTGCAGCCATCCAAGCCAAACTCTAGGATCTGGATGAAAAATTTCTCGGCCTCCATCTTGAACATTCAGCTATGAACAATAAACGACAGTCCGAGTCTTCATCAGACAATGGGTTCTCTTCTTCCAGCATTTTCCATGGTCCGAAGCTTGATTTTCCTCGCTTCAATGGTACTGATCCAACTGGATGGATCTATCGTGCAGAATAGTATTTCAGTCTGCATAATACTTTTGAAGTCAACAAAGTTCCGCTGGCATCCTTTCACTTGGAACAGGAAGCTCTTCAATGGTACCGTTGGTACATCAAGGCTCATCCAAAGCCCAAATGGTCAGACTTTTGCTAGCTCCTCTTGCAATGATTTGGTCCTAGTGCTTTTGATGACTTTATAGGAGCCCTCACTAAACTTCGCCAAATTGGCACTGTGAGAGAGTATCAAACCGAATTTGAGAACCTAGCCAACCACACCGAAGGATTGTCTGATGACTTTTACCGGAGTTGTTTTATCAGTGGTCTAAAGGATTCCATCCGCTCTGAGGTCAAAATGTTTTGTCCCACCACAATGATGGAAGCCCTAGGGTTGGCTAAGTTGGCAGAAGACAAGATTGCATCCCAACAACACTCCAAGCCCACTTTTGTTCCCTTCCGAAATATGGGTTCTCAGCGACCACCTATACCGCAGGCTCCTCAACCGACTCCTATCAAGCGTTTGTCTGAAACAGAGATGCAAGCACGCAGAGAAAAGGGGATTTGCTATAATTGTGATGAGAAATTTGCTCGGGGACATAGATGTGTTCAACAAAAGCTCTATCTCTTGGATGTGGAGTCTCCGTCTGCCTCTGAAATTGGTGACGAAGATCCAGAAACACTGGATGCTCCGGTCGACATTCAGGAACCGCCTATTGACCCTCTGTCTCAAGATGGCCAGCCAGAGATATCTCTCCATGCTTTAGCTGGAATCACCACCCCCCAAACAATGTGGGTCAGGGGTTACTTCAAGAAACTTCCTCTTACAATACTCATTGATTCTGGTAGCACTCATAATTTCATTGACCCTCGGATCGCCAAACAAGCTGATTGTTTTATCCATCCTTGCTCCAACTTTGAAGTCATGGTTGCCAATGGGGGCACCTTACCTTGCAAAGGGAAGTGTCGAAATGTGCATATCTCTATGGGAGATTATACCTTGCACTCTGACATGTTTTCCTTGCCCTTAGGTGGATGTGATGTGGTTTTGGGCGCTCAATGGCTACGCACACTTGGCCCTATCTTATGGGATTTTGCTGAACTTTGGATGCCGTTTTCCCTCAATGGACAAAAGCACACATTGACAGGATTACAACCAGGTTCTCTCAGCATCATCAGTTCACATCGCATGGAAAAAATCCTCAAGAAGAATTCACATGGTGTCATCGCTCAGATCCATTCCATTCAGATGCAACCATCAGCGGTCTCCACTACTCCTTTGGATCTACAACAAATTCTGGATCGATATACAGGTGTCTTTGCTGAACCAGTGGGATTGCCACCTTCCATGCCAGAAGAACATCGTATTCAGATCCTTCCTGGCAGCGTTCCTCCCAACATCAGGCCCTATCGCTACCCATTTCACAAAAAAACGGAGATTGAAATGCTCATTCGGGACTTATTGAAGCAAGGTATTATTCGCCCAAGCACTAGTTCCTTTTCTTCTCCAATTATTCTTGTCCGCAAAAAAGATGGGTCATGGCGTCTCTACATTGACTTCCGAGCACTTAATCACCTCACCATCAAGGATAAGTTTCCAATTCCTGTTGTTGATGGGATTCTTGATGAGCTTCATGGAGCTCACTTTTTCTCCAAGTTGGATCTTCGTTCTGGGTATCATCAAATTCGGGTTCATGAGAATGATATCCCTAAAACAGCTTTCCACACACATGATGGCCATTATGAGTTTTTGGTCATGCCCTTTGGCCTCACTAATGCTCCTTCCACATTTCAGGCCTTAATGAATAAAATATTTCGACCCTACTTGCAGAAATTCATTCTGGTATTCTTTGATGATATCCTCATCTACAGTAAAACATGGGATGAACATCTCCAGCATCTCGATCTTGTCATGCAACTTTTCTCTGACCATCATCTCCATGCCAAGCAGTCTAAATGTGTTTTTGGACAGAAGGAACTTGAGTATCTCGGGCACATTATCTCAGCACAAGGGGTTCGCGTGGATCCTGCCAAAATCGATGCCATGAACAATTGGCCGCATCCTCAGACACTCAAGAGCCTTCGTGGTTTTTTTGGGTTGACTGGCTACTACCTCAAGTTTGTCAAGGATTATGGGAAGATTGCAGCTCCATTAACTGCTCTATTGAAAAGGATGCTTTTACATGGACACCTGCTGCTCAGTGTGCATTTGAAAAACTAAAACAAGCTATGTGTACTACACGTGTGCTAGCTATGCCCAATTTTTCCAAGCCCTTCACTATTGAGAGTGATGCTTGCAGCAATGGACTTGGTGTTGTTCTCCTTCAAGATGAACACCCCATTGCATTCACCAGCAAATCCCTTTCAGGTAAGAATTTAGCTGCCTCTACCTATCAGAAGGAAATGATGGCTATTTTGCATGCAGTACAGAAGTGGCGCCCATACATATTAGGGAATCATTTCTGCATCAAGATTGATCACCAGAGTCTGAAATATTTCTTGGACCAGCGTGTCTCCTCCCCGACACAACAAAAATGGGTTAGCAAACTCATGGGTTATGACTATGAGATCACTTACAAGAAGGGTAAAGAAAATATTGTGGCAGATGCTCTTTCTCGCACATTTGATGCCCAAGGTTCTCTTTCAGCTATTTCTATGCCTGTTCCAAATTGGTTGCAATCTGTTCAACAGGGTTATGTCAATGACTCTTCCTTATCTCAAATCATCCAACGCTTGACCAACAACCCTTCTGTTGTACCACATTACTCTTGGGATGGTGCTTCTCTACGATACAAGGGTCGTTTGGTGCTTCCCCAGAGCACAGATCTTCAACAGGCTGTCTTCTATGAACTCCATGCTTCTCCATCGGCAGGACACTCTGGGTTCCTCAAAACGTATGAACGAGCACGGCGTAACTTCTTTTGGAAGGGCATGAAAAGGACAATTCAACAGATGGTGGCCGAATGTGATACCTGCCAGCGTAATAAGGGTGAAACAACACTCCTTCCAGGATTGCTTGAACCCTTGCCCATACCTACACGGATTTGGACAGATATTTCTATGGATTTCATTGAAGGGCTCCCTAAATATGGCGGGAAGATAGTGATTCTCGTTGTGGTTGATCGCCTCTCCAAATATAGTCATTTTTGTGCTCTCAGCCATCCCTATACAGCCTCCTCTGTCGCTCAAATTTTCCTGGACCAGATCTTTCATCTTCATGGCATCCCTTCTTCCATTGTCTCGGATCGTGATGCGACTTTCACCAGTCATTTTTGGACAGAACTATTTCGCCACACTGGCACCAAACTGAAGATGAGTTCAGGGTATCACCCACAAACAGATGGTCAGACTGAAATTATCAATAAATGATTGGAAACTTATCTTCGTTGCTTCACCTCGGAACAACAACATCAGTGGGAAAAGTGGCTTCCTCTCGCTGAATGGTGGTACAATACCTCTTACCACACCGCCTTTGAAATGGCCCCATATGAAGCAGTCTATGGTCAGGCACCTCAAGCTCTTCTTCCATACACCCCAACCAGTTCACCAGTTCAGGAAGTTGACACGGTCCTTCGAAACCGTGATCAGATTCTTTGCATTTTGCGGGACAATCTTCACATGGCAAGAAATTGCATGAAGCAACAAGCTGATCAGCACCGTTCTAAGCGCACTTTTCAAGTCGGAGATATGGTTTTTCTTCGTCTCCATCTGTACAAACAATACTCCTTGAAACTCAAAGGGAGACATAAGCTCGCTCCAAAGTTCTATGGGCCATATCAGATTCTTCAGAAGATTGGGTCCGTTTCTTATAAATTGGAACTTCCTCCTTCTTCCCGCATTCATCCAGTCTTTCATGTCTCTTGTCTGAAGAAAGTTCTTGGCACCAACATCAGTGGACAAACGATTTTACCCGAACTGGATAATGAAGGATCCATCCTTTTGGAGCCAGAGGCCATCCTCAATCGGTGCATGCATCAGCTTCGCTCTCGCTCTATCACAGAGGTCTTAATTCAGTGGCACGGCATGCAACCAGAGGATGCTACATGGGAACCACTCCTTCAGATTCAACAACAATTTCCACATCTAAAGCTTTGAGGACAAAGCTTTTTTTAAGGGGGAGGGGATGTTAGGAACCCACGTCTTTACTTTGTTAGTATGTTGTTGTTGGACGCATATGCTTTGTAAGTCGTCCTGTAGTATTTCTTGATCAATAGTTTGTGTTATTGTCGTTGGCGCATATGCTTTGTAAGTCGCCCGTAGTATTATTGATCCCTAGTTTGTAGTGGCCCATGGTTTTGACCCATAGTATTGGCGCCTAGACTTAGTATATAAGTGTGTGTTGAGACCTATGAGGGCACTGTGAAGTTATTTGTATTGAGCTTTCTCATAGGAGGTTGCCCCCTCGAAGTGGCCTGTGATCAATATAAAAGTGATTCTGAGTTTTGTCATTTCTGCTATTTCGCATATTCGTAATAATTAATTGTTGCAGGTGCATCACAAACATCTCCTTGGGTGTCTTTAGAGAAGACACATGGGGTATGAGATGCTCTTTGATAGAATCAACAATGATTCTCTTTGCCTTGACCAAGTTCTTCTTATGCAATACCTTAGCCTCTTCATCCTCTGGGATAGGGATGTCTTCTCTTACATATGAGTCTAACTCATTCTCTTCTAGGATTAACCCGATTCTATACTTCCAAGCTCGGAAGTTATCATCTCCTTCAAGCTTATCCTCAAGCTTGGTGTGGTGAGACATCCTAAAGAGTACTTCAAATGAAAATAGAAAATATTTAGGTCTTACCACTTGAAATGCTAAACACTGGATCTGGTCCCGGATTAGAGTTTGTCAGAAAAACCCTAAAAATTCAAAATGTGAATTCCAACTTTCTGAAAGGATAGAAAGATGCACCTTGATGAGCTGATCAGCTTGGTGTATTTAGAATTTGAGATCAGCAAAGCTTTACCCTTTAGATTTTCCTTTTTGTCCACCTGGGTTCTTTGGGGAGAGCCTCCTGGGTTCATTGGGGAGAGCCCTGAATTAGGGTTTGAGTTTACTGGAGATATACCCAACCAAAAATCTCGATCCAAAGCTATAAACTTCAATTTTTGCAAGGAGCTTCCAGCTATGTCTTTCGATTTCAGAAATTCCTATTTTTGTGGAAACCCTAATTTTTAGGGCCAAATCTGAAAATGCTCAGAATTGAATTCTGATTGGACAGATAGATTCTCCTTGATGAGTAGAGTCAATCTACTATACTGCTTTTCCAAAAAATGTGGAGAGAAACCCAATAGACAAGAAACTCAAGTTTTCGTCACTGCAAAATGTCTTCTTCTCAGGTTAGCTCTGATACCATGTTAAATTTTGAGCATTAATTCACAATACTCTAGGATCTTTACTGAGAGAATAACATATACAGTATATCAATGCATAACAATCACAATAAGCATGACAAGCATCACAAGAATCAAAAGCATGAGAGACAAGAGACACAGAGTTTCCGTGGGTAAAACCCTAAGGTGAAAAACCCCACAACTTCCTCAGAGATAGAGAGAGCAATGGCTCAACCAAAGTACAACCAAAATACACTTGAGATAGTCTCCTAAAGCAGATGATCCTCCTCCTCACTAGTGTGCCACTTTCTGAGTGAGAGAAGTGTGTCTTTCCGAATGATCCAAATAGAGATCTCCCGATCTCTATTTATACTTAACCTGTTTGCCCAGTTACACTATGGGGCCGACTTGTCTATCTAGATACATCCACAATATAATATATATTTTAGGGCCGACCCCACACATGGTGGTCTAATAACCCATCGGAAAGTACACACACTTGCAACACTTGTCAATCCACATGATGACACTTCCTTATAGAGCAATAACACATCTCAATAAGGGTACAATAAATATATATGAAATACATTCTAAAGTTACATATACATCAACAAATAACAGTGGTCGAAGACATACTTTCAGTGTGATTTGCAGTGACTGAAAATTTGCTCCCAGCATGACCTCCAGAGGTTGGTTTCATAGGTTCAATATAATTTACAATGACTGAATGAGTTCCCCCAACATGACCTTCAGATGTTGGGTAGGTTCCCCTAGCATGACTTCTAGAGGCTGGGTGGCTTTCCCCTTCATTTGGCATTTTCTCCCTATTCTTCCTCTGTATATTCCTTTTAGACTATTGGTTACTAGTATTACTACTTTCACCACATGATGTAGAAGGAGGAGGAGAATATGTTGTTGGTGAAGAAGGCACAGGGTTCTGCTACTCTTGATGTGAGGTTCTTACTTGAGAAGCATCAGGAGCATGCAAGGAATTTAGAGTGTAAAACAACCAAACCAGTAGCCCTATAGTGAATCCTGGAAGATTCAAGATAGCCATTAAGGGAGTACCAACATTCCCAATGAATGGAAAAGCACAAGGAACCCCCTGAATAGAGGTCCCTTAATTGGTTTTGAACAGAATTCTAGCCATAGTTTCCAACTCAATGAGCAAGAAGTCTCTAAGGTCAACTAATAAAAAGCATCACAAAGAGCACACCACTAGAAAGGTTCTAGGTAATCAAAACCAGGAAAACAAATCCCTTCCGGAGGGAAGTACAGGATGATTAGGGCCCAGAAAAAACCAAAAAAGGATGAAGAACAGTTACCCGGGGTCAACATATAGGTCCTCTGGGTGCAAGTGTTTGAATCACCAAACCGCCTTCCCTAATTTTTCTAGAGGGTTTCCTCCCACGTCTGTCCTAGGTACAACAGAAATAGCCTTTTTTCGTCACCTATGTAGAGCCCTAGGGTTAAGATACTAGGATACCAAAAATAGGAAAATACCTGGGGAGACAGTCATCATCCTAGCCAAAACTGTAATGTCCCTTTTTAAGATTCTTATTCAAATTGCAAAATTTTCACTTTTTTCCCTAATTCGACCTTTGACTAGTTTTGATGTCTAGGTCTCAAATTTGCTCCAAATGCTCCCAAATATTTTGAGAAGGTATATGACTGATATTAGAACTTGAATATGATGTTCATGGATGATATAGGACCACCAAAAGACTTCTACAAACCCCTTTAATATTCTAGACAAAGTATGAAATTTAACTAGCAATTTGAGATTCAAATCCCCCCAGGGTAAGTGTTGTAAATGGCTCTCCAAATGCCTCCAAACTCATTCAAAATTCATAACAGAGGTACGGGATGTATAAGGGAAATTAATAAGGTCTTATGTACACCATTAGTTAGTTATTAATTATGTTCTAACCTCCTCTCAAATAGCAGCAAAATCACTAGTTTGACCTTGGGGGAAATGGCATCAAATCTTCCCCAAATGCAATGAAACTTCACAAAAAGAATTCAAATGCTTAGATACTAAATATGAAACTCTTAAATATAAAATTAAAATTCCATACATTGATAAACCATCATTATTTTACTTATTCATTCGAATCCATCAACATTACATTGTTTCACAACAACGTAGTGGGGAAATGACACTGTTTGTTCATTAAACATTAGATTTACATCATTCCAACTAAATTTCCGACATGATACATTTCTGAAGATGAAGAATAGAGTATATGAATCTTATTACAACATAAATGGGTCATGAGAAGCTCCCCCAAAGAGTACAATAGCTCACCAAAAGCGTCCTCCCTCAAGGAGCAAGAATATGCAATGAAAACTGGAAATGGTTGACTGAGTGAGATGCACTAGAATAAAACACGAGCTGCCCTGTAGCTTACACCTCCAAATAAAGACTCCATTATATCTCCATTAAATACCTTAATGTCCTTTCCACATACCAACTTCGATGGGAATCTTTCACCCTCAAAATTGGCTAAGGCAAGAAACTAGTCATCCACTAGATATCTCTCTTCACATATGAAATTTCTCAAAAATGATCAAAAGCCCTTCTCATGCTTGATTCATGTATTTTATAACCAACCTTAGCCTCCTATGGTTCGAATTCCTCCCATTAGCTTCTAGATATTTCCCATTTGGAAAGATTCCACATTGTGCCACTTGTCTCCCAAGTTCCAACCTTCCACCTTCCCCCAATTCGAGTAGGAGACTCTTTAGCTTCCTCAACTCCCATGAGAAACACCTTGGAGTCTATTTTTGGACCTGACATGTCATATTGGTCAGTTGTCAGCAATCAGATCTGAATTTTTTCATAGATGTCATGGATTCCTCATCATTGTTGTCATATGAGCTAGGGAATCTAGTCCAAGTGTCCACAAATTCCTAGTTTGTCTCTTCCTCCTCCATGGAGGTTATCAGTCCTTCCAAATTTGACCTATGATTCTAAATTCCATGTGTATGAGCCTACCGATTCATCCAATAATATTTTCCTTCTCATGTATTCGAATTGGCAAGAGAGATATGCCATGTGATATTGAAAAATCAAGCTAGTGTGGGTCCCACATCCTCCATATGTCTTCAAAACCAATAGCCACCTAGAATTTCTCTTGAATTTCTTTATTCAACATATTTATTAAATACTTCAACCATTCTAATGTCTAGACATCATTTATTAGCTTCCTTATTACAATTCCAAATGTATCCATCCAACCTAGGGAACTAGTAGGATTGATGTGATTGTCTTACTATGCAATTATTTGAATGGGGACATTACAAAAACACATGGGCAGGGTAGAAAAGCCCGAAATACAAGAGTACTTGAAGTACTAGTGGACCCTCGTACACGAATCAGCTCTGGTATTTTCCTATACTCCATCCTAGTCATAACAACATTCTCCGTTTTTGCATTTTCAGTCATGCATGCATTTTTGCATGCAGTTCTGAAATTGCATGCATCCCAGTCATTAGTCCTAGCACCTAGTCCTCATTTAGATAGCCCTGGGAGCTTCTTTCTGATCAGTTTTAGCCCTCCTAGTGCTTCGTGCGCCCTCCTTTCACCTACCACTTGTGAAAGGCACCCTCTCTCACCTACCACTTAGTTGCACTTTAGTTAGTTGAGTTACTTTAGATCTTTCCTTGATTTAAGGCTAGATTGACTCCTCAACTGACTGTATCACTTCGATGGACCTCCACTGAGACTAGACTGCCTATTCTGACTCCAGTTAGCTCCTCATGCACCCTCTACTGAGCCTCCTTCACTACATTAGTGCTTCCATGTGCCAGTTACGCCTACCACACTCAGTTAGACTCAATTTGACACCTGGTTGACAGTTACTTGTGCATTGATGACTCTTCTGATGATGACTAGGACTCCTAGTTGTGCTTTGATGACACTCCACTAATCTTTTGATCAGTGCATGCAGGCTAATTCGAATTGTCACCTTGGAATTCGAATCCTCTCCACCATTGTATTATTTATTGTTCATATTATGATTAATGAATTAGTGTGTGATGTTATTCTACTTCTATCTGAGTTCTATTGTATCATAATTTTGTTTCTCCTTTACACTGCATGACCACTCTTCTTCTATTTTCCTACTTAATCTTAATCTTTCTTGTGAGGTATACATCAGCTCTTATATCCGCTGTGAGGATTTTCACATGGTATCAGAGCATGTTGAGAGTATTGTCTATCTCCATTCCTAAGATTTTTTTGCAGTTTATTATCAAGATTTCGAGTGCAGGAGTTGCAACAATTTCTGCACTTTTGTAGCAGTAGCAGTTGCAGATATTTTCTATTTCTTTTTGCAGGTCTTCTAAAACAACTTCCATGAATCCAGAAGGAATTCCTCTTCTTTCTCCATTCAACTATGATGAGTGGAAACCAAAGATGATAGCACATTTGAAGAGACATGGTCTCCTTGATTATTGTTTTGAAAGAGAGTTCAAATCCTTTGAAGAAGAGAATGATTGGTTAAATGAAGGTGATTGAGCCTATGCAACAATGATGTATGCTATGTCTCATTGCATTGTAACCCACTTCCTTTCTGCTAAATCTCCAAAAGAGCTATGGGCCCATCTATATGAAAGATTTGGCAAACAAAATGAAGGGATTGGTCCAAACCATTTCGAGAGCAAGCCTAGTGATGCATTCTGCCTCCTTGATGGTTTCTCTGATCATGAATCAATATCAAACATATCTCATAATGAAGTTTTCCACAAAGAATAAGAACTTGCATACTCTACACTCATGCTCTCAATATATTTTATTTCGAATTTTGTGCCAGCTCACACTCTAGAAACTGTAAAGGTTCTTAAATCCTCTCTTGCACAAGAGTCTATAGGTTTGCATAATGATGATCTCATGAATGTTTCGGAAGTTAAATCAACAATTGGAGGTAATGCATTCACTCTCCTTGATTACTCACCTCTTATGTACTACTGTAACATCATTTGTACATTCTCTCAGAACTTTATTGAAGATGTAGGGTGTTGCCATTCGCTTGGGATAATTTCTCATGCATTTCATGGTTTTGATCTCACCTCTAATGGTTCAAAGGAGATCTCAAGAAACCATTTTTCAAGTCTTGGATCTGACTTGGATTCCAAGAAATCACTATCATGCGATGGTTCTTTTGGGCATAATATCACCTATGATGGTTCAAAGGAGAAAACAAAAGACTATCTACACATTCATGGATTTGATCCTACCTTAGCTGATTTGAATCACACATTCCAGAATCATCGTCATACCTCTAGATTTGTTCTCATCACATTCAATATGAAGATAAAGTACAAGCACATGCTTTTTGAGCATGATCCACTTCTTCCCAAGAAGAAGATACCTCTAGACATATGAACAAGCATCACACCTGCTTGAGTTTGGAGCATTTATTTTGGTGTGCCCTACAAACTATTTTGAGGGGGGTTATTTTTCCCATGAGGTTTTCCCCATTTCCTTTGTTTATGTATTGTTATTTATTATTCATTGTATTGGGTGACCTTTGATATCATTTACCAGGGCCCAGGATGGATTAAGTGGGGGTGTTGGGATTTTCCTATACTCCATCCTAGTCTTACTAGCATCCTCCATTTTTTCATTTTCAGTCATGCATGCATTTTTGCATGCCGTCATGAAATTGCATGCATGCATGCAAATTTCATGCATCCCAGTCATCAGTCCCAACACCTAGTCCTCATTTAGCTAGCCCTGAGAGCTTCTTTCTGATTAGTTTTATCCCTCCTAGTGCTTAGTGCACCCTCCTTTCACCTACCACTTGTGAAAGGCCCCCTCTCTCACCTACCACTTAGTTGCACTTTAGTTAGTTGAGTTATCTTTAGATCTTTCCTTGATTTAAGGCTAGATTGACTCCTCAACTGACTTTATCACTCCGATGGACCTCCAGTGAGACTAGACTGCCTATTCTGACTCTAGTTAGCTCCTCACGTGCCCTCCACTTAGGCTCCTTCACTACATTAGTGCTTCCATGTGCCAGTTACACCTACCACACTCAGTTAGACTCAGTTTGACACCTGGTTGACAATTACTTATGCATTGATGAATCCACTGATGATGATCGGGTCTCCTAGTTGTGCTTTGATGACACTCCACTGATCTTTTGATCAGTGCATGCAGGCTAATTCGAATTGCCACCTTGGAATTCGAATCCTCTCCACCATTGTATTATTTATTGTTCATATTATGATTACTAAATTAGTGTGTGATGTTATTCTGCTTCTATATGAGTTCTATTGTATCATAATTATGTTGCTCCTTTACACTGCATGACCACTCTTCTTCTATTTTCTTGCTTAATCTTAATCTTTCTTTCGAGGTATACATCATCTCTTAGATCTGCTGTGAGGATTTTCACATGTTATCAGAGCATGTTGAGAGTATTGTCTATCTCCATTCGTGAGAGTTTTTTGCAGGTTATTATCAAGATTTCGAGTGTAGCATTTTTTGCACTTTTGCAACAGTAGTAGTTGCAGATATTTTCTATTGTTTTTTGTAGGTCTTTTGAAACAACTCCATGAATCTGGAAGGAATTCCTCCTCTTTCTCCATTCAACTATTATGAGTGGAAACCAAAGATGATAGCACATTTGAAGAGACATGGTCTCTTTGATTATTGTTTTGAAAGAAAGTTTGAATCCTCTGAAGAAGAGAATGATTGGTTAAATGAAGGTGATAGAGCCTCTACAGTACTGATGTATGTTATGTATCATTGCATTGTAACCCACTTCCTTTCTGTTGAATCTCCAAAATAGCTATGGGCCCATCTGGATGAAATATTTGGCAAATAGAATGAAGGGATTGGTCCAAACCATTTCGAGGGCAAGCCCAATGATGCATTCGCTCTCCTTGATGGTCTCTCTGATCATGAATCAGTATCAAACATATCTCATAATGAAGTTGTCCACAAATAAGAAGAAATTTCATATTCTACACTCATGCTTTCAATATCTTCTATTTCGAATTATGTTCCATCACACACTCTAGAAACTGAAGAGGTTCTTAAATCCTCTCTTGCACAAGAGTCTATTGGTTTGCATAATGATGATCTCATGAATGTTTCGGAGGTTAAATCAGCAATTGGAGGTAATGCATTCGCTCTCCTTGATCACTCACCTCTTATGTACTACTGTAAGAGCATTTGTACATGCTCTCAGAATTTTATTGAAGATGTAGGGCATTGCCAATCACTTGGGGTAATTTCTCATGCATTTCATGGTTCTGATCTCACCTCTAATGGTTCAAAGGAGATCTCAAGAAATCATTTTTCAAGTCTTGGATCTGATTTGGATTCCAATCAATCACTATCATGTGATGGTTCTTTTGGGCATAATCTCACATATGATGGTTAAAAGGAGAAAGCAAAATACTATCTACACATTCATGGATTTGATGCTATCTCAGCTGATTCGAATCACAAGTTCCAGGATCATCCTCATACCTCTGGATTTGCTCTCATCACATCCGATATCAAGAGCAAGTACAAGCACATGCTTTTTGAGCATGATCCACTTCTTCCCAAGAAGAAGATACCTCCAGACATATGACTAAGCATCACACCTGCTTGAGTTTGGAGCATTTATTTTGGTGTGCCCTACAATCTATTTTGAGGGGGGGTATTTTTCGCATGAGGTTTTCCCCATTTCCTTGGTTTATGGACTGTTATTTATTATTCATTATATTGGGTGACCTTTGGTCTTAGTTACCAGGGCCCGGGATGGATTAAGGGGGGGATTTGGAATTTTCCTATACTCCATCCTAGTCCTAACAACATTCTTCATTTTTTCATTTTAAATCATGCATGTAGTCGTGAAATTGCATGCATCCTAGTCATCAGGCCCAGGACCTAGTCCTCATTTAGCTAGCCTCGGGAGATTCTTTCTAATCATTTTTATCCCTCCTAGTTCTTAGCGCACCCTCCTTTCACCTACCACTTGTGAAAAGTGCCCTCTCTCACCTACCACTCAGTTTCACTTCAGTTAGTTGAGCTATCTTTAGATCTTTCTTTGATTTAAGGCTAGATTGACTCAACTGACTGTATCACTTTGATGGACCTCCAGTGAGACTAGACTGCATATTCTGACTCCAGTTAGCTCCTCATGCACCCTCCACTGAGCCTCCTTCACTACATTAGTGGTTCCATGTTCTAGTTACACCTACCACATTCAGTTAGACTCAGTTTGACACCTGGTTGATAGTTACTTGTGCATTGATGATCAAGACTCCTAGTTGTGCTTTGAATACACTCCACTAATCTTTTGATCAGTGCATGCAGGCTAATTCGAATTTCCACCTTGGCATTCGAATCCTCTCCACCATTGTATTATTTATTTTTCATATTATGATTAATGAATTAGTGTGTGATGTTATTCTACTTCTATCTGAGTTCTATTGTATCATAATTTTGTTGCTCCTTTACATTGCATGACCACTCTTCTTCTATTTTCCTAGTTAATATTAATCTTTCTTGTGAGGTATACATCAGCTCTTAGATCTACTGTGAGGATTTTCACAAGTGAGGGGGTATCCCCAATAGTTCCAGTCGCACATGACCTCGTGCTTAAATCCGTTTTAAGTGGAGCGTTCCTAGGATACTTTGATAAAGTTGGTTTTCCTAAAATATTATCTCACTATGATTGTTGAGAAATAAATGATTTCAGGCAGTTTAAAGTGATCTACCCCAAAATCCTAGCCTAAGCTAGTTGGTGTAGTGTCAAACCTAAAAAAGAAAGATTACTAATTGATTTTATTAGATGTTCTTTTTAGAGGTTGTTTCTTACTGAATAGGTAGTGATGTCTGTTGTATGGTTGTGACAAAACTAAAATGTGTACAATGATGAATAAAACTTCACAAAATTATTTTCATTTGTAGCTTTCAAAACAAAACTAGGCATTCCTAAGCATAAAAAATTTTATTTTTTAATTTTCAAAGTTAATAGTAAAGCAAACTATCCTACCTTGAAAACAATGACAAGTCTTGTATAAAAGTTCTTAGTTTTTCAATTTCGACCTTTTTCTCTATCTATGAAAAGAGAATAAACGTGAAAATAAACAAGCAAGAATTATCAAGAATGTGAGTAAATATAAAGAGCCCAAGGCTTATACCAAACAAATCAGAAAACTGACAAAGACTTTAACCTACAGAGTTGTTTCACTGAAAAAACTCAGAATTTGGAACAAGATGCAAAAGAAAAGGGTAAAGCTGATGTGTGAAGCGGAAAAATAGACAACTAGGCTGCTCTTGAACATCAACAAACCAAAGAAAAGCATATTCCAAACAAAAAGGGTAGGCAAGCAAACCAGGGAAACTCTACAACCACAAAGACTCAAGAAGAAAAGCTATCAAAGAGACTCCAAACAAACTCAGACCAACCTGAACAAATTTTTAGGAGGCATCTAGACAATCAAGGACCTTCAAAACCACAAAAGACCCTGCTGAGGTCAGACCCTAAATAAAAACGCAAAAATCAGGAAAAGTGCGTGGGTCTAATACCAGACAACTCGCGGTTAATGCGCGGGTTTGTAAGTGGACAACTCGCGGCTAGGGAAAAAAATGTGCTACTGCGACTATTGGGGAGTCATGCACATGTTTCAAAAGACCTAAAAAAAGAAAGGACACCAAAAAAAATGACTGAATCAGATGAAGAAATCACAAGAGAACTGTAAGAGGCTATAACAAGACTTAGAAAGACATAGGGATGTCTTATCAATAGTCAAAAGGGTAAAGAAAAAAAAAAGGTAGACCTAACAACCAAAGATCAAAACCTATTGTAAAAGGTTCAAACCTAAAGGAATGTCAGCAGCTGTATATGCTAACAGCCTATGCATGCTACTTGAAACCCGCGGGCTGTAATGAGAGCAACTCACGCACAAGTCAAAAAATGCGCTCTTGTATGTACAGGAGACATGCGCATGGGGACTAATAAGAAAAGAAAAGCTTTGCAAAATCAACACTGGATTGAATAAAAGAAAAGGAAAACAATAAATGAACCTTTGAAAACCTCACAGAAAGCCAAAAATCTGTAAATACTGAAGAAAACCTAAAGAGTATTTCCAGAGAAGAAACGAAAAAGGTGCTCCCCAGTGGGGTCTCCAGTTCTGTTGTTAAGGATTGCACCCTATAGCAGGGGATGAATGCTATCAATGTACATGGGGCTGACAGATAGATATATTAGGGTTTCACACTAATTATTGTAAACAAATGAGATTAGGGTTTGAGAAAGAGTACCTTATTTATGGCGGCTGGTCCTAGCTCTCTCTCGATCTCGACAGCAATATAACTGCAAAACCAACAAACCTTCCTCAAAATGATTTGACTATAAACATATAATGATATTGATGAAACAATATAACATTAATTATATTCAAACATCCATTAAAATTGACATTTAATTGGGATGGCAAGAATATCTCGATCTTTATTGTCAAAGAAATGCAACAAAATACAACTGATATACCTGATCTTATTCCAAGCACTTCTGCAACCAAGTTATGGGCTCTTTATCCTCTCTTGACTAGAAATTCCTTCAGCATAACAATAGCTCTCTTCTCTATTGGCCTCTTCCTCATGGATTCCCCTTGTATTTATGGCCAAAACAGGAAGTTAGATTCGCGAGGCAGTTGAATTGGGAAGTTGGGGTGGTTACAATACCAAACTCAACTAATCCCAATTTGTATTCTTAATATATTTTTCAATTTCATCTTAAGATGTCCATGGGTATGACACTAGGAAACTTGCGCATGGTCCGCATGTAGCTCTCTTGGGAACTTGTGCATATATTTTAACTGATGTGCGCGGGTTATTAGTATTAGAACCCACGCATGACCCTCTAGATATCAATACCAAGAGTGGCAACTTTATGAAATATGTAGAAAAATATGGTGTTTTAGCTGAAGGTGTGGGATTTTAGCACTCAAGTCATCTAAGGTTAATCTAGCTCTTCCATCCATAGTGTCCTTTTGTGTGATATACGGAGAAATGTGATCACGGACGGAGAAGTGCATGTTTAACCTATAACGCCTATGGTTTTAGATGATGAGTTCCTTGAGTGGTAGGGATGGAATCTCCCATTCATTGAGGAAGTCCCATATATAGGATTGGATTCTCGGGGAGATATAGACTTAGTTCTTCCTCCCTACTCACAATGCGGTTGCATTGGTAATGATCCGCACATGGCCAGGAAGCACGGGGGTGACAACAGTTCGACTGAATGAGTTGGCTCTGTTATGGTGGAAGCATAAGAGATAGAATAAGAAAAGAAGGAATACACTATGCAAATGAACACAATACACACAGACAATATGTAGGAATGCGAACTGATTTCTTTATTACTAGATATAATATCATGACTTGTATATTACAATATTATACATGCTTATATATAGTGTTGAGACACTTGGGTGCATTCCCATTACGTTCAGTTACAAAAATAAGTTAGAATGGTTAAGAAGTTCAACTGTTACAGTCGAATGGAATACAAAGAGAAATTATGTCGTAGTGCGTCAGTCGCAAATCGCATTTCGATGCTACATGTCGATCTTGTGAAACTGTTGAGGTTGCTGAACTTGTCAAAGCCACTGAGTTTTTCGAAGTTGTGTCGAATTTTGAACTTTTCGAAGTTGTGTTGAAGTTGATGACTTATCGCCATCGAAGTTAGCATTCGACAACAATGCCAACTGTGATGTGGATCATGCCTCCTTCCTTAAAAAATAATAATCTCCATTGTTTGCTCGGTCAAGTGAAGAAACTTGTAGGTCAGTTTAGTAGCAAAGTACCACTTTCCTTGGGATGGGAGTTGTCCGACTTTAGCGACCTTGAACAACGGAATTGTGTTCGTCCTTGTATTGCATACTCATCGTCCCACAATGGTGTTGCAAGGAAGAGGTTCCTAATCATTAGGATGGATGTCTTCGGGTTCTGATGTCGGTAAGTCATTCTATTCCAACAGTGGTGCATGGTATGGTCGAAGTAGATCCACATTCAATACTGGATGCAGACCCAGGCATGCAGGAATGTCGAGCTGGCTTTCTCCAATCTGTCGAAGAATACTGTATGGACCATATCACAAAGGTTTGAGCTTCTTGTATGGACTAGTCAAGCGCTCCTTCTTGAGATGTAACCAAACCTTATCCCCAATTTGGAATGAATGAGGAATACGATGCTTATCGTGCTGGGCCTTAGATTTTGCATTTTCGCGTTGCAACATTTCCTGTGCTTGTTTCTAGATGTCGCAGATTTGATGTTGAAACTTCAAGGCTTTATAAAGTTCCTGCTAGATGTAGTTGGTGTCGGGGTTTGACTGTGTCGAAGAGTTGATCAGGTCGATAGACGCTGAGGGTTGAAATCCGTAATGATCTCAAATGGACGCTTTCCCGTAGAGTTGTGCTGAGCACAATTGTAGTTGTGCTGTATGTATGGAAGACTTCCATCCCATGTTCGTTGATGCTTGTGGTTACATGCAAAGCAGTTGTACTACCAAGCGATTCAAAACTTCAGTCTATCCATCGATATAAGGATGGAAAGCTCTCAACAATGAGAGTTGCGTGTCTAGTTGTTTCTAGAGATTCTTCCAAAAGATGCTGACGAATATGGCATCTCAGTTGGAAGCAATGGTTGTTAATAAACCAAAGTGTTTCCAAACATGTGTGAAGAAGAGTTGAGCAGTCTATTGCATTGTCGTGGTCTTCTTGCATGGAATGAGAATGGCCATCTTGGAAAATATGTCAGCTACTACTAAGATCGCGTCATGTTGATGTTTGGTAGTAGGATATCCCTTCAAGTAGTCCATAGAAATAGATTCCCATGGTCGACTAGGAACTGGAAGAGGTGTGTACAATCCCTGTCGTTGATTAGGAGGTTTAGAAATGGCACAAACCATGCATGATCGAATGTACTTGTTGACGTCAGTTTTAAGTGTAGGAAAAAAGAAATACTTCTGGAGAATATAAATTTTCTTTGCTACTCCAAAGTGTTCTGCAGTCTTGCTATAGTGCGCGTCCCAAATGAGCTGATGCTGATGCTCACCGGTTGGTACACAAAGTTGTCTAAGCTTGTATAGCAAGGTGTCTTTCAGGAAGTAATCGGAGGTCGACGACTTGTCATTCTGAAGTTGTCGGTAGACTGGTGAAAATTCAATGTCGTACTGATACAATTGAGGCCAAGTGGTCGTGTTGTATCCCTGCATACTCATCACTGTGAAAAGGAGAGTAATGGGTGGTCGACTTAGACAATCAGTAGTGGCGTTAGCTTTACCTTTCCGATACTTAATTACCAACTGGAATTGTTGTAGTTAATTAATCCATTTGAGTTGTCTGGTCGTCTATAGTTTTGACTGGGTCAGAGTGAACTATAGAGGCTTATGGTCAGTGAGAATGATCATTTCCTTGCCAAGGATGTAATTCGTCCATTGCTTGAGAGCTTGCACAATGGCGTACATTTCTTTTTCATACGTCGAATACCTTCTAACTGTGTCGTTAAAATTTTCGGAATGAAAAGCGACTAGGTGACCAGATTGAGTGATCACTGTGCCCAAGGCATAGTCCAATGCATCTGTATCAATCTCAAAGGGCTGATGAAAATCAGGTAACACAAGTACTAGTGCAGTGTAGACCTTTTGTTTGAGTTGTTCAAAAGATTCTTCTTGTGTTGATCTCCATTTGAAGATAGTTTTTCCATTTCCCTTCATTGAATGATTCAAGGGCCAAGCTATGTGACTGAAGCCGAGTATGAATCGTCGATAGAAAGTCACGAAACCAAGAATAATTCTTAGTTCTTGAATGCTTTGAGGAATGGACAAATATTTGAGGATCTATAATTTGTCTGGATCGACGTGAATGCCTGCAGAGTTAATTACATACCCCAAATATTGAATTTTGTTCATCACAAAGGTGCACTTGTCCATATTCAAGTAAAGTTGATGTTGTTGGAGACTATCGAGGACTTGTAGAAGTTGTTTGACATGTTCTTCCTATGATTGACTGAAAATCAATACGTTGTCAAGATAGACAATGAACCATTTCTCGATGAAAGGTCGAAGAATGTTATCCATGTATCGCATGAAGGTCGCAGGTGCATTTGTTAAGCCGAAAGGCATGACTAACCATTCAAACAATCCTTCCTTTGTTTGGAAAGCAATTTTCCACACATCTGAGGGATCGATTGGAATCTGATGATATCCCGACTTGAGGTCAATCTTAGTAAATAATTTAGCACCTTTCAGACAGTCGATGAGCTCCTCTATCTGTGGCATAGGGTAGCAATTCTTTACCAAATTTTTGTTGAGTTCCCTATAGTCGATGCACATGCGCCAAGTCCCATCTTTCTTTGGAACGAGGATGAATGGACTTCCACAAGGGGAGGAGTTGGGTCGTATATGACCTTTGTCGATCAAATCTTGGATTTGTCTACAAATCTCTTCATTTTCGAGAATGGATCTTATGTAAGCATATGCATTAGGAAAAGAAGAACCAGGACCAACTTCAATGGAGTGTTTTACCTCGAAATGTTGAGGTACTCCGTCTGGCTCTTGGAATAAAATTCGATACTCGTCGAGAAATTTTTTGATCAACAAATTCTGTCGGGAGCTACACTGGTCAATGAGTCGGCTCGTCCCTGCAGTCTTCCTAGAATGTTACAGTTTGATCATGATTAATGTGAACTTATGAGCATAATTGATGAGCTTCTTCGTCTGTTTAGTAGATATCATTGAGACCGTTGGTGTAGGTCGTCGCTCTGGTATGTCGTACCATGGATTTTGGATTATGACAATCACCTTCTGAGACCATGACTGGTAACTTCCATGGAGATCCCACAAGTAAGGTTTCCCAAACAAGGATTTGGATACCGAGAGTGGTGCCACGTTGCAGAGTACTTCATCTTCAAAAGGATTTATGAAGTAGGTGAGTTTGCATTTTCGGGTGATCTGTAGTTCCTGTCCATCCTTCATCCAACCGATTTTGTAAGGCTGAGGATGCGGAGTGGTGACAAGACCTAGTTTCTTCATGAGATATTCAGAAATCAAGTTCTTATGGCTATCGTTATCCACAATCAGATGTAATGGCTTATGTTGAACCCATATCCGTGTATGGAACAAGCGCTCTCGTTCCTCCTCGTCGATGAGAGTTGATGCTACTAGAGTTGTCGATGTCGATGTCGATGTCAGAAGGGTCATTGCGTATGGATCAGATTCTTCCACCATCTTGTCGAACCCATCACATGTCAACACTTTTTCCAAAAATTCCTTTCGAGCTTTTCATTCAAACGTATCATGTCAAGATGAGTGGTGGTAATCGCACCATTTCCCGTTAGGCAGTTGTTTGCTACGTTCCCTTTTCTGAAAAGGATTATTGCTGTGATCTGGCTTTGGCATGGTCAGCTGAGAATATTTCGACTTGTCGAAGTTAACTAGTGTCTTCTTGTTGGGTGGTTGTCCTGATGTCAGCTTTGTCGTGAAGCGTGCTTTCCATTTCTGCTTGGTTTCAAGTTTTCTGGCATAGTGGAATGCATATGCAAGCATATTGACAGCCATAAATTCCATCTCTTGCTGAATGTACTGGTACAATCCACTGATGTACTTTAGAACAAGCAATTTCTCTTCTTCTTGGATGCCAAGTCTAGCCATGAGTCGATAGAACTCGTTGGTGTAACTCTATACTGATTGGTCTTTCCATTTCCTTAGATGTTGCCACTTCTTATACTGATGTTCAAGGTATTTTCGCGGGTAAAATTCCTTTCGGATGTATTCGACAAATTTATCCCATGTGTCGATGGGGTCTCCTCTTTTATCCATCTTTGTCGAGGGGTTCTCCCACCAACATTGCACAGATGTTGACATCTTTAAGGATGCAACGGTGATATTTTCAGCTTCCGAGAGTTGATTCACAGAGTAATAGAATTCCAATTGTTGTAACCAATTGTCGACAAATTCCACGTCAATCTTTGCTTCTAGATTCAGTATGTCTAAATTCATTTTCACTTTGAAGGGGATGATTTTTGCGGAGTTAGTTCTCGTCGAAAATCCTCTGGATGTCGAAGCAAATCGCATGATAATTTCATTGAATTGGGAGAACATTTCAATCTGTTGTTGAGTCAGCGCTTGCTTAATAAGTTGTGTTGTCTCGTCAGCTATATGTCTATCATCTGTTTCTCCTGCCATTTTTGGAGGTAGTGTCTTCTTGGATTGGTGAGATTGCGAGCACGTTTGAACAGGCATAAGTCTGTAACTTCACTAGAAGTGTCTATGCAAACTTAAGCATGAAAAAATCTAAGAGCTCTGATACCAATGATCCGCACGTGTCCAGTAAGCACGAGGGGGACAATAGTTCGACTGAATGAGTCGGATCTGTTATGGCAGAAGCATAAGAGATAGAATATGCAAAGTAGGAATACACTACGCAGATGAACAAAATACACATAGACAATAAGCAAGAATGTGAACTGATTTCTCTATTACTAGATATAAGATCATCACTTGTATATTACAATATTATACATGCTTATATAGAGTGTTGAGACGCTTGGGTTCCTTCCCGTTACGTTCAGTTACAAAAAGAAGTTAGAACGGTTCCTAATTTCAACCGTTATAGTCGACTGGAAGACAGAGAGACATGTTGTCGTAGTGTGTTAGTCACAAGTCGCAGGTCGATGCTGCATGTCGATGTCGCGAAACTGTTGAGGTTGCTGAACTTGTCGAAGTTGCTGAGTTTTTCGAAGTCGTGTCGAATTCAGAACTTGTCTAATTTGTGTCGAAGTCGATGACGTTTCATAGTCGAAGTTAGCATTCGACAACAATGCCAATTGCGATGTGGATCATGTAAGTAATGTTTCTTAGAATATTTTATTTTTATGTTTTTAAAATATTTTGTAAATGAAGAGGTAAATGTTCTCGGTCTGCAATAATATTGACAAACTTTAACAATGATGTCGATATAAGAGCTGAGCACCCAACATGGAAACCCTATCTTCATTGAAAAGAGACTAAAGTAGAGGAGGGGGTAGAGAATACTTTAGCATCTATGGAGGAGAACCTTAGAGATCTCACTCATGGTATTATCACAGCTTGGATAGAGCACCTTCTTGAGGCCATGCATTGCCAAGTGGTGAGGTTACCTTCTAGGTAGATTCATTTTGTTTCGGCAGGTGGCTACCTATGTATTGTGCTATCGAGATGTAGCTAGAGCTCTGGATTCATCTACTTAGGATATATTTTTTGTACTTTGACCCATTGTGGATATTTTGTACTTGTTTCCATGTATAAGAAGCATTGAGGGATTGGGAGTCCTAATTTTGTACTATTGTCCTACACATTTTGTGCTTGATGGAGACACTTTTATATTAATGAAAAAGAGTTTTATCGTCCTTATTTACATTTTGTACATGCTATTTTCTTTACTGAATGTGCTTGTTTTAATTATGTGACAAATGCTAATATAATACATAATTTTCTAATCTGTTATACACAAAATTAAGCCTTCTTGACACATGAATATAAGTAACGAAATCAAAATGGTGTTCAAGAAGGAAAACCCTCATAAATTTTCATATTAATATAGGATTACAGACATGGGATGTACCATTGAGCTATGACACTACCAAACAAGAGTTTAGGTGGCTAGTTAACTACTTGATTCCAAGTGAAATTGATTCCAGCAATAACTCAATCACGATGCTATACTTAGCAATGTTATTTGTGGCTGGACCGAGAGACACTCCTAATATTACAAGATGGTATGCGGGATCATGTATTACCTAAGTTGTGGAATAAATGTTCCAAGTTTGACGAAAAGCCCTGTTTACATACCCCAAAAACATAGGCGCATCTGAATATATTTGTTAATTGAGCACAAAACATGATGAGAAACAAAAAATACTAATAAAAAAGATAAAAGAAAATAAACCTAAGATACTTATACCACAAAAATTCAAAACGGATTCTACCCATACATGAGTGTCTAGGCATAGTACCTCTTTAGGTAGATCCCATTTCTAGCTGGCCCTAAGATGTTTTCCTCGAAGTCTTCCAATTCATAAGTTCCATTGTTTAATACTTTCTTCGCTATGTAAGGACCAAGCCACATTGATTTGAAATTTCTAGACCCAATTTCATCATGTTCTTGGTCTTAAACTAGATCCATGTCTCCTTCAGAGAAGAAACAAGGATGGACATATTTCTCATACTAACCTTTAACACGTTTCTTATTTGTTTGATTAGAAGTACTGACATATCTTTTGTGCTTGTCTATTTTTTCCAAGTACACTAGGAATTGTTCTAATTGTGTAGTGTTTGGTAGAATCTCAATGGATAGTTTCAATGATTGGATCTAACACTCTATGGGTATAAAAACCTCGATTTCGTGTACAAGTATAAAAGGAGAGAAACCTGTAGTAGTCTTAACCAAAGTCTGATATGCCGAGAGTGCAAGATACAACATGACATGCTAGTTATTCTTATTTATACTCACCACCGTATGAAACATGGTTTTCAAAGACTTATTGACCACCTCTACTTGTCCATTTTCTTGTGGATCGTATGGTTATTGAGAAATATTTCATGAAACCAAGATTTTCTATTAGTTCTATTATCATTTTGATTTGGAAGTAACTTCCATTATATGTGAAAACCTCCATGGGTATTCCAACTCATGATATGATTTAGTTAAAAATGAAGTGTGTTGCACTTTTGTCGTCACAATTGAATGTAGGCATGGATTTGGCCCACTTAATGAAGTATTATGCGACCACAATAGTGTACTTATGACCCTTCACCAATGCTACATTGCATGTTGTATAGTCTATCCCCCATTTTGTAAAGGGATCGATGTTGATCATAGGATAAAGTGAAGCGGGGTGTATACGCATTTTCCTACTTAAATTCCGACAAGGATGAACCTCCTTGAATACTTGCATAGAATCTTTGAAGATTGAAGGCCACAATTAACCCACACACAATATTTTTTGGGTTTTAGAAAGCATTGAAAATGACGAACATAGTATTATTCAACACTTTATCTACCTCCTTGTGAGATAAACATTGCCTTAGAATAGTATTGATTACTCCATGATATAAGGTATCACAAATGATAACACAGTGAATCACTTGGTGCCGTATTTTTTAATCTCTCTTTAGTTAATATTGAGGTGGGACCCTCTTTGTTTGAAGGTAAAATAAAATCTTCATGTACTAGGGGTCATCCGAGCTAATGGGGAAGATGTGTTCATTAGGAAATGATTCACTTTCTACCATATCTACACCATCTCAGGAGATCTCCAACATGAACATGACAAATGCCAATGATTTATTGGATTTAGTTGACACAAAACCTAAATCGAACTTCTGAAGAATCACAATACACTTATTGTACTTGAACTAAAGAATATGTCGATACAATATACAATAATGGTTGTTCATCTAAGGATAATATAGTGTCGAAGTCTCTACACTACATGAACGACTGCTAGTGCCATTTTTTCAGTAGGAGAATACATCAACTCCAAGATTTCCAAGTTCTTAATCAGGTATAAATGATACAATCTTGATGAAAATCATCTTTTTGAACCAAGACCATTACCACGGTTGATTCAACTATCACCAGATACAAAAGGAAATCCTTCTTGTAGTCTGGGGTACTCAGCAACAGGGAAGACATTAAAGAATTTTTTAATGCAACAAATGAACTCTAAGCATTGTCATCCAAAATGAATGGGAATCCTTTCCTAAGTAGGTGTATGAAACCTTTCATGATATAAGCATAATTGGCAATGAACTGACATAATAAATTGGATTTCCCTTGGAGCCTTTGTAGTTGATGTAGATTACATGAGGATGAAACTGAACTATTTTCTATACCTTAAATAGATATACCATCTTCCATCTTATGAAACAATGAAATCAAGTAACTAACCAAAAACGACACAAAATGTCACGTCCACTTCCATCAATCCAATGCAAGGGAGGAAACATGACCAAACATACCGGGCTTATTTGACAATATCAGCCCATACATTACTAAGAAATTCATGGATAAATAAAAACTTATGCATACATATTCATACTGAACAAACACAGCGGAATTAAGCACTATATACACACACAGTTTCATCATGCATTCAACATATAAACAACAATCATTAATAAAAACATTGCAGAGCACAGAATTAACATAACTCAACCACAAAGAATACTTATCTTGAAGATGAAGCTATCCAAACAACTGGCTATGTGAGAGCAACGTTCCACCCAACCACATATCTTTGTCCAACATATATTCTTTTAGTGGAGAGATCACCCCCGAGCCGAGTTGTGTATCCACTAAGGAGGCACTAGATGGGCTCACTCACAGCCATGGTTTCACTCAACAACTATGCTAAGCCAACACACAATTGGGTTTATCAAGCATACAAAATACAAAGGAGGGAAATGCTAAGCCAGTGATCTCAACCATAGACCTACAGGCATCTCAAGATAATTCAAACAGTCAAGGCACCCACAGTACCTACCACACCCAACACAAGGAAGGTCCCCTTCTATGCTGCATAGTCGCTCAGGCGTCCCTTCCCTCCAGTGCTCTTCAGTATGGGAATAGAAATGTCCAAGCTACTAAATCCTTGAGATTCCAGCCTTCACTGGGTTTATCAAGCATTCCCAACCTCTGTTCTAAAATTCACACTTGGAATTTCTCAATTCGGTGATCAAATAACTCAATCCCGTCACTGGAATTCTGGGCTATAAAAACTGGGTTTTTCTATGGATTTAGAGGTATCTAATACTCTCAAATTCACTCCAATGTTCATAAATATGGATCCCCCATTGGATTTTACTTTCAATACCAAATTCTGGGTGTTTATGGCTCTTCAAAATGTGGGTTCTTGCAAAGTTGCGATTTCTTGTTTTTCTCACTGCTGGGCATATGTAATGGATGAGAACTGAAGCTGGGATGTTCAACCATGGAATGAGAATAAGGAATAACCAGTTCCCATGAATTAGAGTGACTTGTGGTACAAGAAAAATAGAGCCCATACCTGCCATACAAATTTATGGGCTGCCCATGCTCCATTGAAGCCATGGACTGAACTCTTCATTAACTTCCTTACAACAGAATTAAATTTCAGCAAGGAAATTCAAATGGGTTCTCAAAATGAAATTTGGCAGCATATGGTTCATCCCCACAACGCCCTCACCACTCCCTAGTGGAATACACATGGCCCCTTCTCATTCATTGCTTCCATATGCAGTTTTGGTATTTTATTGAAATATTAATATTTACATCAAATTACAATATTCCATGGCTTAATAGCACATGGGTAACAAAATGTCAAATACTTGTCCATTTTAAATAAAATCCGAACATATACTAGCGGGGCCTTGGACTTGATCTCCACGCTATGGAAACATACATCGCATGTATACAATATTTACATCAAAAGCCAATATTTCATAAGGGGCAAAATTGGGGTATTACACAAAAGATGCATTTGTGAGGATTCAACTGACTTTTATAATAATGACACCTATCAAATATAGGCCTAAGTTGTTTGAGGTGATCCACTCTCTTTCTAAATTTATCCATTTATTCTTCTACTAGATAGGCCTCGAATATGTTCTTAATATAATTAAAATCAAACAACACGGCACACTAGAATGTAGCCCTATCATTTGTGAGGAAAAATGGCATATCCCTATAAGAAAAGCTCCCCCAGGGACATATGAAAGTAGTTTTATGTTGGTCCTTTGGAAGGATTTGGATCTAATTATACCCTGAGAATCCATCCATAAATAAAAATATTCCATTACCATCACACTCATTGATAATATAGTCAATGAATGGACTAGGATAGTTATCCTTATGGAAAGATAAATTCATGTCACGAAAGTCTGTACATGCTCTGATATTCCCCTATTTTTTATCTATGGGTTTCAAGTTGGAAACCCACTCATTTAAAGGGATAGGATAGACAAAGTTAGTGTGCAAACGATTTTCCACTTTCGCCTTAAGTGTAGTATCCTTTCTTGGTTTTACCGGTAGTAACTTCTTCCAAACAAGTTTAATCTCATGTTTGACAATAGATGGCCCATTCTTGTCATCTCTTCATTAGAATAGGTGAAAATTTCGATATATTCTTTGAACAATGTAGTGTAAACTCAGTTTCCTCTAGTGAGAAGTCTTTTCCAGTAAGGACATTATTAACAACCCCAGAGTCCTGAAAAATATTGATGGGAATGGTTTTTGAAATGTTGGACATATTCCCTTCTGCATACACTTGAGATGTGGAAAGAGGGCTCCCATACCAATCCATGGTCCGTAATTTGATGGTTCCATTTTCATCTATCCTCACATCATTATTCATAGGTGGAAATGATGCACATTCGTGCATGTATTTCTGAGGTATTTCCCCCAATGAAATAGCCTTAATGATATCTTCATTGAAAGGAATGACTGTATCCAAAGGGTCATGACAAGGTAAGGAGTTGATGCCCCAAATGGGAATAGAGTATTGACCATCTTCCTCTAGTTGGAAAAATTGACGATCATGGTCTATGTTCTTAGATATGGCAACTTAGTAAGATAGCTTGACTGCATGAAAATACGATGAGGCCTCTACACCCATTTCCTTGAGAGGGTTTAGGCATTATCTATAGATATTCAAAATAGGAAGTCCTGAGAAACTTTCACCTTGGAATTAATGGACACTAAAGAGATCATGTGTATAGGGGCTACATTGTCATTCAAGTTCAATATTGGGGGAAAGTTAAATTTTCCCATCAATGTAGGGTACATCCCCATTCCAACATTTTCATATAAATTCACTCAAGGAATGTCCTACTAAGGGGGGAATTTGTTTCATTTTTCTGAGTGGACTCATTTCTACAAAATTGCAGGTTATCAATGGTGACAATCTTTCCTTCATGGTGAAATTCAATCACTTAGAAAATCAAAGATACCACAACCATCATGGAATAATTCCAACTTATTCCTAGCAGTAGGTTGTAATATAATGGAGCGTCGACAACTTCTATCTCCACATTCATTTTTTTTACACCTAGCTCTACTAGGAGAGTAGGGACAATTTTTTGTGATTGGAACAAGTTTCGTTCAAAATATTTTACAATGGTTGCAGAGGGAATAGTTCCATGTGAGACATTAAATATCAAACATAATAATGACACAACGCATGTGGATCCCCCTCTTCCACCATAATATGAAATATATTGGATATTCTATTCAATACTTGGGTTTGAAATGTGGCACAGTGAGGTAAAGGGGGCTTCCATTGTTCCAAATCGAAAGTCATTAATTGACTGTACAAAGGATCTAAATATGATATTGCCAAAAGCAGATTCTTTCATTCCATAGGGAAACATTGGGGGACTTCCAATGTGGATATTGCATAGAGAGATTGCACAAAATATTCCACTATGAGATATTTTTGGGCAGAACGTGCACTAGGGTTGTGCATGCCCTTCATTATCATGCCTTCCAAAATCCTAGGCATTATATCATTCATTAGATTATCTATGCGCAAATGATTAGATGTTTCTAATTTAGGAAGTTCTTCGCCATTGGACCAAGATGTACTTGTGTCATAATTGAGAGATCTAGTATAAATACTAATCTCTCATTCACACATGAAAACATCAAATTCTCCTATATTTCCCCATTATGATGAGGGACCTTGATTTCCACCTTGTGGAGGTATAGGGTTTAGATTAGCAAGAGAAACAGTTTTTTATTGCTGTGAGGGGAACAAATTGGTTAGTACCATAGGTTTCTTAGAAGCTTCCTATTCTTTGAATAATCATTGAGAAACCTCCAATTTGGGGCATTGGTAAGTCAAGTGATCCTCAATGAATAGATTTCGTGGGAGCTTCACCTTCCTTTTCTCCCTTTTACCCCCACTAGCATTGTTGTTGTTAGTATTGTTGATGACTACATTATTATTCCCTTTGTTCCCATTTTGTTTATTCTTGTTTTTCTTCCATCCAAGCTACTGGTTTCCTTTAGAATTGGTCTTATGTACTGATAGAAAATCAGAGGGTAGGTTGGGATTAGAGTCATAAACATTGTTTTGAGCAACTATAGGTGCATTCAAAAACATTTGTCCGACTTGATGAGCACCATGAATAGGTTTGACATTTTCTACTGAGCCAATCACACCATATACATGTGGCCTAGGAGTAGGTTTGTTTGGATCAACATATACTCTAGGAGTAGTGGGCAATATTTTATACAACATTGTAGACTATGAATACACCAAGTCTAGTTGTTGGGCCTTGATTATGGCTTGTTCCTCTATGGTTACCAAAGAAAGTGCTACACCATTCATTATAAATTGTTTCAGTTACTTAATAAACCAATATGTTAAAAACTCATCAAGAATTTGATCGTTTATCAAGCAAATCCGCCTCTAGCACTCATATATGTGGTCAGAGATATGAGTAGGCTTGTCATGTTTGAATGATGTCAGGAGTTAAGTGCTAGTCTCATACATAACTAGTAGTTGGAAATGGTTAAGAAAATTCATAACAATAGCATTGAAAATTTGGAAGGAATATTATGGAAATTCAATATACCATTTTGTATCTGGCCATGTCAATGTCCTTTGGAAAATAAAAATCCTGATACCATCATCCATCAATGAGTTTGAAAAACACAAAATATAGAAAGTCATTACATGTGTGGCTAGGCCTTCCTTAGGTTTTCCTTTGAACTTAGGTATGTCTGATGAGAGTTTTGTGGGTATTAGAGGCAAACTAAGATCATGTAGCACTAGGTCATTGGTCATTTTGTTAATTCTAGCAGATTCAAGGTATCCAAGAATGGAAACTTGTTCTATTCCATAGATTTGAAACTCTCGAGAGCACTCGCTTCCCATTAATTTGTGTTGATGAAGGATTGTCCTAGTATATAGGGACTATTGGGTATCATGAAAGATTGATTGTGTTGTCCAAGGTTATGATTATAACCATATTGAGTCTATACAAATGGTGTGGTGATTCCCTCGAGTATTCCCCACATTTAAATAAAAGGTTGTCTTCTTTGAGGGGTACTAACAATTATAATATTGCTTGTGCTCATCCTTCCTATCCCATATGAAGGAAAACTTCCTTGGTGTATATTGTATCCTAAGGTAACTCTAGTGTTGGTTCCCCCTATTAGAGGGTAAGGCATACTACCTTGTGGTCGATTGAATCATAAGGAAACACTAGTGTCCATACCTCCCAATCCTTGTAAATGTTTTCTCCCCTTAAGAATGGTAGCTCTAGAAATAAAATATAGTCATTATGGAAGGAGTATGCATGTTCATATGTCCAATATCAAATGGAAATGCATGGGATGGAATTGAGGGAAAACTGCCAAGAGCAATGATGTTTTCCATCATAGGAGAAATGGTAGGATGTATAGGATGAAAAATTGGAAATGCCATCCAAATTGAAAAGGGATTGGTTCCTTGTAGAAAATATATTGAGTTCTTAGACCCACTAAATGGATGAGCATTTGATGGAATTGGTCCTCCAATGGAAATCACAAAGGATGGTGGAAACCATTCCAACACCACTATAGATGACACATCTCAATTCACACCTCCCGATGGATTCGCACTGACTAGGGTTTTAGTCTCCCTTGTAATAGGCACTTCTCTCGTATTGTCCATATTAGCACACTATGAGAATGGATTGTTAATTCTATAGTTGTTTCTATTTGACTCACGGTTTTGTAAAACCAAGACTTTGGGGTGGGTTTAACTCCCCTGTTGGGTTTGAGAGATATTCTAATTCAATAGGACCTAAGTCTTCTTATACAAGAGGGTGTGGGTTTATTAGTGAATTAAAATGTTCATCCAAACCACTAAGATACCCTTCCTTAGGTAACCTCTTAGACTCACATGATATTGAATGAGTTTCTTCTTCCTTGGGATTCATTCCATGTTCTTGGGTTTCTTCTTCTACACCTTGTGGGGCTGGATCATGATGATCCAATATTCATATGTACGAAGGTAAATATCTCTATTTAGGAGAGAGTTTTTTAATCCATCTGGGACTATTCCAAGGTTGATTATCCACAATGGTCTAGTGAAGAAACAAAGTAAGAAATCTTATAAATTGAAAACAAATGAATCCACACTCACTACAAAAGTTCCTGATAGATTCAAAACAGGAAAACTAACTCTTCCTAGGATAAGCACTCGTTCTTTGAGATCAAATGCCAGTAAGTGAAGAGCTGAAATAAGGGTATTCTAGAGTTCATCCTAGGATGATTAGGGCCCAATTCCAACTAACAAGGGCTCAAACAAGACAATTATACTAACATTCATGCAAAAATCACTAGAGTCCAAGTAATATTCCTCAACGAACACACTCCAAATGAGCTGATATGGATATTCTACATCTTCCTCGAGTACCACAAGATATTCTCCTTGGAGTCACTTGTGTGGAACCTACTATGGATGCTGCTTCACACTAGGTATCTAGGAGAAAGGGTCGTCAGAAAGGGATTTTGAAAATGGGTATGGAAAGTAGGAATAAGTCCTAGACTCGAAGCTTTCAGTAAGTAGTAGTGTCACTCCAAGGACCTACCACACCTAAAAAAATCCCAAAATCAGATAACCCCACTAATCTACGTGATAGGGGAAAATCTAACAACTTAAACTAACTTTACTTGTCGCTTGAAGCATGTGCTAGTGGCACTTTCCTGAAAAGTACTTTTCATTACTAATCGATTTTTGCACTATTTAATTGTCACTAGTTTCAGTTTTACATGGCCTTGGAGAAGTTAACTCTCCAATCTTAGCAACCGGGACCTAAAACTTAGGCTATCAATGAGTTTCTTAAAAATAAACATTGTACTATTTCTTTTTATGCTACTACTCTTTCAAAAATCACAACTTTTCAAGAACAATTCAAAGATGAAGAAACATATGCTTTCAATTCCAACAAGGATATTCAAATGACTTACAAATGTTCACACTCTTTTAGTAGAATATAAGGCACTTTCAAGTTTAAGCAATCGCTCTTTCATGTAATACAAACCAACTAATTTATGTTTCAATTGATATGCAACTATGATCCAAATTTTTCCTTTTTTATGAAAGAAATGCAAATTCAATGTAATGTACCAACCAGGGCTGATGATACACTAACTCAATCTCCTACAAAACTCAGTGAAAAAAATGGACTTAGTGGGAAATTTTTACTGTAGGTAGGAAAAATCAAGTACTCTAGATAGGAAGAGTACTATCATAGCTGATAATACCTTTAAAAAAAGTATTGGGACCATTAATATTTAAAAATCAGCAAGGCTTAAATCTACTACAATGCTCTTGGGAACCCCAGCATATGCAAACTAGTAATTCAACTATACATTGACTGGAAGCTGATGGTGAAGGATTCTAAATAAGGGAGGATAAATAAAATAAAATAAATGTCAATGTAAAATATTGGTTCACTCTATCAATTTTGGTAAGGTTCCGAGGAATTCTCAGAAAGATACAAGCAAAATTTCCTTCTAGGATTGCACAACTAGTTAGAATTTAGGATTTCCAAAATTGACTGAGAGGCTCACAAATTTCTGATATGAGAAATGGAATAATTCATATGACATATTAATTAACATCATGACCATAAATAATATCCTTTATATCAATACTCATTTCATTTATTGAATACATTATGGAAACTAGCTCAAAAACAATGCAAATGTAGTAGGTGTGTAGAAAACTCAATTGAATTACTACTTATGCATTATAAAATTTTATGAATGATATAATAGGATCAACATAACAAAAAATACATAATATTGGATCCAAGAGGCTTCTCGAAAAATTCCAAATATTCAATCCTTTACAATACAATAGACTAGCACTGGAAAATCACTCGAGAACTTCAGAATTCGAACCATAGGCTTCATGAAACTTTCTCTGAGATTCAAACAAGACTCGGATCAGCTATAGTACCTACAATAAAATAATTTACAATGGTTTAATTCCATCATCCTCTCACAGTAAGTAGATGGACATCTCCCATATTAGACTATGGGAACACCACCCAAGTCTCTGAGGCACAAATGCACTCACTCCAATACTCAAACTGACAAAATATGTGAAGGTGGTGCACACTCCTTTATTTATATATGTAGGATGACTTGAGGAGAAATTATCCTAGGATAATGCTCCCTCATGGGTGGATAAGGAAAGCTTGCTTTCCTTCTTTTTCCTTTTCTGCATTGCTTTCCTCATTTTTCCTTTTCTGCTTTTACCCTTTTTGCTTTAGCTTTTTACTGCTTTTTCTGTCTTTTCTACCTTACCCTGATTTTCTGACCTTTCCTTATTTTCTGATTTTATCCTTCTTTCTCCTTTTGTGCGGCTTTCTACTTTATGCTGTTTTTTCTGATTTTTTGTTGCTTTTCTGATTTGTACCAGCTCTCTTTCATTTTTCTGATTTTCTAGATTTGGATGCTTTCTCCTAGCTTCTTCTACAATTCATCTCACAAGTCAACCTTATCCACTAAGGCACACTTGTGGATCATCATCCTCTTTTATTTAATATAAAATTATTTAATAGATGAAAAATAATTATTTCCAAGTGCTTAATAAACTTTAGACAAAAATTAAATCACACTCCCCTAATTAATTAATTGCCTTAAATTTAAAATTAACCCCAAGTAAATGAAGTTGTCTCCTCAAGCCAAGGGATTGGTTGGGTTAGGAACTTGATCCAGTAATCATTGTTGAGGGGACATGACATTCAAAACCAACACCTGCTTAATGGAAGTGAACACTGAATGCTGAAATCTCTTTTACTTTGTGAAACACAACTCCAAACACTCATATCTATTTTGAACTAATATTGCAAAATATATTTGAGAAGAATTAAACAATGATATTTATTAGGATCAAACAAACACAATTAAGTATACTAAGAAGGAAAATTTGTAGATTTAATTTCCCCTATTACGGAGGAAACAAGAGACATCACAGACCATGAGATTACATTCTTGAGTTTCATGGCTAAAGTTTCAACAGTAAAAAATAAAAGGAAAAAGAGACAAAACAATCCCAAAGGTTTTCACAATTTCTTTGACTCTAAAGGAAATTTACTCCTCCAAACACTACCTATAAGTTTCCAAACAATAGAAAATAGACCCTACAGTTATCCAAACAAACATTCAAATCAAACTCACGGGGAGAATGATCTGAATTTTAGGGGGAATATTGTCAAAATTCATATGTATAAGCCATAAAAGCATTAAATGGAGAGGCCAACCTCTCGCATTTATCATAAAAGCATTAAATGGAGAGGCCACCCTCTCCCATTTATCATAAAGCATTAAATGGAGAGGCCACCCTCTCATATCCATGGTATTTGGTAGCACATGGTTTTGGTCCATGGTATTTGGTAGCACATAGTTTTGTCCCATGGTATGGCCTAAAGACAAATTTTAATAATGCTATATAAATTCCTAGCAAGCCTTCTCATAATAACAAGTTACTCATTTGGTTTCTCTCCTATTTTCTATTGTTCATTATGAGATTAATTTGATCTGAGTCAATTATTGGTAATTAGTTTCTTAGGTGGGGCTACTCTTTGACCCTCACCTCCCATTCACTTCATATGTTTTTGTTCCTGTTTATTCTCATGCAAGATTAGTGTTTTTCATGTGAATTTTATGACAGATTTTCATGCTTAATCTCCTCCTCTCTCGGCATTCAAGCCTTCCGGTTCTTAGCTCCCAGGATCTAGATCAGTGATATCAGAGCCAGGTTCTCTCTCCATCAGGACAAGAGTTTGAATCATGATTCAATTTCAATGGAGGTTCCACAACCTCTACAATAGCCCATGTTTCTCTACAAACCCTTGTCATGTATACACTCAACACTCTCACATTCAAAAAACTTTGAACAGATGCCACGGACTCCACAGGATGTTTCAAAGGCTATACCATATATCATCGAAAAGATATTTCCATCAGCTCAAATGGGTATTTCATGGAATTTCATTTCATTATCTGGTTTATGATATATCATCATTTGAAGCAGCACATATCTATAACCAGCATGGCCTTGCACCCTTCAACTTCGGCCTGGATTTTCTCATTTCTCAGGAAACATCAGAAAGATTTTCACATTTATATAAATATATCTTCAATATATGAAATGGGTATTTTACGGAATCCAATTTGGCTTCCTGGTTTGAGAGATATCATTGATTGTATCTCAGCATATTTTTGTGCCAAGGAGGTCGTGCGTACCCATACTTCCACGGATATTTTCTCACTACTCATGCAACTTCAGAAGGAGTTCCACATATGGCTAGAAATATCTCTTCAATATCTGAAATGGGTATTTCACGGAATCTTGTTTTTCTTTCTGGTTTGAGAGATATCATTGAGTGAAGCAACATATGTCTGCACAATAGTGTGCGTGTGTCTCTTAAACTTCAAGAAACATTTTATCAATCTCTGGGGCACCCCAAAGCAATTATGTTATATGGATGGAAAGGTCTCTTCGAGATATCAAATGGGTCTTCAACGGATTTCAATTTCACTACATGCATCAAAAGATATGAATTGATTTGCACCAAGACATCAACTGCACCCAAGATCATGAATTTTCAATTTTTTAAATCTTATTGTAATCATGGTTATGGTTAACCACACAAAACCTATGGTTATGGTTCAACAACACAAAACCCATGGTTATGGGTACAACCATACAAAACCCACATTTATGTATTGTAATCATGGTTATGGGTCAACCACACAAAACCCACGGTTATGGGTTAACCACACAAAACTCATAGTTATGGGTCAACCACACAAAACCCACGGTTATGGGTTAACCACACAAAACTCTTCTCTTCACTGGAAACAAGCTTGTCATTTCCACCATGGTTTTGGGTCAACCACATAAAACCCACAGTTATGAGTCAACCACACAAAACCCATGGTTCTGATTCAACCACACAAAACTCTTCTCTTCATTAGAATCAAGCTTGCCATTACCATCATGGTTATGGGTCACCCTTGCAAAACCCACAGTTATGGGTCAACCACACAAAACCCTTCTCTTGATTAGTAAATAGCACATTGTAATCATGGGTCTCTTTTTAGCATGAAATGATGGAGACCATCATTTTCTAAGGGGGGAGGAATGATTTGAATTTTAGGGGGCATATGGACTAAATTCGGATATATAAGCCACAAAAGCATTAAATAGAGAGGCCACCTTCTCCCATTTATCATAAAAGCATTAAATGGAGAGGACACCCTCTCATATCCATGGTATTTGGTAGCACATGGTTTTGGTCCACTGTATTTGGTAGCACATAGTTTTGGCCCATGGTATGGCCTCAAGACACATTGTAATAATGCTATATTAAGGCCTAGCAAGCCTTCTCATAATAACAAGTTACTCATTTGGTTTCTCTCCTATTTTCTATTGTTCATTGTGAGATTAATTAGATCTGAGTGACTTATTGGTAATTAGTTTCATAGGTGGGGCTCCTCTTTGAGCCTCACCTCCCATTCACTTGATATGTTTTTTTTCATGGTTATTCTCATGCAAGATTAGTGCTTTTCATGTGAAATTTATGACAGATTTGCATGCTTAATATCCTCCTCTCTCAGCATTCAAGCCTTCCGATTCTCAGCTCCCAAGATCCGGATCAGTGGTATAAGAGCCAGATTCTCTCTCCATCGAGACAAGAGTTTGAAGCATGATTCGGGTTCAACGGACGTTCCACAACCCATGCTGCTCTACAAACCCTTGGCATCTCTACACTCAACACTCTCACATTCAGAAAACTTTGAATAGATGCCATGGACTCCATAGGATGTTTCAGATTCTCTTCCATGTCTCATTGAAAAGGTATTTCCGTTAGCTCAAATGGCTATTTCGCGGAATTTGATTTCATTGTCTAGTTTATCATATATCCTTATTTGAAGCAGCACATATATGTAACCAACGTGGCTGCACACCCTTCAACTTAGGCCTAGATTTTCTCATTCATCAAGCAACATCAGAAATATTTTTACACATTTCTATAAATATCTCTTCAATATCTGAAATGGGCATTTTACGGAATCCCATTTGGCTTCCTGGTTTGAGAGATATCATCGATTGTATCTCAACATATTTTTGTGCCAAGGAGGCCGCGTGTACCCATACTTCCACGGATATTTTCTCACTTCTCAGGAAACTCAGAAGGATTTCCACATATGGCTAGAAATATGTCTTCAATATATGAAATGGGTATTTTACGGAATCTAATTTTTCTTTCTGGTTTGATAGATATCATTGATTGAAGCAACGCATGTATGCAAAATAGTGTTGGCGTGTCTCTTAAGCTTCAAATTTATTATTATCAATATTTGGGCCACCCCAAAGAAGGTATGTTATATGGATTTAGATTTCTCTTCAAAATCTCAAATGGGTCTTCAACAGAATTCAATTTCACTACATGGATCAGAAGCTATGAATGGATTTGCAGCAAGACATCGACTGCGCCAGAGATCATGAATTTTCAAATTTTTAAATATTATTGTAATCATGGTTATGGTCAAATACACAAAACCTGAGGTTATGGGTCAACCACACAAAACCCACGGTTATGGGGGCAACCACACAAAACCCACATTTATGTATTGTAATCACGGTTATGGGTCAACCACACAAAACGCACGGTTATGGGTTAACCACACAAAAATCATGGTTATGGGTCAACCACACAAAACCCATAGTTATATATTGTAATCATGGTTATGGGTCAACCACACAAAAACCACGGTTATGGGTTAACCACACAAAACTCTTCTTTTCAATGGAAACAAGCTTGTCATTGCCACCATGGTTATGGGTCAACCACATAAAACCACGGTTATGAGACAACCACACAAAAACCATGGTTCTGATTCAACCACACAAAAATATTCTCTTCATTGGAATCAAGCTTTCATTGCCATCATGGTTATGGGTCACCCTTGCAAAAACCACGGTTATGGGTCAACCTCGCAAAACTGACGGTTATGGGTCAACCACACAAAACCCTTCTCGTCATTGATAACTAGCACATTGTCACATCATGGGTCTCTGTTTAGAATGAAATGATGGGGACCATCATTTTATAATGGGGGAGGAATGATTAGAATTTTAGGGGACATATGGTCTAAATTTGGATGTATAAGCCATAAAAGCATGAAATGGAGAGGCCACACTCTCTCATTTATCATAAAAGCATTAAATGGAGAGGCCACCCTCTCATTTCCATGGTATTTGGTAGCACATGGTTTTGGTCCATGGTATTTGGTAGCACATAGTTTTGGCCCATGGTATGGCCTCAAGACACATTGTAATAATGTTATATAAAGGCCTAGCAAGCCTTCTCATAATAACAAGTTACTCATTTGGTTTATCTTCTATTTTATATTGTTCTTTGTGAGTATTGTGCAGGATTATTACCTTATAGTGAGGAGAGACACTACCAACTTGGGTGGGGTTGACAGGTAAATACATTCATTATATTGCATTTAGTTCCTACAAATGAAAGAGATCAAGATATTGAAAGATGTACCTTTTACCGATGGTTGGTCCTAGCTTTCGCTTGGTCTTTCGCTTGATCTTCCTCTTGATGAACCTGCAACACAAAGGAAACCTTCCTCAATGTATCTTGATTGGAATAAATATGATGAATATTGAAAGCAATTAAACATCAACTACAATCATATACTAAACCAAATGAACATACAATCCAATAGACATTCGATTTGGGATAGGAAGGGTATTTGCACCTTTTTATTGTCAAAGAAGCATGAATCAGTACAAGTATACCTGATGTGTCAAGATGCTTCTGCAACCGAGTCCTGGGCTCCTGCTCTTCACAATGACTTGGGAATTCCTCCAATGTAACAACACTTAATTCCTTTCTTCTAGGTGCCTCTCTCATGGATCCTCCTTGTATTTATGGGACAAGGTAGGCAGTTGGATTCGACAAGTGGTTGAATTGGGATGTTGGGGAAGTTGCAGAACCAACTTCAACTGATCCCAATTTGTAATCTTAATATATTTTTTTGCTTCATCTTAAGATGTACACGGGTTTCATATAACCAGAGTAGCATATAGTAAGAAACTTCTGTGCTTTACAACAAGCGTTTGCAACATTTTTTTGTGTACGTTGGTTGTCCTTGAGGAAAGTAGAGTATCTTTTCAAGGTGTACGCTGGTTTGCTATACAGAGAGTAGCATACATGTGATGAAATCAGTAGAAACAGTAAGTTTCTCAACCGAAGAGAGTAGTTCCAGTTAATAAGTCATCCAGGTCAACCAACCTCTTCAATCCTTAGTGTCCTTTTGTGTGATCAACAGAGCAATGTGATCATGGACGGAGAAGTGCAGATTTGACCTATAACAGATGCCCCCTAATGTGTAAGGTCAGAGGGAAACGATGGCCGAAATACATTAAATTTCCAAGTCAGAGGAGGAGCAAGAAACCACAGAGCCCAGTCACAAAAGTACATGAAACAATGATCAAGGTCAGTGTGCAATTACAATCTTGACATCATATAGATGTGTAGCATGATACAACATGATCTCCGATACATAACTAGGAGATGTATATATAGCATGGCCACTGAAATACAAGCGTGGATCCATGTCAAAAAGAGAGATCATAGCCATAACAACAAACTGGATCTATGTCTCATGAAGAGCCAAAATGAGTGAGGCTCAGTCTTGCGCAGCTTGGGTGATAACATAAATATGATTAGGCTATCAAGGTCCCAAGGTCTTCATCCAAAAATAACCCAAGGTACAAACCCTAACCATGTGAATAAATGAGCTGAAGTCAGACATGGGGGAATCGTTTGATTACCAGTCATTGATGTATACTGTTAACAAACGTGAGGACTTCCATCGATAATGATGATGGGGCCCAAGGTACCTAGTACGATCCAACAAGTGTGAATAATAGGACTTGAAGTCGAAGACTTGAGGAACCTGTCGAATAAGAAGCATTGATGTATTCCCATTATTCAACAACGAGGGAAACTGCCACTGATGACTACAATCCCCAAGGTACTAACCGAAACTCTAAACTTCGTTCCCACAGCATAATGAGCTGAAATCGATGGGAAGAAGTCTGTTGGAAGGGAGGCCTTAATGCATCCTCCATCATCCAATATGAGGAACACTCAAAGGTATGAGCTGATGTGGAGCAGGACAAGTAACAAGATGAAACAAACTAACACCAGGATGACCGACACATGAAGTCCAGGTAAACTGCACAATGGATGACACAGGCTATATCCTTGAATAGTAAGTACGACACAAAGTGACTTAGGAAGTTTTCAACATGAAGGGGAAATGATATAAGCATGCAATGTAGGAGACATTAATAGACTCTCCATATGGTTGGAAGAATAACCAACCTGGGGAGTAAAAAACTCAGAGATCAGGTTCACCCTAAGGTCAAAAACTAAACCCAACTGACATGAAAGGCTCAAGTAGGTGTTGTGTTCAAGGACATGACTGACTTAACTACCTTTGAAACTGAAAATATGTGATATACCCCTCTTATCCCTTATTCTTTTTGGTAAAAGGATGTCCTTCTTGTTGTTTTAATGAGTCCAAGAAAGAAAACTCAATAAGTCCAACCATGTAAAATTTTTAATGAGCCCATGGGAGGAAGAATCAGGACCTTCTTCATTTTTTACAGAGTTCAAAGAAGAGATAGACGAATACTCTAAAATACTGATCTCTAGATTTTAATATCAAGCCTAGATCTGTTCTTGCTCGTTGGTGTTTTCTTGTTTAAGGAGTCAAAAACTTAAATAATCCTCCATACACTTACTCATGGATTTTAATATCGAGCTCGAGTAGGTTAATGCTCGTCGATGTTTTCCTGTTTATAGAGTATGAAAAAAGTAAACAATCCTCTATATACCTTCTCGTGGATTTCACATCGAGCTCGAGTAGGTGAATGTTCGCTTGGTGTTTTCATATTTCGAGCAATTGAAAACCCTAAAGAAGGCTCCAAAAGTCCTTTTTTGTACAGTTAGTCTCCTCCCCCGAAAAAGTTTAAAACAATGAGAGAAGAACTCTTCTAGCCATGTATGACTAGAGTATTCTTTTTTTGTAAGTAATCCACAAAAGTCCGGAAAAGGGTTAAACTTATACTTAAGTAGATGGACCTTCAATTACTTTAACAAGCTTGAAAATAGCAAGTTTCCTCGGAAATCTTGTTTAGTTTTTCAAATAGTCAAAACAAGAGCTTAAAACGACTTAAAAGACAGCTTCTAGGATCATAAGTTCATAACCTGCCAAAGAATAGGATCTCAACAATCGCATTAGTAACTATCGACAAATTTTCTCAATGACATCATAATAACAACATGGTACTTATATTGGTCTATCAATAAGAAAATAAGTCGTGTCCAGTTTAATACTTTGAAAATCTAGTGAAAATTTGAAATATATTAGTTAAATTTAACTCACCAAAACTTGTAGGTATTAGTGATTAAATAGAACATTTTAGAGACAACTTGAAACTATACACTTTTGCAAAAAGTGGGTAAAAATTAAAGTCAATTTTATATAACTAGTTTCAAATTAACAAATCAAATATCACAATTGAAAATTCTAGGGAAAAATTGGAGCAAAACTTTGATCTTCCTCTGTTAATTGCGACCAAACCGGACCACCAATCGATCGTCCGCTTCCACTAAGTAAGTTCATTCGTCCCAAACTTGCAATTTCATGTATTTTTTGTCATTTTTTATGGTCAAAAATCATTTTCTAGGAATGTTCACATCGTGTTCTACGTGTACGTTGTTGTGTATGAGGAAAAGCAGCATTCATTGGCCAAGTGCACTGGTTTAGCTCATAAAGAGCAAGGTTCAAATGTGTCTGTTCAGTACTAACAACAACGTACATCTCTGAAAGTAGGGTAAAAGGTGAAAAAGACTAAAAATTGCCTGTTGCTTGGTAGGATGGTTTTGGTATGGCGTGAAAGGGAGCATGAGGACATGGATCGAGAAGCATTAAAATACCCAACAACCCTTCATATGCTCTGAATATGTGGATTATTGAAATTTTACAGAACGGTCAACATGCGGGCACAAATCCGCTTGCTTGAAAGACTTGTCCAATACTGGGACGCAAATGCCATGGTGTTTGATATCCAAGGTAAGATACTGGAGCTCACCATAGATGACATCTACTTTATCACGGGTCTCTCTCGGAGAGGAGACTTGGTGAATCTAAAAGGGTCCTCTTGCAATGTGGGTTCCTTGTTCGTGCAAGAATATGTCAATGCTTACTGCCTACCATGAACTGAGAAATGCGGTAGTCAAATTCTCATCTCGACTATTGCAAGCTTCCCTCTTCGATTTATTCTGAGTATTCTCAACCGAATGGGGGGGAGTGCTTCACAACATCTTGCCTCAAGACATTATATGCATATGGGTATTGAATGCTCATAAGGGCATGTTTATGACTGGTGTTCAAGTCTTTTGGCAAACATGAAGCTTCAACTCTCGGGGTGTAAGACCAGGAGAATAAAGAATTTTGGGTATGGAAGCATACTTTGTACCTTCTTCTTTGAGAGGGTGCCTTCTATCAGTTTAGGCATGGCAATGCCCCCTATCAACCCTCGTGAGCCAATGCTGGCTCGTTGGAGTGAGATCTTCCTCCACCAGGGTGGTGGCGAGAGAAACTTATGTTACCAAGAGGATGACTTCTGGGGTTGGTGGGAACAATAGGTGCCAACTCTTGAGCAGTTTCCGTATGTAGGCATAGACTTCCGCCATGATCCTGAGCTGATACTTCCTCTAGGAGCAGCCTGGGGAGATATGGGTATGTTCATGTTTTTGAAAAATTATTTAATTTTTATATTTTATATATGTGATTTTTATGATGAGTTTGAAGTACTGAAACAAAGTGTCAAATGTAGATGTTGGACTAGTACGCCCTGAGGGACACCCATATACTTTTGTGAGACCAGTGGAAGTGGGTGCAGCTGATGCCACACTGGGAACCATAGAGAGGAAGATGAGTCGGTTGACTCATGATATTCCTACATATCGGATTGAGCGGATGCTAGTTGATAAGCAGGAGGATGTGGTTGGTGTGCCCCCATCTTGGATTAGGTTACTGCGGAAAGTAGCTAGGCTGGTCATTTTCTACTGAGAGGCATCAGAGGCAGATGAGGCTCCACCTTCTCCATAGGAGAAGGATATCCTATGTATATTTTTGAGGCCATCGAGCCCAATTTTGTATCTTATGACATGACTCTGCGATAGACTTGTGATCCAAAATCATACTACTTTTTTGATACGGATATATATATACAGTATTGGTTATATTTACATGTGTGTTATTGTGTTTTATGCATGAATTACTTATGTGTGTGAATGAAGAAAATGCCAATCTAAAACGTAGTTTGAAAATGAATCAGCTAATGCATTCAAGTTCCTTGGAATATGTTGATATGTGATATACTCAAACTGTCTCTCAAGTAGCTTGACACGCATAAATTGACATAGCAAAATAGGATCTCTAACCTGATAAACACCCAATAATTGAAAAACAACTAGCTGCGAGTCGAGCCGTACCTCCAAACGTGAAATGCCATTGAACAGAGCATCTCGGAGTAGCTCTATGACTGCACTGTATTCAGCCACATTATTCGTTGTGGGACCTAAACAAGTCCCTCTTGAAGACACCAGTTGACCAGTTGGTGAGTAAATAACCCAAGCTACTGTAGCCAACTGATGGGTGTGGCGGCTAGCGCCATCATCAAACCCTATAAAGTGTTCAGTCGACATCTGAAACACAAAGCAATAAATACATAAGACGTAACTACAACCGTAAACAAAGCTAACTCTACAAAAAAGTACATCTAAAAATACATGAAAAAGCACAAATGCCTGAGCGTAGTACTTATTCAAGTAGGGTCAATGCCTGGGATCTCTTCATGAGATCGGGAAAAGATGTCACGGAAATCGTTAAAAAGATTGGTATACAGAATGATCTCATCAAGATAATAGTCCGCTCCAATAAAAATATTTTGCATGGCTCCAGGTTCAGTGGAAATGTTGATCGGGATGGTTCTCGATGTATTCGCCCTATTCCCTTCGGCAAAAATAGCTTGTGAAGTGGAAGGGATAGAGGACAAATCAACATTCTCACTGGGTATCGAACAGAACTCACCTCTCTTTATTAAGTTTAGAACGGGGCAAATAAGACCTGGGTGTATATTTTCTCGAGAGTGGTCCAGGCCTGTCATAGCTTCCAAAAATGTTTTTGTCAGAAGGAAAAAGCATGTCTAAACAATCAGGAGAGTGGGTAGAGTCCACTGACCATGCAGGAGCATAGTCCATATATGACTCAGCTGATACCAACAGAGTCATGATATGTTCTATTGCAGTTTGTTGTGAATCCAAGTAGGTTACCTCTGCAACATATATAGGCACAACTGGTTTTGATTTGGTAGGGAGAATCCGTGGATGTGTCATTAAACCGACCGTGGAAGTCTCAGGCGAGGAACATTCTTCAGAAGCAATAAAATGGACAGGAGAAGGTAGGTCAAAAGTGCCTATTAATGACCCATAGAGACCTACTCCCAAACTCTCAGTGATTGGGTGGGACTGATCAACCAACGGGATAGTTGAATCCGATGAAGTCTGGTTGGTTTTCCGGGAAAACGAAAGTTGATCGACTGTGACGATCTTGCCTTCGTGAGGGAACATTATGATTCGGAAAACAGTTGACAGCATTGCCTGCATGGCATATGTCTAGCTCCTACCCAATAGCAAGTTGCAATTGAGCAGAGCATCCAAAACCTCAACCTCTACTGATACTAGTTTGCCTGCAAGTTCGACATTAAAGGATAGTAAGACTCCGTGTGGACGGAAAGATCTTCCATTAAAGGTTGTAAGAACCATATTAGAGGGGGCTAACTCAGGTTCACCTAAAGTCTTCCAGCAAGAAATAGACATTACGCACATGGACACACCCTCATATACAATAGCTCTTCGAATGATCATGGTACCATGGATGACCTCTATCTGGAGAGCGACGTGGTACGACAAACGGAACTTGATATCTTTCATATCAAAGCGGGCGAGCATGTTGGATGAATCTACACCACCAATCGCTGTGAGGAGTGCACTGTTTTGTAATGGACAACTTTGCAGCACCTCCAGAGTGGACATGGCACAAGGATTTTGGGCTAAATCCTCCACTACATTGTAGTTGGAGGCATCCCTCGCGTTAGGGTTGTGCATAGCCCATTTGAAGACACCTTTCAGGATCTTCGGCAGCAAATCCACCAGTCTCTCGATGTGGAGAGGGGTAGATGACTCAGGATCATCGTTCTATTGCGGGTCAGGGGTATAATTCCTTGATCTAGTTTTCAAAAGAGCATTTGAATTAACCATGTTAACGAATGACTTATCAGCTAAGATGGCACGAGTAGTTCCCCCAGCACCAGAGTTTCCAGAAGCTGAACTCTATCCGTGAGGGAAAGGGTCTTTTAAGATGGCTAGTTTCTTCTCACATTTCAGCTTCTGGGCTTCTTCCATTAGAGGGTAGTGATGGATAAGGTTGTCCTCTTGACATAGCTTGCAAGGGAACTTAGCCTTCCTTTTTTCCTTTTTACCCTCCTCGGCATTTTGTGTGTTCTTGGTCTTTTGTTTGTTTCCCTCCCCTTTCTTGCCCTTTCTTTTGTTGTTGGGATGCCGAGGGCCCTTTTAGTTTGTCTACACCTGCTGTGCATATTCTGTAGTTGAAGGGGAGGATGCAACAACAGTTGCTTCTGCAGCAGACTATTTGACGAACAAGGCATAAAACACTGTAGAGTCGACTGAACCTACAATGCCATCAGCATGTGGTCCAGGTTTAGGTTTACCTAAGTCTATATTAGACCTCAACGCATCAGGAATAATTTTGTATAAAATCCCAGACTGATCATAGACCAAATCCAGCTATTGGGTTCTCAAAATGGCTTCCTCTTCGGAGGACACCCCTGAAGTTACGACTTCCTTAGAAATATAAGGAAGGAGTGATTTAAGGTACCACTCTAGTATAAATGCAGGAGGGATGTTAGATTTAATGAGCCTCTTTCACCTTTGCCACTCCTGAATATGACTAGATAGATGAGTGGCTTTGTTCTATCGGAAGGTCGACAGAAGGTCTGTTCCAACATCGTACCAGACAGGAAGTTGAAAATGGTTCAAGAAAATAGTGTCTAGATCCCAAAAGGTTCCATAAGCAGCAGCAGGAAGCTCAATATACCACTTAGCTGCGACACTTGTCAAGGTTCTTTGAAAGAGCCTTAACCTAATGGAGTCATCATTCAATGAATTTGAGGAGCACCAAAGATGAAATGTTGTAACATGGTCACTGGGGTCCTCACCAGTCTTACCTTCAAACTTTGGTATGTCTGAGGGAAACTTAGTGGGAACAGGTGGCCATGCAGGGTCATGATGCACGGGGTCGTTTGTAAGCTTTGAAAGATCTGGCAAGTTCAAAGTTGCCAGAAAAGGTAAACGGGGTTGAGCCGATGGCATTTGATAGACTAGAACCTGGTATTGGGTATTTCCCACTACCTGATTCATATACTGTTGGTTGGGGTTGCCCCCAGCCATCGGTTGTGAAATGAAAGGGTTAAAATTGCTCCACCCAAAAGAAAGTGGATTAGCTCCCGGGGCAGTAGTCCATTGCGGCTGGGTGTTAACCCTACTGCATTGTGGATTAATGATATTACCCCTCCTCCAGCAAACAAAGAGAAAGGGATACTCCCTACAGGTATATAAGGTGGGTTAACATTGTAACCTGCATAGGGGTTAAATCCAGGTGTCGTAGTAACGGACTTTGTCGTCATCATACCCCCAGCAAGGATAGATGTAAAATGGATTGATCCTACAACGAAAGTGGAAGCAATAGGTTGAGTTACACCCTATAACTATTGTGTAGTAGAATACTGAGTGAAATTCACTGCGGGTATCCCTGACAAAGGGATATTGTTTGGTCCAAATGTTGGGGTAGAAACTGAGGCAGATGTCGAAGCTAATGAGCTTGGCATGCCTAGAGTACCAGCATTAAAACTAAAGGACGGAGTTGAAGCAGAAGTAGTCTGCGACAAATGCGGTGTGAAAGTGTTTGTTAATGAATGATTGGCAATCCTTGTAGGCATAGAAGTTGTGGGAGTTTGGGGGACTCCCTGCTCATCTCCTGGGTTAACCATGGTGTAACCAGGTGTAAATAAGTAAGCGCTATACTCAGGTTGTTGAAAACCTACAGGTACCAGAAGTGGATCTTTGGGTCCATTAAGAGGAGGGTTAAAAGGAATATTAAACTCTGTAGTAGTTAGGTCCTCAACCTTAGCAGTATCAAAGACCTGTTGATCAGGGGTTTTGGGCTGCAGTTCTCCAAGAACCTCTATTTCACCCGTAAGTTCAAAAGAACCATGGGAGTCTGTCCTCTAGCGTCGCAGTGGTGGTGGAGGCTCCACAATCGGTGGGGGAAGGTTTTGAAACCTCCGATACTGACAAAGATGTTGGTCCTCCACAACTATAAAAACAAACTAAGTAAAAAACTAGTGGCCACTACAACTAAGGAGCAAACAGCATAGCACTAAAAAATTTCCTAAGTAATCAAACCAGGAAAACAATGGAAAATACTCTCGTAAGCAAGTCTGGGATGATTAGGGCCTAGAACAGACTAACAGAGTATCGACAGTCAGTTACGTGGTGTCCTCCGGAGGTCCTCTATGTGCAAACATTTGAATCACCAAACCGCCTTCCCGGGATTACTGCCAAAGGGTTACCTTCCACGTCTATCCGAGGTGAAGTGGTAATAACTGCCCACTCTACCTGTGTAGAGTCCTAAAGGTTTGATACTAAGGCTACCACCAATACGAAATAACTTGGGGGGATAGTCGTCAGCCTAGTCGAAACACATGGGCAGGGTAGTAAATCCTGAAGTCCGAAAGGACCTCCGTACGCGAATCAACTCTGGTTTATGGTTGAGAGGAAAGTGAGGGGATATCCTCAACAGTTCCAATCTCCTATGGCCTCGTGCTTAACTCTGGTTTGAGTAGAGCATCCCAAGACTATTTGATAGAGATGGATTTACCTAATAGATAGTCGTACTATGATTGTTGAGTAATGAAGCCAGTTTCAGATAGTTTAAGGTGATTTAAGTCCAAAACTCTAGCCTAAGCTAGTTGATGATGTGTATACCTAAAAATAAAAATGTTGCTAGTTGATTTTATTAATATTTATTTTTAAGGGCTACTTGTTACTCAAGAAGGATAGTGCGGTGTGTGGAATGGTTTGTATAAAAGTAAAGTGCATGTAAAATAATGCTTTCAAATTCACAAAAAAAATTTCTCTTTTCCATTTATATTCTTTCAAAAATGGAAAACTAGGCAATCCTAAAATCAAACTCTTTTCGTATTTTCTTTTAAATTTCAAAGTAAACTATGCTACTTCAAAACAAAGGTAGATCTTACTACTAAGCTACTTAAAACATTTTTTGTCTTTTCTGATAATTGTATAAGAAAAATAACTTGTACAAGAGAAAGTAAGACCTAAAATTAAAGTGTGAGTAAGACAAACACCTAAATGGCTCAAACAAACAAATCAAAAGATTTGAGGAAGACTCAACTTACCAAGTTGTTTCAAAAGAAAAAACTTTGAACTTGGAAACACGGTGTAAAAGAAACAAGGGAAAGAGATGATCCTAACGTAAAGACAAACCTAAAAGGTTTCTCCTAAGCACCAAAAATCTAAGAAAACACTAATGCAAGCAAAGGAGTAAGCAAGCGAACAAAAAAAATACCTTACTAACACACGAACTCAAAAGAAAGCAAAGTAGAAAGCTTAAACTCACTTGGAATGAACTGAAAAGACAATCAAAAAGTATCCAAACCAAGCAACCTCTCGAAAGCAACCCTAAGGAATCAAACTTGAGGTCAAACCCTAATGGGAAGGATAAGGCACAGTGAAAGTGCTAAATGTTGCCATAGACATCAAATGTTAAGAACACAGGTCTGTATGACTGCAACCAGCAACTAGGGTAAAAGTATGCGGCTATGTCCAAAACAGAATAGTGCACGAACTTCAAAAAGGGCTAGAAAGCAGTAAAGACACTTCAACAAGTACTCAATCAAGCAATAGCAAACTAAAAGACTCAAGAGAGGAAAAGAAGAATCAAAAGAGACATGGAAGTCTCAGGGGTCAGTCAAGGAGGCAAAGTGAACAGGCTAGGAGTGAACCCAAACAAACCAGAAATCAAACCCTAACAGAGAAGTGAAAGTTACAGGAAAATACACTACTGTGCAATGCATAAACCAATGTATACTATGATAGAAACGTTGTTGTGTAGTGCACAAAGCAACTTTCATTAGGTTAAAAATGCTACTGTAGGTAGGGTAAACTAGCGTACAAGGCTCAAAAGCAAATAGAAAGGCTTTGCAGTAGTGGACTGAGATGAATCAAGCAGTAAGGAATAGGTAATAAAGACCTAAAGGACCTCTCAAAGAATCAAAAACTAAAAATGGATTGGAAGGAACCCTCAGCTAGGTCTCTTAGAGTAGAAACACTACCGTTTATCTCCCCAGCGGAGTCGCCAGTCTATTGCGCATGATTATTACCTTATAGTGAGGAGAGACACTAGCAAATTCAGTGGGGTTGACAGGTAAATACATTCATTATATTTCATTTAGTTCCTACAAATGAAAGAGATCAAGATATCGAAAGATGTGCCTTTTACCGATGGTTGGTCCTAGCTTTCGCTTGGTCTTTCACTTGATCTTCAGCTTGATGAACCTGCAACACAAAGGAAACCTTCCTCAGCATATCTTGACTATAATAAATATGATGAATATTGAAAGCAATTAAACATCAACTACAATCATATACTAAACCAAATGAACATACAATCCAATAGACATTCGATTTGGGATAGGAAGGGTATTTCCACCTTTTTATTGTCAAAGAAGCATGAATTAGTACAAGTATACCTGACGTGTCAAGATGCTTTTGCAACCAAGTCCTAGGCTCCTACTCTTCACAATGACTTGGGAATTCCTCCAATGTAACAACACTTAATGCCTTTCTTCAACTAATCCCAATTTGTAATCTTAATATATTTTTTGACTTCATCTTAAGATGTATGCGGGTTTCATATAACCAGAGTAGCATACAGTAAGCAACTTCTCTGCTTTACAACAAGCGTTAGCAACATTTTTATTTGTGTACGCTGGTTGTCCTTGAGGGAAGTAGAGTATTTTTTCAAGGTGTACGCTGGTTTGGTAGACAAAGAGTAGCATACATGTGATGAAATCAGTAGAAATAGTAAGTTTCTCAGTTGAAGAGAGTAGTTCCAGTGAATAAGTCATCTAGGTCAACCTAACTCTTCAATCCTTAGTGTCCTTTTGTGTGATCAACAGAGCAATGTGATCACGGACGGAGAAGTGCAGATTTGAATTATAACAGTGATAGTAATTAGATCTAAGTGACTTATTGGTAATTAGTTTCAGAGGTGGGGCTTCTCTTTGAGTGTCACCTCCCATTCACTTCATATGTTTTTTTTCATGCTTATTCTCATGCAAGATTAGTGTTTTCATGTGAATTTTATGACAGATTTGCATGCTTAATCTCCTCCTCTCTCGACATTCAAGCCTTCCATTTCTCAGCTCCCAAGATCTAGATCAGAGAAAAGTGGTAGACTAGGACAAAAATCCAATGCTTTTCCACCCACGTGTCTATTTAGTGTAGGAAACATTTGGCCATGTGAATTTATAGAAGATGAAGCACGTGGAGACCCTACCACATGCACCTATTTTCACTAGTAAGTGCATGGAACACCCAGGTTTAATTGGAAAGAGTACAAAACAAAGAACTTCTCCCAGATATAGGAATGAAAATATTACTAAATTATGACAAGGCCTTTATAAGATTGAAATACCCAAAACAAACTTAAGAATCCAAGAAAAATATCCTACATAGACTCTTAACTCCTGAATGTAGTCACGAGTTCTATTGTACAAAATATGATCCTATGATTAGGGTGAGGTCACCAACATACTAAATTGAATGAATACTGACTCATAGATTGGTTTGACAAGTTGATAATACCCAACTAGGGTTAATTCTATTCCACTTTAATGGATACATAGATGAAAAAATATGAGAGAGAAGAATACAGAGAAGAAGTGCACCTTATTTATGTAGGTTGGTTCTTTTTTCTCCTCTTAAACTTTTCCAATCTACTCTTGAGTGAATTTATCCAACCTACAAAATGTCAATCACCCTTCCTCAAAATATTTTAGCTATAAACATTGATCAAAATCAAACAAGAATGTGTACACAAGAATGATCAATTCAACTAATATTATTTTTAATGTTATACCCTCATTTTGACCCTTAGTATATATTTGTTTTTAATGTAAATATTGTATACATGTGATGTATGTTTTCCTAGCGTGGAGCTCAAGGCCAAGGCCCCGCTAGTGGATGCTCAGATTTTATTTAAAAAAAGGGGGCAAGTATTTGATACTATGTTATCCATGTTCTATTAAGCCATTGAAATTGTAAAAATGATGTAAATAAGCATCATGCAATAAAATGCCACAAAAAGGCTATGGAAGCAACTAATAAGCGGGTGCCATGTGTATCCACTCGGGAATGGTGAGAAGGTTGTAGGGTTGAACCATATGCTGCAAAATGTCATCGTGTGAACCCATTTGACTTTCCTTGCTGACATTTAATTCTGTTGTAAGGAAGTAGTTGAAGAAATCAATCCATGGCTTCAATGGAGCATGGGAAACCCAAAAATTCGTATGGCAGGTATGGGATCTGTTTCCTTGACCCACAAGTCACTCTATCTCATGGGAATTCGTTCTTCCTCATTCTCATTCCATTGTTGAACATCTAAGCTAGAGTTTTCATCGATTGCACATGCCCAACAGGGAGACAAAACAAAAATCGCATTTCTGAATTAAGCCACATTTTGAAGTGCCAAAAATGCCCAGAAATTCGTGTGGATAGTGAAATCCAATGGGGGATCCATACACCTGAACCTTGGGGAAAATTTGAGAGTGTTAGATGCCCAGAAATCCATAGGAAAACCTTGATTTTATAGCCGGAAAATCCAATTATAGGACAGAGTTATTTGCTGACAGAACTGAGAAAAATAGAACAGAGGTTGGAAATGCTTGATAAACCCAACTATGTGTTGGCTTAGCATGACTGTCTGTGTGAAACCATGGTTGTGAGTGAGCCTATTTAGTTCCTCCTTAGTGGATATACAGAGCATATCAGAGGTGGTCTCTCAGCTGGAAAAATATATGTTGGACAAAGACCTATGGTTGGGTAGAACGTTGCTCTCACATAGCCAGTTGCTTGGACAACTTCATCATAAAATATATGTGCTCTTTGTGGTTTAAATTATGTCTATTATGTGTTCTATTATGAATGTTTGATTATTCATGTTAATGGAATGAAATGATTACCTTAAGTTAGTCAATATAATGTTAAATTTTGAGCATTAATTCACAATCCTCTAGGATCTTTACTAAGAGAATAAAATATACAGTATATCAATGCATGACAATCACAATAAGTATGACAAGCATCACAAGAATCAAAATCATAAGAGACAAGAGACACAGAGTTTCCATGGGGAAAACCCTGAGGTGAAAAACTCCACAACTTCCTCAGAGATAGAGAGAGCAATGGCTCAACCAAAGTACAACCAAAATACACTGAGATAGTCTCCTTATAGCAGATGATCCTCCTCCTCGCTAGTGCGCCACTTTCTGAGTGAGACTGAGATACTTTTTCGAGTGATATAAATAGAGATCACCTGATCTCTATTTATACTATTCTATTTGCCCAGTCACCTTATGGGGCCAACTTGTCTGCTAGGTACATCCACATTATAATATATATAATTCAGGGCTGACCCCACATGGTGGTCTAATAACCCATTGCAAGTACACACACTTGCGACACTTGTCAATCCACATGACGACACTTCCTTATAGAGGAATAACACATCTCTTATAAGGGTACAATAAATATATATAAAATACACAGATGAAATACATTCCGAAGTTACATATACATCAACATATAAATCCTATGCATAGCATGAGAAGGGGATTAATTCTCCGTATGATTGTTTCCCCATTCTGCTTGGGAGAAATCGACAGATGTATCCAATTCTGTGTGTATGTATTTATGATTTAGTTCCGCTGTATAATTTTATTTAAATTGTAATTTTTTTCATATGGCTTTGGGTGAGAAATAGGCACCCCATTGTTGTGTTCATGTTCCTTCTGTGGTCCGGGTGACGGGAGGGGACATGACAATTAATCATAAATTACTTTTCAAAGAAATTCCAATTAATCAATTAACACTTATTTTTGTGGGATGGAAACATGACAAATCAATATTGATGTAATGAAATAGTAGACAACAATTATGTCTTCAGTAATCAACACCTTTTGAGACCTGATATTTGATTCCTCTTATCTTGATTTATTCACAATCCCACTTCCAACTGAATATGATTCCAATTGTGCTTGATGTATATATCACACAAGATGAGTGACTGCAACACTTATGGAATGGATTCTCACAGACATAGGTCAATGAGGGAGAAGGGGAATGGATGAATTGTATTTGCAGTGATATTTCTCTAGTGTAATAATATCAATGGATGTCTCTCCTTTGGTTTTCCATCTCATCTCCTTTCATGAGTGATGGAGATAGTTCGAGATGGTTAGCATGCAGTTTATAGAGTTACAACCAAGCCACAAACTAACAAAATTTTCTTGACCTGCCTCATTTTGAATTTAAATTAATATTTTTATGATTTTTTGAGGCCCACACATGTTTCTCAAGAGAAACTAGTGTGGCATGCACCTTGCTTGTTAAAAGGGTGTGTGTAGCTCATTTAATGTTGCAATTTTGATATTCTGAAGGGGAATGAATTGGCATCTCATTTTAGGTATGAGGACCATCATATGGAGTCAAATAATAGGATATTCCATCTTTATAAGTCATTTTTTGTGAACGACCAGGAACATTTAGATTTCATCTTTTAAACTATCATCATGGATAGAGAAGTACCGATTTATGCTATAACACCTAGTTCAAATATCAAGGGGTTTACTCTATGGACCTATGACATATCAAGTGTTTTCATGGGATAGAATAAACCTAATTTCACTAGGTATTAAGGAGTTCCTTCAAAAATACTTTTGTTGAACCCCCTACCGATACACCTTTCCAATTAAAAAAACCCTATTATCATTGGATATCCTAAGTATCCATTTTTTTCATGTCAATTTTGATATCCCTTTCTAATTTTACTATTAGTATGGTAACACAACACAACTCTTATAATACCCAAAGACCTTGCAGTGTGAAATATGAAATATTCGTCAGATAAAATATTTCAAGATGCAATCCCCTAAACATAGGTCAATTTCATACATATAAATTCCAATTGAATTCAAACCACATTCACTTAGAAAACATTCCTATTCAAATACCAATATGACTCCAAACAAAACTAGATTTATGTTGGTTGTGTATCTTGATCATCTTACTAAGTTAGAGGATTGTTTCAACCGTATTTGGATCACATACCAGCATAGATCCAAATCCTAGGCTCTATCAAGTGCCAAGAGGGATCAAATCTCTCGAGGTGCAAACCTCTCCTTGAATAGCTCCTCGAGTGCAATAAATGAGCCACCTAATCCTAAGCTCTAAATTCTCTAGTTTAAGTCTCATATTTACTTTTTACTTTGTATTATTCTTTTTTGTTTATGTCCAACATAATATTTATTACTTTTTACTTTGTATTATTCTTTTTTGTTTACTTTGTATTATTTTGTTACTCGACAAACACTCTAAAATCTCATATTTACATTTTACTTTGTATTAAAAGTAAAAAGTAAAGTCTCTAGTTTAAGTCTCATATTTACCTTTTACTTTGAATTATTCTTTTTTGTTTAGACCGACATAATATTTATCACCTAATCCTAAGCTCTAAAGTCTCTAGTTTAAGTCTCATATTTACTTTTTATTTGTATTATTCTTTTTTGTTTATGGTCGACATAATATTTATTACTTTTTACTTTGTATTATTCTTTTCTTTTTACTTTGTATTATTTTGTTACTAGACAAACACTTGACAAACACTCGACACATGTTACAAGATCTCCCCCATACTGGGCTGTAGAGCGCCTCTCGGCGCAATCAATGAATAAACAAACGAGTTATAGGGGGGGGATTTGTAGCCATTGAAATGTGTAGAAACAAAAGGCCATTGAAATGATGTATTTTCACAGCCAATCTAGATCATTCATTATTAGGTTACAGATATGACGGTAGGTATTATTTTTGTGTAATTTTATTCCTAGAAGGAAACCCTATTTTTAAAGAGGGCGATGTATTATGACTATGTAGTAGTGTGAGAGAGAGAGATAGTGAGAGAATGAAGATGAGGTTGTGGTGGATGTGTTGTTGGTTGTATCCCTTCATTTTGTTGGATGAAATAATAGAAAGGACTAGCTATTTCACCACAGATGTATCCCATATTGAGTGAACCACTTATATTGGTGTATCTCTTGTATTTTGTTCTTATGTGCTTTATTCCTGCATCTATTTTATTTTATTGCTATGTTATCTTATTTTTCTAACAATTTACACCACCTTCACACATAAATCATACTTATCTAAACACTAATATGACTTCACGAACAATTAGATTTATACCAAATTCAAACATAGAGTACCTATTCAAACCATTCTATACCATATTTAACCCCCTATATACATAATTATAAACCCTCCTAATATAAATATGTTTTTAATATATTAAAAATACCCCTTGACCCTTATATAATAGGTAATATATTGTTCCATTTTTAGAGTATTAAATTAAGCAATATGAACTCACATTCTATAGTATTTCCTACTTAGTGAACCCCTAGTGTTTCAAATCCCCAATGACACATGGACCCATTGTGATAAGGCTATATGGGTAGGTGCCCCCTTTGAGTGGGAACACTATTTGCATGTCTTTGGGAAACTTGGCCCTTCTTGAGTCATAAGTTTCCCACTGAATGGAAGATATCTATGGTATATTTAAATATGTCGAAACACATGTCTAGCATAAAAAAAAAATGAGAAAATGTTAGGAACCCATGTCAACCCCTCTCTTTACTTTGTTAGTATATTGTTGCTGGATGCATATGCTTTGTAATTCATCTGGTAGTATTTGTTGATCCATAGTTTGTATTAGCCCATGGTATTGCCCCATAATATTGGATGCATATGCTTTATAAGTTGTCCCGTAGTATCATATGTTCCATGGTATTGACCCATAGTATTGGGCATAGACTTAGTATATAAGTCTGTGTTGAGGTCAATGAAGGCACCATGAAGTTATCTGTATTGAGCTTGCTCAAAGGAGGTTTCCCCCTCGAAGTGGCCTGCAATCAATAAAAATATTCTTTGATTTAATATATCGTGCATTTTATCAATTAATTGTTGCAGGTTCCTTACATCTGGTATCATAGCATTTTCTTGGGCTCGTTGGGTGAAATTTCTGCCAAATTTTTTTTTCGCATCCGTTGCAGGTTCGGATCTGGGAGTAATCTCTATCCGCTTAACTATGGGAAGTACTTGGGAATAATCCCTAAACCTCATTATGAGGAGTACCACAGGAGCCCTAAAGTAGCTGGCCCATTGAGAGTACCTACCAGCGAAAAGGGCAATGACCCATACCTGATTAACTAGTTCCAACTCATGAGGTAAACCAAGAGCTGTCGTTTGTGGAAAAGCGGTTATCAGTTTTACCTGAGCCATAGAATGAGGGGTACTGCCCCAATACGCAAGCCATTAGACATCATTGGTGGCCGAGTGAATCCCCTGAACCGTGTTAGGAACCTATGTCAACCCTTCTCTTTACTATGTTAGTATATTGTTGTTGGACGCATATGCTTTGTAAGTCGTCCCGTAGTATTTGTTGATCCGTAGTTTATATTAGCCCATAGTATTGACCCATAGTATTGGACGCATATGCTTTGTAAGTCGTCCTGTAGTATTATATGTCCCATGGTTTTGACTCATAGTATTGATCATAGACTTAGTATATAAGTGTGTGTTGAGGTCATTGAAGGATGGTGAAGTTAATTGTATTGAGCTTGCTCAAAGGAGGTTACCCCCTCGAAGTGGCCCGTGATCAATATAAAAGTGATTCTGTTCTATTATTTCTGATATCTCGTGTATTTGCATTAATTAATTATTGCAAGTTCATCACATCTGGTATCAGAGCACTTTCTTGGGCTCGGTGGGTGGAATTTCTGCCAAAAATTTTTTTTTCGCATCTGTTACAGCTTCGGATTTGGGAATAATCCCTATCCGCTTAACTGTGGGAAGTACTTGGGCATAAGCCCTAAAACTCATTGTGAGGAGTACCATAGGAACCCCAAAGTAGCTGGCCCATTGAGAGGACCTGCTAGCGAAAAGGGCAACGACCCCTACCTGATTGACTAGTTCCCACCCGTGAGGTAAACCAAGAGCTGTCGTTTGTGGCAAAGCGGTTATCAGTTTTACCTTAGCCATGGAGTGAGGGGTAATGCCCCAATACGCAAGCCGTCAGATAGCATTGGTGGCCGAGTGAAACACCTGAATTGTTAGGAAGCTGTACATACCTGGGGTCCATATCTATTTTCAGTTGAACTGTTGCTGATCACTTCCGCTCCAGATCCAGCCATTTCAGATCTATTCTGAAAGTCGTTCCAGATCTAGTCGTCATTTCAGATACAACCGTTTTCAATCCCTTCCGCACCGTTGGAGATCCATCTGTTGCGGATCCCTTCCGCGCCGCTGTTGCCGATCCATTTCTGAAAAAAAAAATAAAAAAATAAAAAATAAAAAAAATCAGTTTTTTCTCCATATCTCCCTTGTTTTCACTCTGTTTCCCTTGAAATTTTTGGGGAACCCCTGTCATTCCATTCTGCATCTTTCATTCCTGAGGATCCTATCCCCAATTCCCCTTCCCAAAGCCCGAAATCCCACATTTGTCTATTTTTAGGGTTTTCCATAATTTCCTCAGATTTCACCCAATCACCTTCAAATTTTACCACAGAGTTCCTTTCTGAATTCTGCTTCTTTGTCCCTCTCTGCCAAATTTTCTCATTCTATCACCCCGCTTCTAAAATCCCCCTTTTTGCTTTCTTGTCCTTTCGACAGTGTCCAAAATCTAGTTAAACCCCAATTACCCATCAAATTCTTTCCCCAATCCAAATTTCCCTTTACTAAATCAGCTTCTGTTTGTGTTTTTCTAACCATTCCACCAAAAAAAAAAAAAAAAACCATGGTTATGGTTGTCACCCGTGCAGGAGCACACACCATGGAGGAAGCACTTGCAGCAATCCAAACCAAACTCCAAGATCTGGATGAAACATTTCTCAACCTCCATCTTTAGCATTCAACCATGAACATTACTAGACAGCCAGAATCTTTTGCAGCCACCGGGTTCTCTTCTTCCAGCAATTTTCGTGGGCCAAAGCTTGATTTTCCTCGCTTCAATGGTACTGATCCGACTGGATGGATATATCGAGCAGAACAATATTTTAGTCTGCATAATACTTCTGATGCCCAGAAAGTTCCACTTGCATCCTTTCATTTGGAACAGGAAGCCCTTCAATCGTACTGTTGGTACATCAAAGCTCATCCCGAGCCAAACTGGACGGATTTTTGCCACCTCATTTTGCCACGATTTGGTCCTAGTACTTTTGATGATTTCACAGGAGCACTCACTAAACTTCACCAAATTGGAACAATGAGAGTATCAGACAGAATTTGAGAAATTGTCCAATCACACAGAAAGATTGTCTGATGAATTCTACAGGAGTTGTTTTATCAGTGGTCTGAAGGATGAAATCCGCTCAGAGGTCAAAATGTTTTGTCCCAACACAATGATGGAAGTCCTAGGGTTGGCTAAGCTGGTCGAGGACAAGGTCACCACTCAACAACGCTCCAAACACACCTTTGTTCCCTTTAGAAATATGGGTTCCCAATGACCTCCCATCACGCCTGCTCCTAAACCAACTCCTATCAATCATTTGTCTGAAATAGAAATGCAAGCATGCCGAGAAAAAGGGATTTGATATAATTGTTATGAGAAATTCACTCGGGGACATAGATGTGTTCAACAAAAGCTCTATCTCTTGGATGTGGATTCTCTGCCTGCCTTAGAACTTGGTGAAGAAGCTACAGATACAGTATATGATCAGGTCGACATTCAACACCTGCCTGTTGACACCCCATCTCAGGAAGACCCACCCGAGATCTCTCTCCATGCTGTAACCGGTGTCACCACCCCACAAACAATGCGGGTTAGGGGATACTTCAAGAAACTCCCTCTTACCATACTCATTGATTCTGGTAGCACCCATAACTTCATTGACCCTTGGATTGCCAAACAGGCTGATTGTTTTGTCCATCGTTGCTCCAACTTTGAAGTCATGGTTTCCAATGGGGGCACCTTACCTTGCAAGGGGAAGTGTCACAATGTGCATATCTCTATGGAAGATTATAACCTTCGCTCTGACATGTTTGCCTTGTCCTTAGGCGGATGTGATGTGGTTTTGGGCGTTCAATGGTTACGCACAATTGGCCCCATCTTATGGGATTTTGCTGCACTTTGGATGCAGTTTAAAGTCAATGGGGCACAACACCAATTTATGGGCTTACAACCAGGGTCTCTCTGCATCATCAGTTCACATCGCCTGGAAAAAAATCCTTAAGAAGAATTCACATGGTGTCATCGCTCAGCTCAATTCCATTCAGATGCACCCACCAACAGTCTCCACTACTTCCTTGGATAGATATGCAGGTATCTTTGCTGACCCATTGCGCTTGCTGCCTTCAAGAGACCTTTCCGGTAAGAATTTAGCCACATCTACCTCTCAGCAGGAAATGATGGCTATTTTGCATGCAGTACAGAAGTGGCAGCCATACCTATTAGGGAATTATTTCTGCATCAAGACTAATCTCCCGAGTCTGGAAAATTTTCTGGAACAATGGGTCTCCTCCCCAACACACCTGAAATGGGTTATCCAACTCATGAGTTATCCCTATGTGGTCACTTACAATAAGGGTAAGGACAATATGGTGGAAGATGCTCCTTCTCGCACAATTGATGACCCAGTTTCTCTTACAACTCTTTCTCTGCTTGTTCCAAATTGGTTGCAATCTGTTCAACAGGGCTATCTCTTCTATGAACTCCATGCTTCTTCATCAACATGGCACTCTAGGTTCTACAAAATGTATGACCGGGAACAATGTAACTTCTTTTGGCAGGGACTAAAAATGATAATTCAACAGATGGTGGCTGACGATGATACTTTCCAAGTCAACAAGGGGGAAACGACACTCCTTTCGGGATTGCTCAAACCCTTGCCCATCCCTACACAGCTTTGGCCAACTATTTCTATGGATTTCCTAGCAGTGCTCTGGTGGTACAATACCACATCTCAAAGGACACCATATGAAGCAATCTATGGAAAAACACCGCCATTTCTTCTTCCATACACCCTTAGCAGCTCCCCAGTTCAGGAAATTGACTCGGTTCTTCGAAACCGCGATCAAATACTTCTCATTCTGTAGGACAATCTTCACATGGCCAGAATTCGCCTGAAACAACAAGCTGATCAGCACCGTTCTGAGCGCATTTTCCACACAGCTGACAGGGTTCTGCTTCATCTACAACCTTCCAAGCAATCCTCCTTGACACTCCAAAGGCGTCAGTAGCCCGAAATGCAACTTGAGGATACTACCGGGGAACCACTCCTTTAGATTCTGCAACAATTTCTCCAACCAAAGCTTTGAGGACAAAGCTTTTTCTAAGGGAGAGGGGATGTTAGGAACCTATGTCAACCCTTCTCTTTACTATGTTAGTATATTGTTGTTGGACGCATATGCTTTGTAAGTCGTCCCGTAGTATTTGTTGATCCGTAGTTTATATTATCCCATAGTATTGACCCATAGTATTGGACGCATATGCTTTGTAAGTCATCCCGTAGTATTATATGTCCCATGGTTTTGACTCGTAGTATTGGGCATAGACTTAGTATATAAGTGTGTGTTGAGGTCATTGAAGGATGGTGAAGTTAATTGTATTGAGCTTGCTCAAAGGAGATTGCCCCCTCGAAGTGGCCCATGATCAATATAAAAGTGATTCTGTTCTATTATTTTTGATATCTCGTGTATTTGCATTAATTAATTATTGCAGGTTCATCACAAACCGTCAGGAAGCCGAGCATACCTGGGGTCCATATCTATTTTCAGCTGATAAATTGCAGATTACATCTGTCCAGAACTGTTTCCAATCACTTCTGGGCGATTGCAGATCCATCTGTTTCCTATCACTTTCACGCTGTTGCAGATCCATCTGTTGCCGATCCATTCTGAAAAAAAAATAAAAAAAATAGAATTTTGTTTTTTCGCCATATCTCCTTTGTTTTAACTCCGTTTCCCTTGAAACTTCACTAACATCCCTACAATCCCATTTTGCACATTTCATTCCTGAGGACCCTATCCCAAATTCCACTTCCCAAAGCCAGAAATCCCACATTTGTCTATTTTTAGGGTTTTCCATAACTTCTTCGATTTTCACCCAATCGCCTTCAAATCTTGCCATCATGTTCATTCCCTATTTCTGCTTCTTTGTCCCTCTCTGACAAACTTTCCCATTCTTTCACCCCGCTTCTGAAATCCTCATTTTCTGCTTCCATATCCATTCATAAGTGTTTAAAACCTAGTGAAATCCCAATTACCCATCAGAGTTTTTCCCAAATCCAAATTTCCCTTTACTAAACGCACTAGCTCAGGAAAATTTTCTAATACCACTTGTGATGTTATTAATCCTGATACTTGGAAAAATTCACAAGATATACATTCACGTCACATTTAAGTTCTAGAAAAGGGTCGCAACATTACTAAGCAAGTGGGAGAGAGCAGTGTCACACTAGAAAGATTAAATAAGCAAATTGTTGATGAAATAAAGTGCAAAGACAAAGTTCATGAACTAGCAATGAAGGAAAGGGAATAGATTTCCACATGTTTTTAGGAGGTTCTCCTACACCTTTGATATGCTTCAGATATAACCTGGTAGGAAACCATTAATGCAATGACCAAGGTAATAGTGACCCTAAGGAAAATCACAAAAAATAGAAAAGAGTTGCTAGAGTCTATTGCAAGTGCATATGAAAGATGAACAAGAAAAGAAGGAATAATTTTTTATTAGAAGCTTCTGGGAATTCAGTAGTGGCTATTTTAGATGTCAACGTTTCAAACCCAAATCGGAGTTCATCTTGAGGATAATGAGACATTTTCCATAGCAACTAATCTTGTTGAGTAAATATGTTTTCTTGCAAATTTATTGCCTGGAATTATGATGTTAGTTTTAGAAAACTGACTTCTCTTCTCCAAAATGAATCTTATATTCATTACATAGCTTTGTATTCCTTAATCATTATAATGCTAAATATTCTTAAAATACATTAAATGTTTAATAATAAATTTCATAACCCTAAATTCTATGTAATATGTATGCTTATGTTATATAATGACTATAATATTATCATGTATTATATTTTATAATCTACCAAATATCTAAAGTATTTTAATAATATCTATAATAATCTTATAAAGCCTCTGTTGAAAAAATAATAATAATCTTATAAAGTACTATATAATTCTTTTAATTATTCTAATCCATATAATGTTTTACAAAATCCTAAATTCTTTTATAAATAAAGTAATTAAACATTATATAATCAGCATAGATCCATCTAAAATCTGGATCTACCTAAATTCTTTTATAAATAAAGCAATTAAAGGTTATATAATCAACATAGATCCATTTTAATTTAAACTCAAGAAATTTGATCTCTCTCTTGGTTGATAGATTGGAGTTTAAGTTTTTACTTTTTATTTTATAGAGTAACATCAATTGTTTTAATTACTTTTAATTATCTTTTATTTTATGAGCTAATATGGATTTTTTTGAATACTTTTCATATCTTTTATTTTATGAGATGACATGAATTTATTTATTTTGTATTATGTTATGTTACCTTACCTTACATGACAACATCTCCTCCATATCATCTCCCCCATACAAGGCTATAGAGCACCACGGTGTTGTTGGTGCAATAATCTTATAATCTTCTAAAAAAACTATTATCCTTATATATTAGATTGCGACTTTTAATGAATACAATGCTTTTATTTTATAGAAAAAGCTTATTTTATTAATATATATATTTTTATCCTCTATACTATTATTATAATAATATACTAATAATATTTAAAACCTTTTCTAATATGATTCCTTATACTTAATTAGTAATATTAGGTATCTTTCTTATTAAAGGGACTTAACTAATACTAATATTAAGACCTTATATTCGTTTAAGTTTTTTTTCCAGGAAAAAAAGATTGCAGTCCATTTTATTAAAATAAACCACATTATGTATAGTCCCGATATGACTTCATACATGAGAGTCTACAATATTGTAACTGTATCAAGATCTAGTCAAACTGCTACAAAACCATCTAGAAAGATACCAATAGAACAAGAGGATACTAAGACCCTAGATATCTACCCAAAAAAACCCCATATTCCAGGCCTTCATACATGTGCATAGAGCACATTAAAAAATATGTTATATAGAAGCAAAAAGTTGGAGTGCCAAGGCCCTCAAAATAGAGTAAATCTCCCGCATAACATGAACTCCAGGAATACCAATCTCTGTAATCATCCCGATGCAGATTTCCAAGGTCCTTGCCGGACATGTCTGATGCACCATTCCAACCATCCGTTGGAAGGATGCATCGCCACCACATATTCTCCCCATTACCGTAGTTCAAAAAACAGGGGCACCACCGCACCATCGTCGGTACCACGCCACCCCTCCCCCACTACCACGCCACAACACCATAGAGAAATCGTCACGTGAAAAGGGAATAGAACACTGTTGTAACTGGAAACTCACCATGTTGCCGCAAGACCATTCCTTCGCCGTACTCTATTACAGAGAAAGATTAGAAAGCTTCGAAATCTAGTAGAATTCTTATATATATATATATATATATATATATATATTCGTTATTTCCATTAATGGATAGTAAACAAAGCTTTGAAATCCAGTAGAATTCTTTCTTATTTTTGTCTCATCTCTCCACACACATATTCCATTCATATATAATAGACAAATAAAATATAATAAATAAATATTTTGAAAGCTAGTTCTTTCTTATTATTCCCTCCAAGGTAGGGATATACTAATCCATTGATTAGTCAAATAGCATTGAACTCTATTAATTTCCGTTTCCACATAAAACATTTTGTATTGTTTTTTAAAGTTCTCAAAATTTAATATTAAACTGAATATTTTGAAAAATAAAATATTTTTTTAGAATTTTCAAATACAATATTTAGACTTTCTGATTGGTTTAAAACACTCCTATAGGACATAAATCCCTACAAAAGTTTTTTTATTTATTAAATTTAAAAATAAAATAAATTAATTTTTAATCTATTTTTTTTAAACCACCACATGGATCTATTGTACCTCTAATATTAAATGTAATTCTAGTGCTTTGCACCAGTCTTATCACCTTGTCATTGACATGGTAGCCGAGAGGATGCATCTAAGCAATTTTGAATAGTGCTCCAATACAGTGCGCACTTTTGATTGGTGACAACTTGCCATGTCAACAAAGCCACATGAATGGAAACCAACAAACCAAACGTTCATGACTCGTACACATCGGTCTCGATATACCCCAATCGTCAAATCAAAAGATCAGTCGACGTCGAACTTTGACAGATGGTTACCATAGCGACATGTTGTGCTCCCAACAAACCACTTCTCATCACATTCACGAGATGGGAGAGTAACCTCACGGATATCAAATAGTCAGCGAGGAAAGATGATGTCACCTTCCGTAAATATCTAACGACGGTCTCAGGAGGCAATGGGAAGTCTAAGTACTTCAACAGGTGTTGAATTCCACCCTTGGAGATGACCATCTGGTGCAGGATTTCATGAATCGTGTCAAGTGTTGTACATAGTCGGCAATGTATTCTTTGGATAGGGAAGTGCTGTTGGAATCGAGCAGATTTATTGTGATAGAAATAATGCCTTCTTCTTCCAACCCGTGTCTAACCTCTCGCATAATCGATAGATTTATCAAAGCTCTGTTGTAGCTGCAAATTCATCCCCAAAATTTTGTAAATTAGTAGGGCCCCTCCTTTATTTTGAATTTACTCAGAGTTTGTTTCATCTTTATCTGTTTACTTTTCCTATTACTTGGTTTTTTTTAAATCAAAAGAAAACTGGTTTATTGAGTCGGGAGAGTTATTCGTTTTCCACTGAAACAGTGGGGAGAGTTATCCGTTTTCCGCCGAAATGGTCGGGAGAGTTATTAGTTTTTCGTCAAACCAGTCGGAACCATTTTCATTTTTACGCCGACACAGCCGGAGGTTATTGTTGTTTTACGCGATTTTTTTGAAGAAAAGTCTATTTCGGAGAAAAATCATTTTTCACGCCAAAGTGATCAAAATGGTCGATCTTGAACTTGATCGAAGAGAAATTTAATTTGTGACGAAATGGTTAAGCAATGGGCTAAATAAGAGAAAAAGTGATTTTTACGCCGAAATGGTTGAAGCAAAACCATGTTTGCTTCCGAAACATTTCAATGCATTAATATTTTTCACCCAATTTATTGTCACAAATTTTGCGCTCTCACGAATTTTGGAAAGAAACTGACGATGGACCAAAGTGGTTCGATTATGTTTGATAAGAAGGCTCAGTGACAAATAGAAAGATGATCCGAAACGAATTGTTTCCTAATGAGATTTCGCCCGAAAGCATTTATTGGTGACAAATAGAAAGATGATTTGGAACGAATCAGTGCCAAAAGGACAACTTGAAAAGAAGATCCAAAATGGGGTCGGTGCCAAATCAAAAGCTCATTCGAAACACGGTCAGCCCCAAATGAAAAGGTCACCCGAAATGGAGTCGGCGCCAAATGAGAATTCATCTGAAACATGATCAGTGGAAAAGTTGAGGTGCTCCAAAACGACTTTAATAAAATTTTGTGGACCCCATTAGCAAACGTACCATTTTTCATTTATTACAAGGGTTGCAGTTTTTTTATATCAAGTGTTTCATTTTTGTTTGCAACATTAATTGTAATGTCGTTTTCGATTGGAGCAATCACTGAACGACAAGAAAGCTGCCTACCCTGTGGAGCACTACTTTGGACCACTTGTGTACTACCAAGTAGGTAATTTTCTGTCTACCTACCTTATTATTCATAAATGGAGTTTTCACCATTGTTTAAAAGGTTTTTCAAACCATTTCATACCTCCCCATTCACAACCCAATAGTGTTTAAGTCCGAACCTTTCATTTTTTGCTTATAAGTTGCTTTTATGGTACGGGTATTGGATATGCTGCTAGCATAGGGTTTTGTTCTTCATGGAATAATATTTTCTAAGTCTAACTATTCAAATCACCTTGTGCTATCATTGCCATAGTCTAGAAATCCTATATACGGAATCCCCCTCAATTTAGAGAAGAGCCAATTGAAAGTGTAAAGAGATGGTTATCAAGGTAACAATGGTAACACCTCTAGGTTATTGTCAGGATAGCCTTGTTCTTTGGGCCAGTGATAATCTTTATTTTTGAGCACCACATAAATCCTACTGGTCATTTCAAGGAGGCTATATATTGGGGCAAGGAAACCCCGTAATGCGCCACACCAATACCTACACCAATACCACACTTACGACCGGTTTTTGAAAAAGCTTGATCAAAAATCCCTGGATGAACCTTTAGTTGAGTACGAGCTCGGATTCAAGTAAAATGCTTCTGACATGCTCAAGGGATCATGTTTCCTTATCCCAAGGCGGGAATCTATGGATACCCCGGCCCTAGTTTATTTAACTGTAGAGAAGCGAGGTAGTAAGGAAAGTTTCTTTCCTCATCTGCGACTTCTAGTAGGATTTGGGTAAAACGAATTTATCTTTGGTAACGTTCTTAACTTGACTTCCTTTAACCAATTTCATCTCCAAGGATGGTGGGGTTCCCATTACATAATATACGGTTGCTGGACATGCTTGGTCATGTGAATGGAAATATACATAAACTTAAGGATTGACAACCACAATTGAACGGGAAATGGATTTATTCGGTCTTGATCATTGCATTACTTCCACCATTGGTTCTTTTCATTGATAACTTGTCTCTCATCGGATTAATGAATTGATAGTGAAATACCGATTAAAAGGTCCACAAAGTTGATTTTGTTTAGTAGCAACCTTGAGAACCTGATACTTCTCTTAAATGTTAGACGGACTTGATTAATGGATGGCTGGTCACACAAAAGGATTTTAGGTCATAAAAACCAACTGTTTGACAATGTGGTTCCAAGAGAAAGATAATAGTTGCATTCTAGTCCCAATAATCCTCCCATATATTGCACTAAGTAAATGGAGTTTAAGCTTTTGATTATTTAGGGAGTCATCAAGACAATCATTCAAAACGAAACACACTTGACATTATAGAAGTATGAATCTCCTGTTTTAGTTCTTTTTGTAAACAAAACTGACAAATCAATATACATCTGCGATTTATTTTCAGAATATTATGCTCATTATCATTTTTTTCTTACATTAACTTTATTTTCACCTCGGGACTCAGAAATTCAAAGAAGAGCTTCTAAGCATAAGGCCAAGGTAGCAGAGTCTAATTCTGATATTTAGATTGTTGCATAAACCACGATGGAAACCCAATATGAGGACACCAGAGCAACAACAGGAATCGTTCCTAAATATAAATGGGGTGAATTGTATCACTTCATCCAAGACTTAAATGTGCCAGATGCATCCATTGAGGAGATGATGGTGTACCAGAATATTAAAAAATAAGGTCTTCACAAGGCTGCCACCCGTCCGGAGCTTTTTCCATGTTCGGAAGTAATTGGGTAGATTTTACCCCATGTGGATGTTGGCACATGAATCATAGCTGGGGCGAATGGAGAAGGATTCCCATCATTTCATCCAGCTCATATTAGTACTTCATATAAGTTACCCTCTCCAAAATTTATGATGATAGAATACTGGATAAAGGGAGTCAACATAGATCACTCTGGGTATGCTAAATGGAAAGCAATTGAGGCAAAGGGAAAGCAGGGAACACGATGCCCAGAATTTGAAAACACCATTCAGGATCATAGCTTTAATGTTAAGTAGAATATTCAGTAGGTAAAATGCGAATATCTATAAGCTCAATTGGGTACCCCTCATGTATCATATCGCCTCCCATGGTACCGTATTCAATTGGGAGGACATTATCTCAGAGAGTATGGGATCAGTAATAGCAGCAGCCCAAGGAGGGATGACCTAAAAGAAAGCATAATTCTTTATGTCTTCCTAGCTTATCGACTGCATCTTAATTAGACACCCATTCCACAAGTTGGGGTGGTATTGGGTCCCAGATGAGACCCCTATATATGTGTCTTACCAAATAATGTGGGCTCATAAATATACAAGATTGTACAAGCTTATCTGTGAGGAATTCATAATTCCTCTATGATGGTTAATATTTAACGAAGAACCCAATTGCTTGTCAAACAACGTATATCAGAGTGAATGGGGGAACCAAAGCTTTGTCTCTAATGTCAAAGTACGCTACATATAATGTAGTACACAAAGAGGCTGTAAGACAAGTCTTCGTGAATGGAGTGGGCCACTTTCTAAATGAAAATAAGAAGGCTTCATATCCACCACTTCCCTTTGTCATTGGAGCATGTAAATTCCCTAAGGTGAAAGGAGTAGAAGCTTTCATAAAATGCTAAGAAGCATTCCACTTTGGAGAGAAGATTTTTGTTAGAAATGAAAAACTACAAAAGGCTTCCCAGCATTGTGCATCATGTAAAATCCACTTTGAATACACGAACCACTTCCTAAAGGATGAAGAGGTCTATTGAAGAGAAAGTAATATGACAAATTTAAACAAAATATTTGGCCGAAAAGATGGCGTAGGGTCCAGTCATACTATGGATATTTCTAAAGAGGAAGAATTGCAAAAGTCTAGAGAGGAAGTTGTGGCAGTGAAAGAAGCAAGATTAAAGTAGAAGGAAGAAACATAAAGATAACAGAAGGAAGAAGCAGAAAGAAAACAGAAAGAAGACAAAGATAAAAGGAAAGAAGAAGAAGTAAAGAAAGTAGGAGAAGAAGCAATACAAAAGAAGGAGGAAGTAAAGAAGAAGAAATAAGAGGAAGAAGCAGTAGATAAAGCAGCAAAGTTGGAGAAAAAGGAGGAAGAGGATAAGATCAAGAAAGATGTGGAAGAAAAAGAAGTCCAAGAAGAAGACCATAGTCTTCAAGACATGGACATAGATCCACCTGACGTCTCTAGAATCCCGCTTACAGGAGGACATCTTCCATTTGCTAAGCTCAAACTCACACCTTTTACTCCTTCGAGGAAGCATTCAATAACAAAACTGGATACAATAGTTTTTTACCCCAAGCGGAAGACAATTTTAAGGAGAACAAAGAAAAGGATGAAAATGGGCACACAACCAGATGTAGTATCTATTCAAGAAATCACCTTAGTAGAAGGTACTCACAAGGATCCCAAGTTCACTGCTTCAGTAAACATAGTATCTGCTCAAGCAAATTCCGACAACATTGATAAATTGATGAACGACCTGGATTGAAGCAAAGAAAAAATGTTGAAGCTAAAGGATAACTTGGTAAAATAAAGAGGTGAAGGAATTGAGATGAAGAGGAAACATGATGCAGTAAAATCTGAAAAGAATAAATTACTGTTGGATTATCAAGACTTGGAAAATGAAAACGATGCTTTAAAAGTGCAACTTGTGATTATGAAAGGTGAGCGAAGCGACCTCTGCTCTCACATAAGAGTTAGAGGAAAACAAATGAATTCAAACCAATGGGTGGAATCTTTAATGAGTGAAAAGGAATCTTTACAAGTAAACATAGATGAGATGATAGTTGAGAAAGAAGCTTTGCAATCCCAGATGGACAATTTGGTTAAAGAGAAGGAATATATGTTGGAACAAGTCAACATGGCTCAAAATTAGAAGCGGGATATGACCCCATTTTATGAGCATGCCTGTAAAATACAGGAACAAATATTCCACTCACAAGAATTGTTAATTGAATAAATTTATAAAATTAAACAGATGATAGAAAGAATGAAGGAGATCTATGCAAGCGCTTTTTCTGTAATCCAGAAATTAGTCAGTACTTTTAAAAAATTGAAAAGGTTAATGGCCTCGAACAGAGAAAATCCAAACTTCCCTGATCACCTTCCAAACAAGACAGTTGCAGAACTCAAGTTAGACATATCTCTTCTAAACAATTGCAGGATAGATTCCAAGAAGATACAGGTAGAAGTACCGAAGTCCATCACAAAGTGTGAAGAAATTTACAAAGAAATCTGTCAAGTAATGAGAATTGTCATATATCGATGGTTCCAGACATGTACGGGCTTCCCACCAAAGATCAACGTCTAACGAAATTAAAATATGGCTTGAAAGAAGACCTAGAGTACATCAGGAAACTAGATGTGCTTAATGAAGAAGATATCAAGCAGCACATAGGACAAGCATGTGTAAATGTTGATTTCCTGAAGGAAATTTATAAACAAGTGACTAAAGGAGTAATAAGTGTGGGAAAATAATTATCCATTCATCAAATATCTTTAAAATTATTGGATCCTATACAATGCAATATAATATTTCATGAAACTGACTTGTGGGACAATTATATTTCCATCTTAGAGATCCCACCGGAAGGATACTTTAATTTGTAAATAATTATCTATTTTTAGTTGTGCAAGCATAAAAGACAAATTTTAGCAATCCAAGTGTCAAAGGGTAGGCGAAGCAATGAGTCATGTAAAGAAAAATTCTCTTGTAAGATAAATAAAAGGGGTAAGGGGTTAGAAAGTACTTTTGCTAGTGAAATAAAGGCTCGAGACATTTTGTAAGAGAACTAATTTTCTACTAATGAGAAAGACCTATTTGTTGGGAAAAGCTTGCATGGATTTTTGCGTGAAATGTTTTGGATAACATATCAGAATTATTTTTTCTTGTGTTCATACTCATGTTGTGATATATTTATAAATTTATTGAATTATTTTGATGGCGATGAATGATTTTACTTGTCTATGCAAATGTCTATGTGATATCAGAGTAATAAATGGATTTAAATGTTATCGAATCTATCTTTGTATGTTTCTACTGTGAATGTAAATACTTTATTGAAATATCTATCTCTTAGATTTGTGTAAGTATTCTCAAATTATTAATCTCATTAAAACTCACTCCTTGCAAGGATAGATTAGTTAAGTTAGAATAGGGTTAGCTAATTGATAAGGTTTAAGTGATAAGATGAGAGATAAGAACCTGCACATCACTTATGAGGCTTCTACTTGTCAGCTATAGGTTATGCATAAATTAGATTAGAAGCACTTGCATACTCATAATTTAAAATTAAAATATAAACAGTGGGTCTAGCCGCAACTGGTACAGATTTAACAAGCATACAAACAATAGTCGGACCATTAACTGGACGGATTCCCTATTCCAAACATTGAGTATCTAATTGGGATTATTCACTTGGGAGAATCCTTACTTTCGATGCTAGGATTTTCTCGGCATCAACAGTTTTGGCGCTAGGAGCGCATCGAGTGCATGGCTGATAAAGGAAACTTGTTTTCACGAGGAAATTTCTCTGGGTCTCCATTAGAAACCGCCCAACCAGAAGAATTGATTTCTGAAACTGATCATTGAGAAAAGATCGATTCTGAAATTGATCATACTAAACATTTGTATGTCGTTCCTCATACAAAATCCTATTAGAGTAAATTTCAATTTAATATGGGCCTTCCAAAAATAATAAAAATTCCATGTCATCATGTATTATCCAATCAAAATGCTTTAAAATTCAAAAAGGGAGCACCTAAAAAAATTGGATGGAAAAAATAAAAACTACTTTTTTGGATTGTATTTTCAACTTATCTCCTTGTAGATTTATTCAAATTTCAAGCGGGAGGACTCGTTGGATGCATAATTAAATTATGCATCCAACGAGTACCCATGTTGAATACATTTAACAAAATCCAAACCATGAAAAATCGAAAATACATTAAAAAAATGTGTTTTCTCTCACTAGAAACACATTTTTTACTATATTTTCAATTTTTCATGGTGTGGATGTTGTTAAAAGTATGCAACATGGGTACTCGTTGGATGCATAATTTAATTATGTATCTAATGAGTCCTCCCGCTTGAAATTTGAGTAAACCTACAAGGAGATAAGTTGAAAATACGATCCAAAAAATGGTTTGTTTACTCTCTCTGCTATTATTTTATTATTTTCTTATTATTTTCCTTAGGAGGCCCATTTTTTGCCCAAATTTCATCTAATTAGATATTTTTTGAAAACAAACTAGACCTTATGTGATAAAACTTGGAGGATTATCAGTGGTACCTTGCTACCTAGAAGATAAGCTCCTAGATGACAAGTCAGATGCAAACTAACGATTTTGTGCTTGTGGAATCTTTGGAATAATTAGTTTATTTATCATTATAAGATATACTAGATCTCATCAATCAATTGAGGCCTAATTCTCCAGATTCGATCACTTTTCCACACATACAAACACTTTCACCAACACTCACACCCCCACATTCACCCTGAATTCCTAGGTTCATTAATAACATGGCTCACAATGCCAATAAACCACTTGCATGGAGAGACAGAGGACCAATCAACTTAGCATCTCCTTTACATGATTTTCCTAAGCATCCAAAGCGAGTTCTACCTAAGTTTAATCCTGGAAAAGGAATCTCTGTTGATGATCACCGAAAGAGATTTTACTTAGCCCTATATTTGCTCGATGTAGAACATGAGGATGTGGTGTGCAAACGGTTCCCATATACTTTTGAGCCTAGAGCATCATTGTGGTTTTTTAGCCTAGAGAATGGTTCTATAGCAGATTGGGACAACTTTGAAAAGGTTTTTTTCTGAATAAGTTTGGCAACCAAAATACTCTGGCTGAACACTTATGAAAGAATTATTGTTTATGCGGATGGAAAAGAAGGAGAAAGTACAGGATTTTAATCAAATATTTACTATGAATTTGAATAGTTTCAACTCTGCAACAAAACCTAGTGAAGAGTCATTGGTAGAATATTATACTACAGTGCTTCTCCCATCCATATCCATGTTCGTAAAAAAATATGTTAAAACTATTCTAATAGAAAATTTTGAAGAGGCGAAGAAGGTAAAAACAGACATAGAAAATATTATGAAACATTCTCTAGATATGGAAGTAAAACCTACAACAAATAAGAAGCCTTTGATATTGACCAAACCTAAAGAATATTCTTCAAATGAATTAGAAAATGTGGTCAAAATGGTTCAAAAGTTGTCCAATAAAATAGTAGACCTGGAAAAGGTAAATGGTGCTAGTTCTTCGGTAAGAAAGCCATTTAAACCTTTCTATAAAAAAAGGAAGAAAACACACAACCACCATCAAATAATTCTATTGTTTTTAATTTGAATGAAGTTGGTATGGATCACTTTTGCACATTTCATCAAGAATATCATTCTGAAAAAAAATTCCCGCAGTGGATTAATTCAATGACTCTCATAATGAATCAATTATTGAATACACAAGTAATAGATCATGAAGATTAGGAAGAAGACCAATCTAATGAACCAGAAGATAGAAATGAAGAAACCACATTAGTAGTATGGGATTGGGGTCCAACTTTGCTTTTAGATGAAGAAGAAAAGGTGGAAGAAATACAAGTATCATCCATAGATTATGATACCAGAAGTAAGGGACCAGTAGAAGAGAAAAGTATGGTATTACCTAAAATGAGTACAACCAAAGAAAAGATAAAAAAGAATCAAGTTGAATCAATCACAACCAAAAGTAAATTCAGGGGTTGTAAAGGAAAAAAATCCAATAATCAATAAGCAAGTAAACCCTGTAGTCAAGAAATATGATATTGGTGAAAAAACTGGGGGAAATCATAATATGGGATATGATATTGTGGAAGATATCAAGAAACAAAAGGAAAACATATCTCTGTTTGAAATTTGTAACCTTCCACAATAGAGGAAAAATTTATTAGAATATTTTGATGTAAAATCAAGCAGTACAGTAGACAAACAGTCCGAAAGGGTTGAGTCTGATATTAAGATTAATGAAGCAAGTATTGGTGGAAATCCAAAATATCAAAGTCTTCATTTCCTTTTGACCTTTGAAATATTTAATTATAATGTACATCACTGCTTGGTAGGCTCTGGGGATTCATATAACATTATGCCACTATCTATTTGCAAAAGGATTAATGGAGAATGTACTAATTAGGTTGGTGGCAGATTCAAGGCTATGTCAATTTATTGATATTATGGTAGTGGACATACCAAAAGCTTATGGGTTAATATTGAATAGAGATTAGTCAAATAAGTTGAATGGTTATTTCACAACTGATTGGTTTCATTTATGGTTTCCATATCAGAATAAGCAGAACTAAATCAAAGTGTTGAGGGAACCTCATCTGAAGCATAATGTGACTGAATTAGAAGGAAAAAATGAGCCAGTGAATTTTTCAGCTTTGGTTTGGGCAAATTATTTTTTAGAAATTAAACCAGGGAACTATCAGGTAGAAAATATTGGCCATGATTCAGACACACATTCTGATCTCCTTAAATTTGTACGGATTGATGATATTGACTGTAATATAGTAGAGTTAGTTACTGACCTAGGTGATCATACTAACACAGTTGAATCAGATGATACGTTTTGGACCTTATACTTTGATGGCTCCAAGACACAAGAGGGAGAAGGAGTAAGTTGTGTTATTGTTTATTCTCAAGGAAACAAACAATTTCTCTCTTGTAGACTAGAATTTGAATGCACAAATAATACTACTAAATACAAAGCTTTAGTTCAAGGTCTGAAAAAAGCCATTGATTTAAATGTTAAGAATTTAAATTTTTTTGGTGATTCAGAGATAGTTGTTAGGAATATAAGGAACACCATTCATTTTTTATCTCCACACTTGAAAGGGTATCAATTTGAGGTATGAAATTTTAATTCTTTTAACATAAATTCCATTCCTAGGTTACAAAATGTTGTTGTTGATTTACTAGCCATTTCTGCTTCACTTCTAGTACCAACAAATAACAAATGTTCCATTGAATTGATTTCCAGGCCCTCTGTCCTTTATAACATTACAAATTGGATTTTTTTGATGATGATGAACAAATTATACACTTTTTGACAGATGAAGATACATGCAAAGGATCTATTATTGAGGAGGATGAACACCAGTCAAAATTGCAAAATAAGGATATCAATAAAGAAAATTGTATGCCAAAAGGAGTAAGGACTTTATAAAATTTATTTGATCTACAACATAAATTCAGGAAGCCAACAAACATCAAAACAAACAACTCCTCAATGCAATACGAATTGGTGAGATTTGGTAAAGAACATGAACCTGAATATGTCAATTTGGGACAATGTTGCTCACCTTGCGAGAGATCCAATTATTTATTAAACTATTTCAGCAATACAAGGACATTTTTGCATGGACATATGAGGATGTGAATACTTATGATACACATATCATACAACATGTGATACCTATCAAACAAGGCGTGAAACCATTCCAGTAGCAACTCCGAAAGATACATCCTACGCTTGAACTTTTAATACAAAAGGAATTAAAAAAGATGCTTGATGCTAAAATTATTTTTGAAGTTCGACATTCTGAATGGGTGGAAAATTTTGTACTTGTACGAAAAAAATAAGGAGAATTAAGATTGTGTGTCAACTTTTGAAATTTAAATAAAGCATAAGATAAGACACCTATCCAGTTCCACCAATGGAACAAATCTTACAATTGGTGTCAGGATCAGAGATGTTCTCCTTATTGGATGGATTTTCAGGTTACAATCAAGTATTAGTGGCCGAGAAGGATCAACTCAAGAATGCCTTTCGCACAGAATGGGGAACATTCGCTTATAGAATAATTCCTTTTGGCCTTATCAATGCTGGAGTGACATTTTAAAGGGCCATGGACATCGCATTCTAAGGTTTAGTCGGCCACAGTGTTGTTTTTTATTTAGATGATGTGACAGTCTTTTCTAAGAAAAGAGAGGACCATGCTTTCCATTTAAAACATATTTTTGAGCGTTGTAGGAAGTATGGCATATCTTTAAATCCTAAGAAAAGCATTTTTGTTGTCCTAGAAAGGGAATCTATATAGGCCCAAAAAGAATTCAAGCCATAACCTAGATTCCCATGCCCCATAATAAGAAGACTATGAAATCAATTATGGGCACAATAAATTTTGTTCGAAGGTTTGTGCCGGATTTTGCAAAAATTGTAAAAACTTTGCAACAAATGGTGAAGCAAAGTGTGCAATTCAAATGGACTGAGATTGAAAAGAACGCATTCAAGGATATAAAAAATGCCATTGTTCATGCACCTTCATTGAGCAGTCCAGATTTTGAGAAGGATTTCATTATATATACATTTTCTTCACATCATTCTCTTGTAGTAGTGCTCACGCAGAAAGGAGAGCAAGGAGACGAATATTGAATATATTCTATGAGCACTGGATTACAGGGAGCTGAACTGAATTACCCAGCTGTAGAAAAACAAGCATATGCAGTATTTAAGGTAGTAAAACAGTTCAGACCTTACATTCTAAAAAATAGAACAGAGATTATAATACCTCATCCTGTTGTTAGATATTTATTTGTACAAAACGAATTGGGAGAAAGACGTGGAAATTGGGTGACTACATTACAAGAATATGACCTAGAATTTAAACCAACTAATATCATAAAAGGTCAAGGGCTATGCAAGTTTCTTACTGAACATCCAACCAATGGAGATCATGGCAAGGAAAATGAATCCGAAATGAATTTAACTGAAGCATGTTCCATTTTTACCACTCCAGAGTCTTGGTATAGAGATTTAATTCATTATCGTCAACATGGATATTTTCCAGAGCACTGGAATTCTAAGAAAAGAAGGGCCCTCCGATTGAAATCAACATCATATCAAGTAATATATGGAATAATTTTTATAAATAATTATGATGGAGTGTTTCTCACATGTCTTGAAATTGATGATGTGGATAAGGTGGTTACAGAGTTGCATGATGGTCCTGCAGGAGGACATTATTCCAGGGACACTACTGCTCATAAAATATTGAGAGCCGGATATTACTGGCCCACTGTTTTTAAATATGCTCATGCTTACACATGAAAATGTGATATATGTTAGAGGAGTGATGGTAGACTATCAAAATAAGCAGAACCATTACAACCAGTCATCATTGTTGATGTATATGTAACTTCGGAATGTATTTCATCTGTGTATTTTATATATATTTATTGTACCCTTATAAGAGATGTGTTATTCCTCTATAAGGGAGTGTCGTCATGTGGATTGACAAGTGTCGCAAGTGTGTGTACTTGCCGATGGGTTATTAGACCACCATGTGGGGTCGGCCCTAAATTATATATAATATAATGTGGATGTATCTAGATAGACAAGTCAGCCCCATAAGGTCACTGGGAAAAAAGATAAATATAAATAGAGATCGGAGATCTCTATTCTACACACTCGAAAAAGTAACTCACTCTCACTTGAAAAGTGGTGCACTAGTGAGGAGGAGGATCATCTGCTATCAGGAGACTATCTCAGTGTTATTTGGTTGTACTTTGCTTGAGCCATTTCTCTCTCTATCTCTGCGGAAGTTGTGGCGTTTTTCACCTTAGGGTTTTCCCCACGGAAACTCTGTGTCTCTTGTCTCTTATGCTTTTGATTCTTGTGATGCTTGTCATATTGTGATTGTCATGCATTCATGCATTGATATCCTGTAGATGTTATTCTCTCAGCAAAGATCCTAGAGTATTGTGAATTAATGCTCAAAATTTAACATGGTATCAGAGCTAACCTGAGAAGAAGACATTTTGCAGTGACGGAAGCTTGAGTTCCTTGTTTATTGGGTTTCTCTCCACATATTTTTGAAAATCAGTATAGTAGATTGACTCTACTCATCAAGGCGCATCTATCTGTCTAATCAGAATTCAATTCCGAGCATTTTCAGATTTGGCCCTAAACATTAGGGTTTCCACAAAAATAGGAATTTCTGGAATCTGAAGACACAGCTGGAAGTGCCTTGCAAAAATAGAAGTTTAGAGCTTTGGATCGAGATTTTTGGCTGGGTAGATCTCCGGGAATCTCAAACCCTAATTCAGGGCTCTCCCTAGTGAACCCGGGAGGACAAAAAGGAAATTCTGAAGGGCAAGACTTTGCTGATCTCAAATTCTGAATGCACCAGGCTGATCAGCTCATCAAGGCGCATCTTTCTATCCTTTAAGAAATTTGAAATTCACATTTTGAATTTTTAGGGTTTCTCTAACAAACCCTAATCCGGGACCAGATCTAGTTTTCAGCACTTCAAGTGGTAAGATCTAAATCTTTTCTATTTCCATTTGAAGTACTCTTTAAGATATCTCTCCACACCAAGCTTGAGGATAAGCTTGAAGGGGATGATAACTTCCAAGCCTGGAAGTATAGAATTGGGTTGATCCTGGAAGAGAATGAGTTCGACTCATATGTGAAAGAAGACATCCCTATCCCAGAGGATGAAGAGGCCAAGGCATTGCACAAGAAGAACTTGGTCAAGGAAAAAAGAATCATTGCTAATTCTATCAAAGACCATCTCATACCCCATGTGTCTTCTCTTAAGACACCCAAGGAGATGTTTGACTCTTTGACCAAGCTGTTTGAAGGGAAGAACATAAATCGGAAGATGACCCTGCGGAACCAATTGAAAAGAGTAAAATTTCAGAATGGAGAAACCATTCAATCTTATTTTTCAAGGGTCTCCCAGATCAAGGAACAGCTAGAAACAGTAGATGAAATGGTGGAGAATGGTGAAGTGGTAATGACAACTGTAAATGGCCTACCCAGGTCATGGGATTCCTTTATCCAAGGAATTTGTGCAAGGAAGAAGTTGATCTCCTTCAGTAGACCACGGGAAGAATGCTCACAAGAATAATCAAGGCTTATGGCATGAGAAGAAAATATGGGGAATGAAGATCAAGCTCTCACAGCTCACACCAAGAAAGGGAAGTTCAAGAGAGAGCCATCTCACTCCAAGAAATATTCACATCACTTCAAAGAAAGAAGAATATGCTTCACTTGTAATGAGAAAGGACATATTGCCATAAATTGTCCCAAGAACAAGAAGGACAACAACAACTCCAACAAGAAGAAGAAGGGCAGCAAAAGAAGGTTTCATGCTCATGCTGCCGAGGATGATGAACCACCCAAGAAGAAGGCTAGGGAATAAAGTGATGATGACTCATCAAGTGAAGAAGAGTATGTTTTAATCTCTGCTCTCACAGGTACCATCTACCATGGTTGTAATGATTAGTTGATTGATAGTGGGGCTTCCAAACACATGACTGGGTTTAAGGAATCTTTTGTGAATCTATCTGAATATGAATCACCCCATAAGGTGAAACTTGGGGATGATTATCAATACCCAATCAAACGAAGTGGTGAAGCCTCCTACAACCTAGATTATGGAAAATCTTTGAAGATGAAAGAAGTTCTTTATGTACCTGGGCTCAAGAAGAACTTACTCTCAATCTCTGCATTGGATGCAAAAGGTATGAGGGTTGCATTTGTGGATGGCCAAGTCCTAATGTGGCCAAAGGGAAAGACCATAGATGATGCAGTAGTGATTGGAGAGCAAGAGGGAGGTTTGTATAAATTGAAGGGACAACCTGAACATGCCATGGTGCATGAATCCATGGAGCCAAGTGAACTTTGGCATAGAAGACTTTCTCATATGCACTATAGAGCACCTCCAATTGCAAGCAAGGCTGTAGAGGGTCTTCCAGAAATCAAGACCAAACATGAAAGTGTTTGCAAAGGATGTGCAAAAGGTAAGAACATTAAGAAGGCTTTCCCAAGCAGTGAAAGCAAGGCAAAAGACATCCTCCAAATCATCCACTCAGATGTATGTAGTCCTATGTCATCCAATTCTCTAAGTGGGTATGTTTACTATGTCTCATTTATTGATGACTTCTCCAGGAAGACTTGGGTATACTTCTTGAAGAGGAAAGATGAGGTGTTTGATAAATTCAAGGAATTCAAAACCTTGATGGAGAATCAGACTGGCAAGAAGATCAAAACATTCAGATCCGACAATGGTGGAGAATTCACCTCAGGTGACTTCAAGAAGCTTTGCAGTGATTCAGGGATTAAGAGGGAGTTGAATGCTCCTTATAATCCTCAACAAAATAGAGTTGCAGAAAGGAAGAACAGAACTATCATGGAATCAGCAAGGGCAATGCTGCATGACCAGGATCTACCTATGCATCTATGGGCAGAAGCAGCTAGAATAGTTGTATATGTGCAGAACAGAACACCCCACAAGATATTGGACAACAAGACACCAGAAGAGGTCTTTTCTGGTAAGAAACCTAAAGTCAGCCATCTCAGAATATTTGGTTGTCCAGTATACACTCATGTCCCAAAGGAAAAGAGGACTAAATTAGATCCTTCAGGAAAGAAGGGTATCGTTGTGGGTTATAGTGAAAGCTCGAAGGCTTATAGAATCTACTTTCCAGGGTTCAAGAAGATTGATGTCAGTAGGGATGTAACATTTGATGAAAACTCAGCATTCATCAAATCAAGGAAGGCACCTATCGAAGTTTATGAAGAACCTAAGGAAACTAGATTTCAAGACACTACCATGACTGAAGCAGCTCCAGAAGTTGTTCGTGAGTTTGAAGATCCTCAAGAACCTGTAGATCCACCCTGTGAGGATAACTCTCACAAGAGGAAACTTGCATGGTCTAGAGAGCTCATTCAAGATGCAGAAAGATTTGGCATTCCAGAAGAAGAACACAGAGCAAAGAAGAGAACCAGATCACATACCAGCTATGTTGCTTTGCTTTGACATTATGAACAAAGAGCCTTCCAGTTATGAAGAAGCAGTGGAAAAGAAAGAATGGAAAGATGCCATGGTTGAGGAATATCAATCAATAATGAAGAATGATGTTTGGGATGTTGTCCCAAGACCTAAAGAGAAGTCAGTTGTAACTTCTAAATGGATCTTCAAAATCAAGCATGCTGCGGATGGCAGTGTGGAGAAATACAAGGAAAGATTCGTAGCTCGTGGATTCTATTAGAAAGAGGGAATAGATTATGAAGAAACTTTTGCACCTGTAGCCAAGTATACTTCCATCAGAACAGTACTTGCCCTAGCTGCAGCAATGAAATGGAAAATACACCAGATGGATGTCAAGACTGCTTTCTTGAATGGTGTAGTTGAAGAGGAAGTATATGTGGAGCAGCCACTAGGTTTTGAAATACATGACAGGGAGTCATATGTGTGCAGATTGAAGAAAGCCTTGTATGGCTTGAAACAAGCTCCCAAAACTTGGTATGGTAGGATGGACAGTTTCCTATCTAGTTTGGGCTTTACCAAGAGTAAAGCGGATTCCAACCTTTACTACAAGGTTGAGGAAGGGAATCCTGTGATTCTACTCCTGTATGTGGATGACTTATTTGTAACAGGAGATGATAGAATGATTGCAGATACTAAGAGGAAGCTTGCTGCTGAATTCGATATGAAATATTTGGGAATGATGCACTATTTCCTAGCTATGGAGGTGTGGCAGAGTGTAGGTGGAATCTTCCTTGGTCAAGGGAAGTACACAGTGGATATCCTGAAGAGATTTGGGATGATGGATTGAAAGGCCATGGCCACACCTATGGCATCGAATCTGAAGCTTCTATGTGATGCTTCATATGAGCTGGTTGATGTCTCTATGTATCGTCAGATGATTGGGTCCTTGATGTACCTGACGAACACGAGACCAGATATTTGCTTTACTGTGAACACATTGAGCCAGTTCCTGACGGATCCGAGGAGTGTTCACCTGGTTGCTGTAAAGCATGTTCTGAGGTACCTGAAGGGTACAGTGGATTATGGGCTCAAGTATGAAGCGAATCAAAAGTTTAACCTGCAGGGTTATGTTGATTTAGATTGGGCTGGCAGTGCTGCAGATAGGAAGAGCACATCTGGGTGTTGCTTCAGTATGGGATCAGGTGTGATCTCTTGGTTTAGCAGGAAGCAGTCCTGTGTAGCACTGAGTACAGCTGAGGCAGAGTATGTTGCAGCCTGTTCAGCTAGTTGTGAGGCAGTATGGCTACGGACGCTACTGTCTGAGTTATTTTATCTCCCGTTGGATGCTACTGGTATCTTCTATGATAACCAGAGTTGTGTGAAACTGTCCGAGAATCCAGTGTTTCATGATAGGTCAAAACACATAGAGATCAAATATCACTATATCAGGGATATGGTGCAGAGAGGAGCTGTGAAGCTCCTGTATGTTGCGATGGACGAGCAGATTGCATATGTGCTGACGAAGACACTAGCCAGAGTGAAGTTTGAGTACTTCAGAGAGAGGCTTGGTGTTCTTCAGATAGATGACACTTCGAGGAAGAAGTGATGGACACATTTGCTGAAGACATTCCAAGCATGTTGGAAGAAGGATCCTTCACATGGTTGTGGATGTAAGCGCTGGATGTTGATGAGCATCAGGATGATGTTCTAGTTTTTGCTTTGTATGATCAGTTGGATCATTTGTTTGTATATGTATGTATGCATCATGTTGGATGCTGGATATGATCAGTTGGATCATTTATATGTATGTATGCGTCATGTTGGATGCTGGATATGATCGGTTGGATCATTTGTATGTATTTTGTATATGCATCATGTTGGATGCTTGGACCATGTATATGTATATGTATCAGGTGGATACATTGTATGATCGGGTAGATCATGTATATTGATATGTATCAAGTATGATCAGGCAGATCATGTATGTTGATGGATACATTGTGTGGATCATGTATCTATGTATCAGGTGGATACACTATGTGTGATGATATATATCAGGTAGATACTTGGTGTGCATCAGATGGATGCATTGTATGATCAGGATGATCGTGGATGATGAGCTTCTCCAGATGACATGCAGCAAGATGTTGCAGTGATGATGATCAGGATGATCATGTGTACATCAGGATGATGTATGGTAAGTATCAGATGATACTTTGTGGCCATGGATCAGGTTGTGCAGGTAAGCATGTAATTTGTACCCTGGGAGATTTGCAGATGGTCTTTCAAGGTTTTTCCTATGGCATGTAATTCGGTGCCCTGGGACATCTGGAAAATGCTCTTTGGAGGTTTTGCTTTGGAGGACATATAATTTGTGCCCTGGGAGATCTGCATATAGTCTTTCGAGGTTTTGCCTATGGAATGTAATTCGGTGCCCTGGGATATCTGGCAGATGCTCTTGCAAGGTTTTGTCCTATGGCATGTAATTTTATCCTGGGAGATCTAGACAGGATGAAAAAGGCCTCAGATGCTTCAGCCAGGTTTTGCCATGACCACATGTAATTTGCTCCTGGGAGATCTGGACAGGATGAAAAAGGCCTCAGATGCTTCAGCTAGGTTTTGTGGTGAGATCACATGTAATGTGCTCCTAGGAGATCCGACAGGTAGAGCCGTGTGCTTGTAATAGCCTGGGATGCTTCAGCCAGGTTTTGTGATGGGTCACATGTAATGTGCTCCTGGGAGATCCTATAGGTAGAGCTGTGTGCTCGTAATAGCCTAGGATGCTGCAGCCAGGTTTTCTGACACAGGTAATAAGTCCTGAGGATTCCACAGTATGGCCAGTGATGATGAAGACTTGCAGATGGTGGGCCTACATCCAGTATGAAAAAGGACTGGCTCTGTAGAACTTCCTATGACGAGTAGAGTCAGAGATTGGTTGAGATAGCAGCAGCAGTGACGATGATGATGAAAATGCATCGATGACGATGATCCCGAGAAGAAGACTTGTCTAGCAGATCTGTGTCGAGAAATACCTTCCTAGTTAAGAGGGAGTGTTGATGTATATGTAACTTCGGAATGTATTTCATCTGTGTATTTTATATATATTTATTTTACCCTTATAAGAGATGTGTTATACCTCTATAAGGGAGTGTCTTCATGTGGATTAACAAGTGTCGCAAGTGTGTGTACTTGCCGATGGGTTATTAGACCACCATGTGGGGTCAGCCTTGAATTATATATAATATAATGTGGATGTATCTAGATAGACAAGTCGGCCCCATAAGGTCACTGGGAAAAAAGGTAAATATAAATAGAGATCGGAGATCTCTATTTTACACACTCGGAAAAGTAACTCACTCTCACTTGAAAAGTGGTGCACTAGTGAGGAGGAGGATCATCTACTATCAGGAGACTATCTCAGTGTTATTTGGTTGTACTTTGGTTGAGCCATTGCTCTCTCTATCTCTGAGGAAGTTGTGGGGTTTTTCACCTTAGGGTTTTCCCCACGGAAACTCTGTGTCTCTTGTCTCTTATGCTTTTGATTCTTGTGATGCTTGTCATATTGTGATTGTCATGCATTCATGCATTGATATACTGTAGATGTTATTCTCTTAGCAAAGATCCTAGAGTATTGTGAATTAATGCTAAAAATTTAACAATCATTTCAGAACCATTCCAGCAATGGGGTTTAGACATCATCAGGGAAATCAATACTAACTCTTTGTTGCAACACCGATATATTCTTACCGCCACTGATTAGTTTACAAGATGGAATGAGTCCATTCCTTTGCGCAAAGTCAATGAAGATGTGGTGATCATATTCTTACAAGAGAACATCATAACCAGGTTTGGGGTTCTAGTTTCATTAGTATTTTATAATGCATCTTATTTTTCTTCTTTTAAGTTGAGTAAATTTTCTATTGAAAAGGGAATTAAATTGCATTATTCATCTAATTACTATCCTCAATGGAATCCACTAATAAGAACCTCATATCAATATTGAATTTTTTTTTATTGAAAATCATAGAAATTGGCATACAAATCTTCCCAATTCTTTATGGGCGGATAGGGTTACTCCGAAGAATTCTTTAGGGTTTTCTCCTTACACCTTAGTATATGGGAAAGAGGCTATTCTTCCCCCAAACATACTACTCCCTTGCTTGCAGTTAGCACAGGCATCTAGAAGGTCAAATAGTGAAATCATGCAGTCACGCATTAATACTTCGCTAAAACTTGAACAAGCATGGAAAAAGGCCAAGGATAGGTTCAAACATCACCAATATATGATAAAAAGGTGGTTTTATAATCGAAAATATAGAAAGAAATATTTTGAGGTAGGAGATCTAGTTCTAAAGTGGGATCATCCTCATGAGGAGAAGGGAAAACACACCAAGTTCCAACAATTATGGCTAGCCCTTATCAAGTTGTGGAGAAGCTTGGCCCAACAACTTATAAATTACAAGATCTACAAGGGGAGAAGGAAAACCTCCCTTTCAATGTCCTAACACTCAAACAATATTTTTCCTAGGTTTAAGGAACCTTTGTACATAAATAATTTTTGTCTTTCATTTCTTTTTGTTTCATTTTTATTTTTTCTTTTCTTCAAGTTAGTTAGTTTTAGCCTTTTCAATTTTGCTTTGCTACGAATTTATTTGCTTGATTTTTTTTTAAATAAATCCCAGCTCAACTTTCAGAGTGATGTGCAGAGATATAGACATCTGAACACTCTCATACGAAATTCTTATAATCTCAGAAGGATTAGAATTGGCTTCATAACAAAAGAAGTTATTTTTGTAACAACAATGTCACTAATGATCAATAGCACAAAATGAGAGATAAGTGACCAAAAAAACGACCAAAATCCGCATATAAATGACCATTTTTGAGTTGGTGACCACTGGTAGCAAATTAGTGGCCATATATCACGCGACCAAAAATGTGGTCATATTTAGCTTGGTCATTTATAGCTTATCTTGTGGTTATATATTTGGTTGTATATTTGGTCATTAATTTGGTAATCTATTTGGTCATTAATTGTCACGATTAATGACCAAATTCATGACCACATTTTTTGTCACGTGATAAATGACCGCTGATTTGATACCAACGATCATCAACTCAAAAGTGGTCATTTCTATGCATATTTTGGTCATTTGTTTGGTCAGTTATCTCTCATGTTGTACTGGTGGTCTTTTATATGCAAATTTTGGTCATTTTTTTAGTCATTTATCTCTTTTTAGTGGTTTCAGAATATAAATAGGGCACAGAGGAATCGAACCACCAACCTCCTGCCTATAAGGCAGGTGCTCTACCATTAAGCTAGAACCCTTAAATAGAATTCCTTATGGATTTATATGAGAATAAAATTTCCAAACAATTAACACCATCTTGCCAAATTTTGGAAAAGGGTCACATAAGTAGGTAAGAAACATGCAGTTAACACAATTTAAATCAGAAGCACGCGGATTCATAGTGATGAGTTATGGGAAGTCTATTCTCATAACTAGAAGTATTAACAAAAACTAGATATTAAACAAAGGATTGTAGGATCTAAACACTATAATCTAGTGCTGACAAAAAAAAATACAAAATCAACTTTATCAAATAAGGCATCACTCACTGGACATTTTATTATTTGATCAATCCTAAAGACAGCAAGGATAGATCCAACAATTTCCATACCAGTAAGAACCTAACAATTTCCATACCAATGAGCATATAATTGTTGTGTGAACTCATATTTCAATTTTCCAGCACAGACCACCCTTGAATTTTTGCAATAAACCACTCTCACAAAAGAGCCTTATTATATTAGTGAACAAAGTAGAAATCATATCAAATACAGATTGTTGAGTAGCAAACTGAAAAGCTTGGTTAAAAAAATAGTTTCAACCCCTATGGTGAATGTTGAATGTACGATTATGCATGCATGTTGTAGTTCAAGGCCTTATTGAGTTTTGATATTTCCTGTATTTATCATGTTATCAATAACCTTGCCAATATTTCGAGAAGGAACCTTTTCCATTACCTTATTCACCTTATTCACTTGCAAGTACATGCCCAGAAAACAAAATGCAGTAAGAAACCTCTCTCCACAAAATGAATTGAGAAATAAAGAATGCAAAGAAATATTGAATACATCAGACCCTAATATTTCCTTTAAAATAATAAAAGTCATTAAAATCACACACAAAAAAAAAACTTACTACATTAGCCTTTGCAGAAGCATCCATAGATTTACTATGCTCTGGCATTCCTTGGGTTAACTTTTTCATGGTAGCCCGAGCTAGATCCTCAACTATAGTCAATCTACAAGACCATAGAAAGTAAGGAAGTGAGTTAATAAGCACATCTCAAACCTTTCAGCTTCTGCATGTGTAAAGTAAAATATGTCATTCATGTTCATAGTCTTTGTTTAATGTAATTTTGTACAAACTATCCATAGCCATGACAGTCAAATTTTGCATAGGAAATTAAGGATGGTTGATCTAGAAGACCACATATTTCAAGCAAGTCAAATCTAATGACCACTTAAAAAATATTGAAAAAAAATTCCATAATTAAAGACTAGCCGTTCCCATGTAACTTTTCCTTCGACTAAATATAATGTCAGTGGCCCAAAATTTTCTGAGCAGATACATTACCTAGGGTCTGATGCATTCAACATATGTGAAGTTCATATATGAGTCACAAACAAGGTATGTTGAACAAGGCATTCAACATATGGAAACAACTAGACAGCTACTTAAGGCCATATAGAGAGTTCCAAATTTGGATATCAAAATGAATATGTTCCTGATGTAATACGTCTCCAAGGTATTGGAAGCATATTTCAGATGTAAAACCATTTATTGTCAGAGAAGTATTTTTTATGTAATAAATATGGATCAAGGGAAATATTCCATATACCTTGCATTCTCTGAACCACAAATTGATCTTTAATAAAGAACAAGTACCTTCTTTCTACATTTAAGATTGCAAAGAAAGAAAATCTTCCATTCTCTCTCTCAAGGCACTTGACACTCTTTTCCCTCCAATTTAAATCAATGGAAAGTAAGCAAAATGACTTGGGAATTTGTACACCTTGAAAGGTCAGAAGATGCAAAGCTTTTTGCAAGTACTATTGCACATTCATGCAAACGTGTTTCTTCCAAAGCTGGACAAAAATTTAAAATGAACCATGTAAACCAAAACCTTCTAGATGATTCAGGCACCGGGTGTCCAACATAATATATCCATAGTATTGGGGTTTATGCAATATTTGACATGCACCTAATGTATCTTTCTAACCATTGGTTGACTATACTACCTGCAACCACTATTCATACCTTAAGAGGTTCAAAATGATACCGATGATTTATGGCATGGAACTCCTTATTGCAGTTCTCACTCAATTCATCAAAGATAGTGATAAATAACTGATCCAAAATTTCTAATACTTGCATCAAACTCATAATTAAAAATAAAGTAAAAATATATCTTTCTAGCCATTGGTTGACTATACTACCTGCAACCACTATATTAATCTAAGTTTGCATAGAAACAAAAGAAGCCATAGAAAATTTCAAAATTCATACCTTAAGAGGTTCAAAAGGATATTGATGATTTATGGCATCGAGTTCCTTCTTGTAGTTCTCATTCAATCCTTCAAAGATAGTGATAAATAACTTATCCACCTGCATCCCACTCATAATTAAAAATAAAGTAAAAATATAACATTTGATTTTTGGCATCTTAATAACACTAAAAATATATATAGAAAATACATCTTTGACATTATCTGAAGACGACTGAAACAACAAAAAAGTTATCCCACCTCAAAATAATGCCATTTTCTTTCCATTTCCATATCAAGCCATGTAACACAGATTCCTGTGTGTAAATGAATCTTCTGTAGGCCTGAATACAAGGCCAATTTCAAAGACGCTTCCAATATCTACACCTATTGGCATCTGTTTGTGTAGCTGTGGTGACTAGGATAAACAAGCAGTTTGTCCTTTGTAATTCAATTTGAAGACAAAAGAACCTCCTTCACTAGCCCTAGTAATCAATTTTGGTGTATGCAACTCAAGAAATCCTTCACAGATTAAAAACTACTTGAAAAGTTTCCCGATGCAAAACAACATAGGTAATATTTTAGTAATTACTGAGTGCATATCCCACAACTTTGATGTAGATTCTATGCCAGAATGATGAGATAATAAGCAAAGGAGAACTACGAGTGGTTATTTTGACAACCTCGTGTATGTTCATTGTTGGGTTCCAAACTTCTCTATAGAACAACTAGGACCCTTTGTAACTTCCCTAACAATTATTGATATATCATTTGGCCATTTTAAGCACCTTCTTTTTCCTTCTAATCATGATGCTTTTTCCTTATTTTGACTCCAATGACATGTTTTGGCTGGGATGTATCACCTTGCCCATAGGAATTGAATTGGCTGTTGTATGAAGCTGAAGAGCATACAGGGTCTGATGAAATGGACAAAGCTTCAAGGCCTAAGTGTTGGTGGTCGATCGTTGGAACTGTTAGAAGCTGAATGTCATACCAAGGTTGGAGTAGTGGACAAAGCTTAAACAACTAGGTATGGAGCATACCGATTGTTTGCTGATTGTTTCAAGACAAAATTCCAATGTAGCATGCCTATTGCTCTTTATTCACCAAGTTGTGGAGGTGTTAACTTCTCTCTCTCTTACTCGAATAGCTCCTACAAGTAATAAAATTTGTTGTTGATACTCCGATATAAATCCCCTTTCCCACAAGAATATACCCTTTCCAATGACAATATACCCTTCTCCACGATAATATAACCATCCTTCCAAGAAAGTGCCTACCAATAAACCCTCCAGGAGAGTTCCCACCTACGATAACGTGTTCTTAGGTCAGTAAGAAAATATTTATGTTGCTCTGATCCCCACATGAACCTGACTGACTGAGGACCTAGCTCTTCCAAGGAAATAGAAGAGAAGGGACTCTTTCTTAAGGAGGATACTTAGTAGTGATAATTATTCATGAAGGGAGGAGAAATGAATTTGGATTTTTATGCCCTCAATAGTTTCGATCCTGCTCTAGGATCATCATTAGGAGACCAATAAGACTCACATAAGTTGATCCATACTTCAAGTATTAATAAAAATTATGCCAATAGAGCTGACCTGGATAATTATAATATAATTAGGGCTTAGTAACAATCCTTTTATTAGAGCCAACCTGAGTTCTATTAAGATGATTAGGGTTTTTATGTAAATGTTGAGCTCAACATTATATTATTTCCTACGAAAATTTTGTAGTCTTCGCCCTAATAGTGGGATTCCAGACCTCACTTAATTTTGTACGATCATCCCTCCCTATTAATAGTCAACCATTGTTTGAGTGAAGTTCGATTTCTAGGGTTCCTTGATCTTTATTTTAACATGATTTCCTTCCACAATGCGCAATGATTTTGGCATTTTCTATGCAGATCTGGTGACTATTCATGTGTGAATGCTCCGGCTAGTACTGAGGCTAAACTCTGTTGTGCTAGACCCTGTTGACCTATCCCCGCCCTATCCTATGCACATTCATTCAATTGGGACAACCCCATAATACTGGAGTTAAAGCTCTCGAGCACCATCTTGAAGAACTTGAAGAATAGGAATAGCCTCTAAGAGATCAAACTTGGAAGTTCTTCAAAAAAAGGAAAATAACCTATTGTCACATTCATGGCGAACCCTTAGGATATGATTTACAATTGTTGAAATTTTAAGTAGAAAATTCACATGAAGCATAATCTGTGATTATGATTGTTTGGTCTTTATGTTCTGATTTAGTGTTGGATGTTGTTATTAATTATTCTGTGAGTTAGCAGATGTCAAACCTCTTTTAAGTCTCCCCAAATTATCTTCCAATGAAGCGACTAAGTAGCAACTTGTTGGGCATTCATATTATGTTAGTTGCTCTATTTTTGTGGTTGCTCTAATAATGAGAACAATGAAAAGAAAAGAAATAATTGAAGAAAGGGAAAGCGTGGCATTAATAGAGTGAACAAGGACGTGTTCATGCTTCAATTTTGATTACTCGCAATTGCATTTTCTCTTGATAGTACTAACTACTATCGACATTGATTTCGAGATGCAGCTTTATTGATGAGATTTCAACCAAAATTCACCAAAATGAATTTTTGGTATGTCAAATGTATCAAGCTTTGATATTCATGAACAAAAATTTGCAAACGTTTTTTATTTTCAGGCTTACAAGAAAGTTCAGAATTCAAATTTCATAGCAAGAGTAAAACATTAAGAGGTCTTCTATTAGAATAGTGGTCGTGGCGGAGGAATTTGGAGTCCTCTCTCTCCAAATGGTTGTTTCAATCTGGTTCTTTTGTAGAGCAGGTGAATTTGTATAAATAATCGGGGAACTAGGATGAATTCGATGTACCGTGGACAAATTAGTTCATCCAAAGGTGTTTGCAGGCTGGTTTTCTTAAAGCTGAGGAAGGAATTTTTGCATGCAATAAGATTAGATGATCTGTGTTTACCAATAAAATTAGAGCCTTTGGAGAAAATCAGCCATGGATAACTGAGAAATCAGCAATTATAGAGGCTCCTTAAATTTAAAATTTCAGCTACCCTGGGAAGTGAAGTGTTGAAACGAAAGGAGTCTGGAAGCACTTCAAAGGTAGAGAGGAAGCTAAACAGGAGGCAACTAGTTTATAAGAAGATATTAAACTAAAGAACATGTTAGGTGAAGAATTTAGATATTTATTGGGGACCGCAGCTCAATTTAGCTATTTGCAGGAAGGAAAATTCCAGATGATTGAGGTTTTAACTTTTAACATTTAAATCGAATAAAAGGGGATTTATTTGCACGAAGAAGTTTTTCTTGAGATAAATTCTACACTTGAATGAGCATAACACTGGAAATACTGGGAAGAAGAAGCTCTTGATCTGACAGAGTATCGTGGAATGAAGGAGCTTTGTGATTTCCACGACAGGAGACAATTTTTGGAGCTCTTTCAGCATGGGAATCATCATCAAAATGGAAATATATATATGAAAAACGATGAAAACCCTAGCAAGAGGGTCAAAGACAACACGAGTTAAATTTAATTATGCAGGAAGCTTATGGGGAATGTTAGAAATCGAATGGCTATATAGCCATTCTATTCTTCTTGTCTTATACTACTTTGAGTGATCTGAGATGATGGAAGGGCGTACCCATATATTAGGTTATGACCTAATTATGGGAGATATATATTCTACATAAAAAAGAATCCTGCACTTTCATTCTTGTGACACTTCGCCACCTTGTTTCAACCACAATTATGGTGACACTGTCACAATGAAGCCAATGGGTGTTTTCTTCTTGTACATATTTGGATATGGATTATTGTCTTTGATCTTTCCAACCTTCTAGGCCCTTTCTAGTGGGAGACCACTCGCTCCTACCCTTTTCACATACAGGTTTAATGTGGCAATGCCAGGTTAAAATGTGTAGTTGTTTATCCTAGGTCTACCCTTAACTTCATTTCTCTAGAGTCTGTCATTAAATGGGCAATCATAGTTGCATGATTCCTTCACTCCTAAAATCTAGAAATGGCTTGAAGAAATACCTACACTCATGAGCTATCATACTCAGGAAAGCTAGTCTCCTAAACAAACCTTAGGGAAGTCAGCCTAGGATTCCTTCAGTTGGTTACAAACAGGTCTACATAGTTCCATTAAATGGTGTTCATAAAAATACAAGCATAGAATGATAAACTTAGGTTCAAAGTATCTTTAGTGAGGGACGTTGGAACACACGGGGAAGCCCAACTAATGCCTGAACCATGGTTGGGATTATAACATCTTTATTAAATAATCCCAGTTTTATTTTGGGTGGGCATGGATCACTGGATCTGGATCTGAACTGGCGGGTCTGGGATTCTCATCCAAAGGCATATGTTTACCAATTTTTTTATCCACGACAGTCTTGAAAGATCCTAATTAAGTGCAGGATCAAACAGATTTATGAAAATATATAGGAGGGAGGGTCCATCTATATGAATAGAGAGTCTAAGCAGATGTCAAAATAATTTTGGTGTGCTTATTTTCTATAAATTGAAACACAGCAGAGCAGGTGAGTAGAATATTTCACAGAGAAGAGGGGTTTAAAATCAATGAAAAGGCTATGATAGAGGTTTGTATGCCAAGTATGGCAAAAACCCTCACCTAAAACCCCTAAAATGCTTCCACCCCATGTGCATGTCTTTGTAGAAGCTTAATAAAAAGGTACCAGACTTTTGCCAAAATATCAATAAGGGATAAAGAAGCATCGAAATTGATTGAAGGTAAAGTGAAAAATAATTGCATACCTTTGTAAGGACTGCAAAACTCCAAAATTTGAGAATACGATCAAAATCAAGGAAGAAACAGAAACATATACCTCTGCAAGGACATCCAAACTCCAAAAAGTTGAGAATAAGATCATAATCTAAGAAGAAACAAAAACGTAGGGTTTCAAGCAGTGATGTTCTTCTCTAAACCCTCGATCAAAATCTAGGAGGAAATAGAAACATATACCTCTGCAAGGACATCCAAACTCCAAAAAGTTGAGAATAAGATCATAATCCAGGAAGAAATAGAAACGTAGGGTTTCAAGCAGTGATGTTCATGTCTAAACCCTCGCTCTGTGTTGCACAGTGACAAATATTTTCTTTTCTTTTATATATATATGATCCAAATATTTTTACCCTTGACTTTTTATATCAGTACCCTCGCGGCCTTTGGAGAAAAAATGCCAGGATTAAATTAATAATAATAATAGTGTTTACCGCCATTGGAGAAAAAATGCCAGGATTAAATTAAATAATAATAATAGTGTTTACCGCCATTGGAGAAAAAATGCCCGGGTAAATTTAGCACATGAAATCAAATTAAATTAATAATAATAATAGTGTTTAGTTAAAATCTTAAAATTATATTAAATAATTATTATTATTCATTTTCACTTGGATTGGTTTGGTAATTTAGTTAAATAGAACTGTATTTCCAAATATATGTTTTGTTTATGACAAATATTTTCTTTTATTTTATATATATATGATCCAAATATTTTTCCCCTTGAATTTTTATATCAATACCCTCGTGGCCTTTAGAGAAAAAATGCCGCGATTAAATTAAAAATAATAATAGTGTTTACTGCCATTGGAGAAAAAATGCCCGGGTAAATCTAGCACATGAAATCAAATTAAATTAATAATAATAATAGTGTTTAGTTAAAATCTTAAAATTATATTAAATAATTATTATTATTCATTTTCACTTGGATTGGTTTGGTAATTTAGTTAAATAGAACTGTATTTCCAATTATATGTTTTGTTTATCTTCTTTTTTTTGTCGATTTATATGGAGAAAAATATTTTAAAACTAAAAAGATAATTTTTTCATATTTACAAATTCTAATATTAAAATGGATTTATATTAATTTTATATATCATAATCTTATTAAAAGGTATCTATATTAATTTTATACATTATAATATTTATGATAATGGGGTATTTATAAAATATTGATGCATTTTACTAATATAATGGTTGATTTGTTGTGATATTGGCCTTTAACCTTCCCTCTTGGAAAAAATATTAAAAAAAATATCGTATTGGCAAAAGGGCCTAAATAGTTTGTGCCTTGGAATTGTTTTTTTAATATATATAAATTAAGGATTCTATTAAAAACCTAGCAAAATGTATAGAGAAGAATAAGTCAAGTGGGTGATAAGGAAGAGACCAATTGTCCACTCAAAACAACCATATCCCACAGTTGAGCAAAACATAGGCACATGTCCACCGACTAAACAAACTAGTGGAAACTAAGAGTTCTGCAAAATCCCTTACAGGTCGGGGGTTATCGCCACCAAAAACAACTAGAGAGAAAATCAAAACTATTAAACAAAACAAAGGGTGAAACTTGAAGAGTTGTTCACTTAAACTAAAACTAATATAAAATTAAAGAGTTGAAGAATTGTTTATTTATATAATATAAAATAAAAAAATTTAATAATCAATGTGAGGAAATATCATAATCATGGTAACTCTTCTTTAAAAAAAAATTAAAAAAGGGAGGATTTTTTTTCTTTCCAAAATGGAGGATATTGGCAATTTTTTGCATGGGAGATACCCAAGGGGAATTTTAGAACTTTCAAACTTAGGCATGAAGAGAACTATGATGGATGGATGCATATGGAGAATTAATTTAGGTTGTGAAATTGACAATATTTAGCTAACAAGACACAAAATATACGAACTTGCCGAAACTTTTAGAAACTGTTGAGAAGGTCAAACGATGATGGTTTTATTCAAACAAATATGAACGTGGCCGGTATGATGAACCGAAAACAATGATACCAACTTTATGACACAACAATGCGAAGAGGGAAGGCAACAAATATCCAAGACTCGACTCAACCACACCATGATGATGCACATGACGCAACTTGGCCAATTTGTCGAAGGGATAATACGAAAGCAAAAATGGTGAAATAAGATATGGATATGATAAGCACATCAAACTGGATGTGAAAGTATAGATGAAACACTCTTGCAAAAAATTTCAGTAGGTTCTCCTATGACATCATGTTTCGACACTAGCTCGTGTCTCTGGATCCATCTGCAATGTTACAATTTACTAAATTTTAACACTACAGATGGATTCAGAGATCCCCTTGAATCCATCTGCAGTGTTAAAATTTAGTAAATTGTACAAATTCATTGTCAAACTGTAATTAATTTTCATTATCGGAGTGACATAACTAAAAATGACCAAATAAGTGACTAATTGTTATGTGGTCATTTTTAGTTTAGTTGTTATCACATGACCAAATTAATCATTTATCTTGGTCATTTTTAGTTTAGTTCTTATCCCATGACCAGATTGGTCATTTATCTTGGTCATTTTTAGTTAGATCACTTAAAATTTCTCAATTTTGGTCATTTATCCTTTTTAAAAAACTGTGGTGACCAATGTTTTTGGTCACCTGGTCACTTATCTCTCATTTTGTACTAGTGGATTTTAATTGTTGCTTTGATTTAAAAGGGAAAACTTGTTTATGGCTTCATTTTGTGTCAGTATAAACCTTGTAAAATAACCAGGATCTATGAATTCTAAATTACTATCTTAGGGCTCCACTCACTTACACATAAATAACCTTCTCATGTGACCTACTATAACTAACCCATGGAAAGGAATCAAGTCTTGCAGATTTGTGGCAATTAAAATGATCCTATGCTACGAGAAATTACAACTAGAAGGCCTATAAAGAAGAGTCAAAATATCTGAAAAGTTTCATATCCATCAAAGAAATGGTTTTGGAAAATAAAATACATCCAATCAAGAAGATTCACCTGATGATGTTCCAGAAGGTCCTTCTCCGTCCGTGAGTATGACAAACAAAATAAATAAATAAAATTCATCGCTCATGCAAAAGGACATTATGGATGGAAGGACCCACGTCAAATGTTTCAAGACTGAAGAAAGTTATTTAAGAAGGACTCGAACAATGAAAACTCGTCAAAGAAAGAATCCAAATAAATGCTCATAGCATGGGAATAATGAACACACAAATACATCTGTTTTATATTGTTACGATCCTATGGAGTCATATTTAGAGGTAACCAAAAGACGGGACTAATAATGAACTCCATATTATGGCCTCATGAGAGTAGTCAGGAAGTCTAGTCTAGGTTGTCCTACTTCCCAAAATAAATGACCAATATGCTTCAGGAATCTTCTCTCTCTGCCTAAAACTTTAGACTTTTAAAATCCTCAAAAGAAATGTCAAAGGCATAGTTTTTACAATTAGAATTAATGACAAACAAGCAATTGCGATCCTCAGTAAGAGTTTTGTTTAGAGATCTGTGTTCACCAGTCAGTCTCCAATTGTTGAAGCTATAACTTGATCCCCAAAATTTTGTAAAGTTGTAGGGCCCCTCCTTTGTTTTGAATTTACTCAGAGTTTGTTTCATCATTATCTGCTTACTTTTCCTAACACTTAGTTTTTTTTAAGTCAAAATAAAACTGGTTTATTGAGTCAGGAGAGTTATCTATTTTCTGCCGAAACGGTCGGGAGAGTTATCAGTTTTCCACTAAAATGGTCGGGAGATTTATCAGTTTTGCGTCGAAACGGTCCAAATCATTTTCGTTTTTATGCCGACACGGTCGGAGGATATTGTTGTTTTATGAAATTTTTTTGAAGAAAAGTTTGTTTTAGAGCAAAATCATTTTTCACCCCGAAGTGATCGGAACGGTCGAGCTTGAAATCGATCGAAGAGAAATTTAATTTGCGACAAAACTGTTAAGCGACGGGCTAAATCGGAGAAAACGTGATTTTTACGCTGAAACGGTCAGAACAAAACCATGTTTTCTTCCGAAATGTTTCGGCGCATTAATATTTTTCACCCGATCTATCCTCACCAATTTGGCGCTCTGCCGAATTTTGGAAAGAAACTGACCAATATGGCCCGAAGTGGTTCAGTGATGTTTGATAAGAAGGCTCAATGACAAATAAAAATATGATCCAAAACGAATCAGTTCCTAATGAGATTCCGCCCGAAAGCATTCATCGGTGACAAATCGAATTATGATCCGAAATGAATCGGTTCCAAAAGGAAAACTTGAAAAGAAGATCGGAAACAGGGTCAGCGCCAAATCAAAAGCTCATCCGAAACAAGGTCTGCACCAAATGAAAAGGTCACCTAAAACAGATTCGACACCAAATGAGAATTCATTTGAAACATGATCGGCGGAAAAGTTGAGGCACTCCGAAACGAATTTAATAAAATTTTGTGGAGCCCATTGGCACACGTACTATTTTTGATTTATTTCTAAGGTTACGGTTTTTTTATATAAATGGTTTAAAAAAAAAATTGTAACATTTTTTGTAGCGTCGTTTTCGATTGGAGCAATCACCGAACGACAGGAAAGCTTCCTACGCCGTGGAGCACTACTTTGGACCACTTGCATACTTCCATCTAGGTCATTTTCTGTCCTACTGCCTTGTTATTCGTAATTGTTTAAAAGGGTTTGCAGACCATATTTACCGCCTCATTCACATTTAAATTGAAACTCAATACTGTTTAAGGCTAGACCTTTCATTTTTTGCTTATAAGTCACTTATATGGTGTGGGTATTGGATATGCCACTAGCATAGGATCTTGTTCTTCATGGAATAATATTTTCTAAGGCTAACTATTCAAATCACCTTTTGCTCTCATTTCCATAGCCTAGAAATCCTATATAGGGAATCCCCCTTGAGTTAGAGAAGAGCCAATCGAAAGTGTAAAGAGATGGTTATCGAGGTAACAATGGTAACACATCTAGGTTATTGTCGGGATATCCTTGTTCGTTGCACCAGTGATAATCTTTATTTTTGAGCATCACATAAGGCCTAACCGTCAGTTCAGGGCGGCTATATATTGGGGAAAGGAAACCACGTAACGCGCCACACCAATACCTATACCAATACCACACTTACGACTGGTTTTCTAAAAGGCTTGATCGAAAATACCTGGGTGAACCTTTAGTTGAGTATGAGATCGGATTCTGGGAAAATGCTTCCGGCATGCTCAAGGGATCGTGTTTCCTTATCCCATGGAAGGAATCTATGGATACCATGGCCCTATTTTATTTAATTGTAGAGAAGTGAGGCAGTAAGGAAAGGTCCTTCCCTCATCTGCAATGGCTAGTAGGATTTGGGTAAAAGACGTTTGTCTTTGGGAATGTTCTTAATTTGACCGCCTTGAACCAATGTCATCTCCAAGGTTGGGGGGTTACCATTACATTATATATGGTTGCTCAACGTGCTTGGTCATGTGAATGGTAATATACATAAACTTAAGGATTGACAACCACAGTTGAACGGGAAATGGATTTCTTCGGTCTTGATCATTGAATTACTTCCGCCATTGGTTTTTTTCATGATAACTTGTCTCTCATCGGCTTAATGAATTGATAGTGAAATCCTGATAAATAGGAAAACAACGTTGATTTTGTTTGGTATCAGCCTTGATAGACCCGATACTTCGCTTAAATGTTAAACAAACTTGCTTAGGGGATGGTTGGTGATAGGAAAGGATTTTAGGTCATAAGAACCAATAGTTTGAAAATGTGGTGCCAAGAGAAAGATAATAGTTGCATTCTAGTCGCAATAATCCTCCCATATATTGCACTAAGTAAATAGAGTTTAAGCTTTCGATTATTTAGGAAGTCATCATGAAATTCATTCAGAACCAAATACACTTGACATTATGGAAGTATGAATCTCTTGTTTTAGTTCTTTTTGCAAACAATACTGGCAAATCATACATCAACAATTTATTTTAAGAATATTATGCTCATTATCATTTTTTGCTTACATTAACTTTCTTTTCACCTTAGGACTCAGAAATGAAAAGAAGAGATTCTAAGCGTAAGGCCAAGGTAGCAGAGTCCGATTCTAATATTGAAATTGTTGCAGAAACCATGATAGAAACCCAATATGAGTACATCAGAGCAACAACGGGAATCACACCTGAATATAAATGGGGTGAACTATATCACATCATCTAAGACTTAAACGTGCCAGATGCATCCATTTAAGAAATTATGGTGTACCATAATATTAAAAAATCAGGTCTTCATAAGGCTGCCACCTGTCCGGATATTTTTCCATGTTCGGAATTAATTGGGTGGATTTTACCCCATGTGGATGTTGGCCTACGAATCATAGCTGGGGAAAATGGAGAAGGATTCATGTCATTTCAACCAGCTCATATTAGTACTCCATATAAGTTACCCTCTCCAAAATTTATGATGACAGAAGACTAGATAAAGGGAGTCAGCATAGATCATTTTGAGTATGCTAAGAAAATGTTGATTCCTGGAAAGCAGTTGAGGCAAAGGGAAAGCGGGGAACACGATGCCCAAAATTTGAAAACACCATTCAAGATCATAACTTTAATGTTAAATAGAATATTCGATAGGGAAAACTCGATTATCTACAAGCTCAGTTGGGTGCCCCTCATGTATCATATCGATTCCCATGGTACCATCTTCAATTGGGCGAACATTATATCCTAGATGAAAGAAGAATTATTTATGTATTCCTACCTTATCGACTGTATCTTAATTAGACACCATTCCACAAGTTGGAGTGCTATTGGGTCCCATCTGAGACCCCTCTATATGTGGCTTACCAAATAATGTAGGCTCATAAATATACAAGCTTCTACAAGTTTATTTGTGAGGAATTCATAATTCCCCTGTATTGGTTAATATTTAATGAAGAACCCAATTGCTTGTCAAACAACGAAATGGAAGTCATCAATGAATATAGATACTTCTACTTTACGCTGGAAGGCACGTATATTAGAATGTATGGGGGAGCCATATCTCTGTCTCTAATGCCAAAGTACGTTATAGATCACGTAGTACACAAAGAGGTTGTAAGACAACTCTTCGTTAATGGAGTGGGCCACTTTCTAAATGAAAATAAGAAGGCTCCCTATCCACCACTTCCCTTTGTCATCGGAGTATATAAATTCCCTAAGGTGAAAGGAGCAAAAGATTTCATAAAAGAGTTGGAAGCATTCTAGTTTGGAGAGAATATTTTTGTTAGAAATGACAAACTACAAAAGGCCTCCTAGCATTGCGCATCGTGTAAAATCCACTATGAATACATGAATCACTTCCTAAAGGATGAAGAGGTCTATCGAAGGGAAAGTAATATGATAGATTTAAATAAAATATTTTTCCGAAAAGATGGCGCAGGTTCCAGTCATACTATGTATATTTCTAAAGAGGAAAAACTGCAAAATTCTAGAGAGGAAGTTGTGGCAACGGAAGACAGAAGATTAAAGCAGGAGAAAGAAATAGAAAGACACCAGAAGGAAGAAGTAGAAAGAAAAAAGAAAAAAGAGGAAGATAAAATGAAAGAAGAAGAATTAAAGAAATCAAAAGAAGAAGCAATACAAAAGGAGGAAGAAAAGAAGAAGAAAGAAGAGCAAGAAGCAGTAGATAAAGCAACGGAGTTGGAGAAAATAAAGGAGGAAGAGGATAAGCTCAAGAAAGTTGTGGAAGAAAAAGAAGTCCAAGAATAATACCATAGTCTTCAATACATGGACATAGATCCAACCGATGTCTCCGGAATCCCGATTACAGGAGTACATCTTCCATTTGTTCATCTCGAGCTCACACCTTTTACTCCTTCGAAGAAGCATTCGGTAGCAAAAATGGATACAATAGTTTTTGACCCCAAGCAGAAGAAAATTTTAAGGAGAAGAGAGAAAAGGCTGAAAATGGGCACACAACCAGATGTGGTAACTATTCAAGAAAGCACCTTAGTAGAAGCTACTCACAAGGATCCCAAGTTCACAGCTTCAACAAACATAGAAGATGCTCAAGCAAATGCCAACAACGTTGATAAATTGATGAATGACCTAGATCGAAGCAAAGAAAAAATGTTCAAGCTAAAGGATAACTTGGTAAAAGCAAGAGGTGAAGGAATTCAGCTGAAGAGGAAACTGGATGCAGTAGAATCTGAAAGAATAAACTACTATTGGATTATCAGAACTTGGAAAATGAAAAGGATGCTTTGAATGAGCAAGTTGTGATTATGGAAGGTGAGTGAAGTGACCTGTACTCTCGCATAAATGAGTTATAAGAAAACGGAATGAAGTCAAACCAATAGGTGGAATATTTAATGTGTGAAAATGAATCTTTTCAAGTGCACATGGATGAGATGATAGTTGAGAAAGAAGCTTTGCAATCCCACATGGACGAGTTGGTTAGAGAAAAGGAATCTCTGTTGGAATAGGTCAACATGGCTCAAAGTCAGAAGAACAATATGACCCCATTTTATGAGCATGTCTGTAAAATACAGGAACAAATCTGTCACCCACAAGAATTGTTAATTGAGAAATTTATAAAATGAAACAGATGATAGAAAGAATGAAGGATATTTCTGTAGGCGCTTTTTTTGTAAGACATAATTAGCCAGTACTTATAAAAAATTGAAAAGGTTGATGGTATGGAAGGGAGAAAATCCAAACTTCCGTGATCACCCGCCAAACAAGACAACTGCAAAACTCAAGTTAGACATATCTCTTCTAGAAAGTTGCAGGAGAGCTTCCAAGAAGATACAGGCAGAAGTACCAAAGTCTATCACAAAGTGTGAAGAAATTTACAAAGAAATTTGTCAAGTACATGAGAAATTTCATATCTCGATAGTTCCAGACATGTATGGGTTTCCCACCAAAGATCAACGTCTGACGTAATTAAAAGATGTATTGAAAGAAGACCTGGAGTACATCAAGAAACTAGATGTTCTTAATGAAGAAGATCTAAAGAAGCACATATGACAAGCATCTGCAAATGCTTATTTCATGGAGGAAAGTTATAAAGCAGCCACTAAAGGAGTGATAAGTGTGGGAAAATAATCATCCGTTCATGAAATATCTTTAAAATTATTGGAGCCTATACAATGTAATATAATATTTCATGAAACTAACTTGTGGGACAATTATATTTCCAGCTTAGAGGTCCCACCAGAAGGATAATTTAATTTGTAAATAATTATCTATTTTTAGTTGTGCAAGCAAAAAAGACAAATTTTAGCAATCCAAGGGTCAGAGGGTAGGTGAAGCAATCAGTCATGTAAAGCCAAATTCTCTTGTAAGATAAATAGAAGGGGTAAGGAGTTAGAAAGGACCTTTGCTAGTGAAATAGAGGTTGGAGACATTTTGCAAGAGAACTAATTTTCTGCTAATGAGATAGACCTATTTGTTGGAAAAATCTTGCATGGATTTTTGCATGGAATGTTTTGGATAACAGATCAAAATTATTTCTTCTTGTCTTCATACTCATGCTGTGAGATCTTTCTAACTTTATTGAATTATTTCGATGGTGATGAATGATTTTACATGTCTATGCCAATGTTTATGTGATATCAGAGAAATAAATGGATTTAAATGTTATCAAAGCTATCTTTGTATGTTCTATTGTGAATGTAATACTTTATCTAAATAGGTATATGTTAGATTTGTATAAGCATTCTCAGATTATTACTATCATTAAAACTCGCTCCTTGCAGGGATAGATTAGTTAAATTAGAATAGGGTTAGGCAATTGATAAGGTAGAAGTGATAAGATGAGAGGTAAGAACCTACACATCACTTGTGAGGCTTATGCCTTTTAGTTATAGGTTATGCATAAATTAGATTAGAAGCACTTGCATACTCATAATTTAAACTTAAAGTATAAACGATGGGTCGGGCCGCAACCAGTACATATTTAACAAGCATACCAATGGTAGCTATACCGTTAACGAGACGGATTCCATATTCCAAACAATGAGCGATCTAATTGGGATTATTCACTAGGGAGAATCCCTACTGTCGATGCTAGGATTTTTCAGGCATCAAAAGGCTCCTACCACCGTCATCTATGTTATAGGTGAACCAAATTGGTATATTTCAATTAAGGATGGAATTTCGGAGTCACCTACCATGGATCAAGCCATCTCCGTAGTAGCGTCTCCTTTTCTTTTTCCAAAGGGATTCTGGATTCTAGCAATATCACCGGGGGCGGAAGGGCTCCTTCCTTTACCAAGATCTGATCACAATTCTCATACTCAATGAGGCAACATATGAATGTGGTCGTTGTTTCTTGAATCCATGGTGAACTAGAACTTAAAATTTGTACTAGAGCTGAGACACTACTTCTACCGATCACGACCAAGATGCTTTTATCCTCATCGTTCATCATTTTTAAGATAATATCTAGGTATTTGTGCTTGGATTTCATGTTACCAATTTGGAGGCGAGCGAGAAATTCCCTTATGCTCCATCGTATTGTTTAATGCCTTCCCCCATATGCATACCTAGGAAGCATTGAAGGAAAGGTTGCCTCTCCTAATACCTTGGTTTTCACCAATAGACCGCAATAATGAAGATTTAGGTCGATTTTGTAAACCAACGAGTATATGTCTTTGATCTAGTAATATTTTCAAAAATTAAATGCAAGTAGAAAATTTGTTGCTCTCTAATCGATATATCATTTCGAATATCAAAAAGCTCAATGTTCTTGTATTTGGGCACACTATATTAGGGCACTGGATTACATGCAAATTATTAATGAGCTTCTCTAACATTCACGTCCTAACTCTTTGGTGTGCTTCTTTTATTTGTTTTCTTCGCCCAAAGATCGACAAAGAACAATCCCTTTGGAGCTCGTAAGTCATTATCATGTTCGAAATATGTTAAAATAATGACTTCAGTAGATTTGTTGGAGCTTCGGTTGGTCGCTTTTCCTCTACTAGCCATACAGGAATTGAAAAGAAATAATTGGAACCAAATTCGGCACACAGGAAGTGTGTGAGTGGTGGATGAAATCAGTGAATGGAAGTACTATGCTTCTTATATAGTTCAATATAATGTGAATAATATGATTTGTCATTGTTTAATAGCTAGTCGTGGTAGTAGAGCCTATGGTGTCTATGAGATAGCTGGAGTCCTCCTCAAAGTGCTACTGATATTGATAACCATTACTCACACTAAATTCCAGACACATGCAGTGCACACTTTGCTTGACAGAGAGCGTGGTAGAAACAAATAAATTGGGAGGTGGCAAAAAGCAATGCATGACAATATACTGCTTCTCATACAGTTGGAGGATAGGTGAGTAATCTAAGTTGCATGATTTAAACAACTAGAGATAGTCGGGCCTCTGTTGTCTAGAACTGCCGTCAAAGTGTACCTATGGTAGTGTTCAGCCTATGGATTAACCTTTCACATTCTATATGTTATAGGAATATGCAAAGGATGCTTAACTGTTAACATGCCGCAGTAATAGGAATATGCATTAACGGCTTAACCTTTAACAAGTCGCAGCTTACGGCTATATTTTCCAATTCGCTGCACGTGTCAATGTATCTGTTGCGACATGTGTTCCAATGATTCGAACAATACTTTATTGGCAAGGAATTAGCTCCCTTGCAGCTTTTCATCTTGGTTTGTTATATGTCCCATCAAAATGAATTTCAGGATATGAATTAAATCCTGCTAATGTTATCCATAGAATGAATTTTAATTATGATATGAATTATCCATAAAAGTAAGTAGATTTTTTCTATTTAAAATGAAACCAACAAGAAATTTAAAATAACCTCATACTGATTTTGAACAAGTTTCGAGTTTCTTGGATGGTTGCTCTCCAAGGCATCCCAAGGACTATATATTGTATTCATGAATGAACAAAATTACCTTCTAGAACACATATTTTATTCTACACACATATAAATTATTATTTATTATTTTTAATTATATTTAAAAAAATTAGTGATTTTTGAATAAATCATATTAAGTTTAATCTGGAACGCCACATGAAGTCTTCCCAATATTTAAATGATATTTCTTTTATCATGTTTTGGCTAAATAATTAGAGAGTTTTTTTTTCTAGAATCTCCCTATTTACTAAAGTAACCTTTAGTTTTAAAAACCATAACCCACCCCATTACACTTCTTTACCCCACACATATATATTGAATGTAAATTATATGATTGTAAAGTAAGTATATATATATATATATATATATATATATATATATATATATATATATATCACTTTTCAAAATATAAATTAAATCTTATAAAATGAATCTGGATTGCATGATCAGGGATGATGGGAAAAAATTAAGTGATACATGGATCCTGTTGCTACACTCTTTACAAAAAACAAAAACCTAAAACCGATAATAGCAAGAATAAGCCGACCTACATTAAAGGATATTATTCAATGGTCAAATACAGAGCAAGTTTCTCATATTTAAATGTAGTTTTTCATAGCCATTACATCTCAGGCTCTCGAAGTCTCCTCAAGATGATCTCAAAGGAGAGATCGAAATGTTGAGCACAGTCATGAACACTAACGCAGTTCCAGATTACAAAATTATTCCCTGCGTATGGATACCTTCTTCATATAAATTAAATCTTGCTAGTTCCCTAGTTTTCCATACATAGGAAGTGATTTTTTCTATTTAAAAAGAAACCAAGAAGAAATTTAAAATAACATCATATTGATTTTCAACCAATTTTGGGTTTCTTTGATGGTTGTTCTCTTGAGGCATCTCAAAGATTATATTTTAAATTTTAAATAAAATCATAAAATATATATTCTAATTTCTCTCTCATATACACATACATAATAATTATTTATTAATTTCAATTACATTTTATAAGAAAATTTTCATTTATTTTTCAATAAATCATATTAGCTTCTATATGTTCATTATGTTGGAACATCACATTAAGTTTGTTCAATATTTACTAGAATCTTCTTAATTTGAACCACTACTGAAAGATATCCTTTTGGTCTAAAAAACCATAACTAAGTTAATTAAATGAATTAACCAAAATTGACAAAAGAGATAACCAAACATAATATAAAATATATTTTTATTTAAAAAATAAAAAATAAAAATATTTTTTTTATAAAATACCTTTGTATATTCACATTATAACTCAATTTCAAGATATTTGTTATTGTTTCCTTAATACACATTAATAAAATTCTAAGTAAAAACAAAGTAATTTTTATTTTTTATAATTACATATAACAAAGTTCATTTTTGTTAGTGTAATAACTATAATAAAAATCAAACAAACTTAACTTAATTCGTTGAAATTGTTATTGAGGAATTCCAATAAAAATCATTTTATTTTAGCATATTATATTGAAATTCTCATTATAATGGAGTCTCTAATAAAGCATTGTCTACGAGTTTAGAAACAACCAATCATCCAAGTAAACAAAGTTAACGAAAATTAGAAAAATAAATTAAGTGGTAAAATATTGAAACTCGTCAAATTTATTTATTATATAGGCGGCACGCGGCAGTAACCATAATCATAATCACACTAACGTATTCCGATCCGGTAGGTAGTTATGTCTCGTGTGAAGAGTTGTGTGGGAGTGATTAACTCTGGTTAGGGTTTTTGTTTTCTTTAAATATGATTTTGGTGGAGGAAAGAAATCCTGTAGGAAGGAGAAGGTGGTGAAGCTGATTTTGTTAACCACGGAAAAATAAGCCCTACGAGAAAGAGAAGTAGAAGGAAGGATGGAGAACCTGCATCCCTTAATCGACTGGCTTCCACCTTCATCTGCGGTAGACGCCTCTGAGAGATTTGACAAGCAAGCCCTTCTCGAAATCCACGACTTAGCCCGTCATCAATTGTATAACATACCAGAAGACATTTTTCTATCAGACTTCACAGAGCCCATTGGCAGCAGCGGCGCAGCTTCTTCGGTTCCGCTGGAAAGACTGAACCCCATTTCCTTAACCCAGTTGCAGGTTGACCAAGTCCACCCCGGCCGGGTGCTCTACGGTACTATCTGCGCCGAGGCCTTCAGGGTAATTGGTGCCATAACTACTTTGCTTGAGGACAATAATGGCCATGCCGTCAAGCTGATAATCCTCAATGTGCCTCATTCACAGACGAACAATAAGACGCTTTACCCCAGGGGAGCCATGTTGGCCATCAGGGACCCCTGTTTCGTGCGCGCAAGCGACGGTGGAGCCGTCATCCGTATCGACAACTCTGCCAACGTCGAGATGAACGTGACTCAGAAGGAGAAGCTTACAGAGAGCCAGCCGCATGTCGATGCGGAGGAGCTGAGAAAAAAGGGCAATATCTGCTTCAGAAAGAAGCGATGGGACGCAGCGGCCGAGCATTATGCCAAATGCATCGATGCCGCTCTGCTTCACCCCAAGAACAGCGGCTCCTCCAATGACATCAACTCCTGCCTCCTGCACGCGTTTTCCAACCGGATGGACACAAGGCGTCAGCGCAAGGCGTTCAAGAAGGCGTTATCTAAGGACATCAACACCTGCCTCGGATGCCTCCTGCAAGCGTATTCCAATGACATCAATACCTGCCTCCTGCACGCGTATTCCAACCGGGCGGAGACAAGGATTCAGCTCAACGAATTTCAGCTTGCGCTGGAGGATTCCAACGAGGCCCTTCAGATCGATTCCGACAACGTCAAAGCACTCTATAGAAAAGGCCGCGCTCTGGTCGGCCTGGGGGAGTTTGTGACAGCATTCGAATATTTGCAGAAAGCCGAGAAGGCCGAATTCGTCCAGAAGGAAATGCAAGACGCCTATCATGAGGCTAAGGCTTTGTACATCTCCAACTCTCTGCTCGGTCTCGCACCTGCTCCGGAAGTCCCCGATTTCTTTGGCGCCGTGGAGATCAAGATGATGAAATACGGCCGTGGTCGAGGGCTTTACGCCACCCGAGATATAAGTACGGGGAATTTTTTGCTGATAAGCAACGCCGTCGCTTTTGCCTATGAGGACAACGAACGGAGCGCCCGTTGGGCCCGGTTCAAAGGGAACCGCCGGGGACACATTAACCTTCCCTCACAAGAAGATCTTATTGTCGCCGTATTCAGTGCTGCTAGCAGATCTCAGAGATTGCTGCAGCAACTTTATAATTTAGACGACTACAACCCGCTTGTCAGCCTGGATGTTCCAGCCACTGATCTATTTATGACTGAGGGCCAAATGTCTCTAAGCCCAGCAGCCGGAAAAGAAAAATTGCAGGTAGACGTTAAACGTATACGGGATATTATAAGCTGGAACTCATTCGGCGGAGCCGAACAGACATTTCCTTCAAAATCGAAAATATATAAAGCCAAACTCGTCCAGCGAGACCATAATTTTAGCGGTCTCTGGCTGCTGCCATCTTTCATCAACCATTCCTGCCTGCCGAACTCGACAAGAATAGCAGTGGGAAGCAGTATGTTTATTCATGCCTCTAAGCCCATCAAACGAGGAGAAGAAATCACAGTTTCCTATTTCGATACGCTGGTCCCCTTACTGCAGCGACAAGCCATGTGTAGTAACTGGGCTTTTATGTGCAATTGCAGGAGATGCAATCTGGAGCTTTCTTTGAAAGTAGCCCTGAAGCCTATAACCGAAAGGTTCCAGCAGTTGCATGATAAAGCATTAGAGGAGACTAATGCTGCAAGGTCGCAAGGGCATTTTGGATGGAATCTTCCAATATGCGCAGAATTTGCAAAGATTTTTGTTGAGGCAGAGGAAATTATCAGAAGCTCTACGTTGTTGAAAGCGGAAGAAGAAAGAAATTGGATTCGTGCATCATTTGTGTCTGCATATCTTGCAGGAACACAGTCGAACGACTTCTACCCGACAACGTTGACAGACTGCGTTCCTTCCAGAGAAGAAGTTATGAAGGCTGTGCAAAATACTGTGCCTGGGGACATCCGAACCCTCGTCATGGCAGCCCGGCATTTAAAAGAAGCCAACCAGCATGAAAGTGAAGCATTTAGACAATATGCGTCAGAGCAGGCGTGGGAGGCGTGCATCAGAGTGTTTGGCAGGCACAATAATGAAGGTGTTACCAAGGCGCTCGTCTTACAGCATTCAAACTGCTATTTATTTTAGTACAACTGCGCGATGATACGGTCATATCCGATCTTGAAGATGCACGGCGGAGTGCCATTTTTGAGGTTCAATTTGCTTGAAATCTTTGAAGGAATTAGTTACATTTCCACGCTATGCTGCCTGAGTAAGAAAGCTATCCAGACTATCAAAGATGCCTGAGTATTATTCGCTCCCAGGATGACGAAGAGTACAGGCAAACCTAGAGGGCTTTTTTTCGCGTGTAGGGTAAGACTTTATTTCATGCTATGATGGGTGTGATATAGATGTATTAATGGAGGCAATTTCGTGGTAAGCTGAGTTAAGTTTCTCGATATCTTCTTAGAGCAGAATCGTTCTTTATCATGACATTCTTGTGCTGGTAAGAGTTAAATATACTAAAATTTCTTTCGATTGTGTCAATGCTGTTACAAATGGGTATTCAATAAATATTGAAATTAAGTTGTGTGGTTTGAATGTGATATCTTCATTACATTAATTTTGAATTGGTGATCTTTGTTTACAACATGTGATTTTATATCAACAGAATCCTCAATAAGCCATATTTATGGGGATTTTAATGATATTAATATTAATATTTATAAATTTTTAATATTTTAATAAATAATAAATTATATTTTTTTATATTAAAAATTAATTAGTAATTTTTATTTATTAATAATCTAATTTAGAAGTCAATTAAGTGTAGATCGGGTGGTTGGGAGGAATGTTGTTATCCTTCCCACTTGAATTCAAATCTTGCTTTGTGACACATGTTCTTTGGTAACCAACTTTATATGTAATGATTATAAATCTGGCCATACCTTGATTCTTTCAAAATAACCAATGTTAACATTTTCTACGAAAAAAAATCTAATTCAAAAAATAAATATATATATATATATATATATATTTCAGAGAAAAAAAATTGGACAAATTTCAAAATTACTTCTTTATTTCCTTCATCAATAAATACTTCTTTACACCGCACTGTCCTAAAATTTTCAAAGTTGGAATCTCAAAAACACCTCAGAGCTTGACGTGGCTTGTAATAGTGTTCGCAATTTCTGCTCCCATATCCACTTCAATTCTATTTGAAGTTTATCCTGTAAGAAGTTAATAAATACTTCTTTACACCGCACTGTCCTAAAATTTTCAAAGTTGGAATCTCAAAAACACCTCAGAGCTTGACGTGGCTTGTAATAGTGTTCGCAATTTCTGCTCCCATATCCACTTCAATTCTATTTGAAGTTTATCCTGTAAGAAGTTGTTAGTTGTTAGGTTCAGTTTAATTCTATTTGAAGTTGTTAGGTTTATTTTAATTCTTATTCAAGAGCTGTGTGATAAAATTCCAGCCAGTGCTGTGTGATAAAATTGCAACATGTGACTTGTTAATAACTCATAAGAATTAATTGTTAGGGATACTTAATGATAGTGATCTAAAATGTATATGTATATAATTTATTATTAGTTTTCAATTGAAATAAATAGCAAATGGATTTAATTCATGGTATTAATATTTATCAAAATTATAATACATTTTTTTTTAAACTATGGGAAGGGTATATCCAATAATTTGTAAGCAGATATATTAGTAACTTGTGATTCAGTAGAGGCCAAAATCTACTGGAATGAGCCTCTATCCTTAAGATTGCTGAGCAAATTAGAATACATTATTAAACACAAATTAAACATACATAAAATACATTATTAAACACAAATTAAACATACATCCTAGGACATGGGATTTGTTCCGATGCTTACCCTGGAAAGTAAAGTGGTTGCATTGCTATGCGGGTTGAAGGAGGCCATGGCCATTAAATTTGAAAAAAAAAAACAGTCGACACTCGACATGCACATGTAGATGAAACCACTGGATTCTGTGTAGGGTTTCCAGAATTATCGGTTCAGTTCATGGTTATTGTAAAGTCAATCCGTTAAAATAGTAAAAGAAAATGAAGGGTCATTTTAATGTGGTACCCATTGACACATTGTGTAGCGGTTTAAGTTCTCCATAACTACCATTGTCAAAGTGAAGAATCGAAAACCTATCACGAAGTGAAACCGTGAGACCGTGGCTGTTACAATTTCAACTTATCATTAATTGAATCGCTTGCACTAATGACTAACGGACATATTAAAAATAAACAGATTTTATTCTTGAGAATCACATATATGGTTAAAAGAAGTTTTAATCAGTTGCTATGGGGTCTATTCCGAAATAAAAACCCCACATAAAAATGTTTGGTTTTCCAGATTGAAAAAGAAAATGTATGTTGCGATTATTTCTTAGACAGAGATAAATGTTCGATGCTCATGCACTATGAGAGCACCAACAAAACCCTAATCTCATCTCAACAAATTTATTCATATTGTTTTCATCACCTGATTTAAACCAAGCCTAACAAATAATGTCAAGAACACCAGATTACCAAACCCAATAAATTAAATAGCGTTCTTTTTCAAAAATGAAAAAGTAAATAGAGGTCTATAAATTAAATAGCGGTCTGTGAGAATTTCCATATGACATTGTCAATGTCATGATAAAGAAAATATTTATAATGTCAAAGGCATGGACTAACCTGTTCGACCTAATAAAGAACATCGACCTCTCTACAATTCTTATTTTGCTCAGGATTAAGTTAGAACATTAACAAATCATTGATCAAGTTAGAACAATACTTTGAGCTTGCATGTACAGAGACAATACCTTACAATACTTTGAGCTTGCATTTACAAAGACAATACCTTACAATACTTTGAGCTTGCATCTACAAAGACAATAGCTTACAAATGTCCGCTGAAAACATTGCCTAACCCTTGCCCATTCCTCTATCTGCATTCAGAGCCTTCTTCTTCCTATCTTCATTCTGGATACCAGTCTCATGCAACAATGGAATCCTCGGGTGAGTGGTTTTAGAGGGAAGGCATTGGGATTTGAAACTAACGAAGGAAATGAACTGTAGCGGAAACAATAAACCAAAACATTAAAGACAAACGAATGGAGAAGGCCAGACTTAAAAATGAATAGCAGATGGGATAGCATGTAGGTGGATCATACTAAACGGTTTATTTTCTCATGCAGGTGGTTAATACTAAGCGGACGATTTGGTTAGTGGTGGAAGATTAATGAAGGTAACCGAGAAAAAAAATCTAACCAGATAACCATTTTAGTTTTAATGGTTGATGTAATGCACATGACAAAGATTCAATAACAGTGTATAGAGAAACCAAGAGCAAGGTTATGCTCCAAAAATTGTATTGCAGCTTCCTTGAACCTCTTTCGTGTGAGGGGCAAATGCTTCTCTCTACTTTTAATTATCTAACATTTAGTGTGAAAAAAATAGGTCTCCCTAATGGATATTGTTGGCTTCCCTTTGAATCCTTCACCTCCTAGATTACACCACAAGTATTTGCTTAACCATTGGGCAATCTAAAAGTGGTTCATGCATTGGTTCTTTGTTATGGTTTGCACCATTTTGTTCCCTTTTATCATTCTTAGTTATTTATGTTTTTGTTTTCTTCTTTGCACTAACAAAGCCTTGCATGATCTACTTTCGGGTTATCACATTTGCTTTATGTTTCTAAATACTGGGCCTAGTCAATATCCTGGAGGGCTTTCATCCAAAATAGGATAATTTCCCACAACAATAAACCACATGAATATCTGTATTTTTGAGCGATGCATTCACCTTCCATAAAACCAACCACCACCACTAGAGTGTTATAAGTTCATTTGACCAATTATATCGGTATCCCATTCATACTGTGTAACTCCCCTCATTCCTATTTCCATCCCATACCAAAGTATCCAATGCCTCCCTATTTCTGATGTGGGATTTTCTCACCTCAAGCCTCCACTAATCCCACACGGTGACCCAATTATCATTTAAATTTAATTTATTTTTTCTCTTCCTTCCTTGGTGAATTATTGTTGTATCCTCTTGAATTGCAACTTGTATCATAAACTGTATTCCTCCATCCCTCGAATGCTTTATCAACTAGGAAGAAAGAAAAATTGAAGTCCTCCACATCCGATAATTGCATCAAGTCCAATCCTTACCTTTAATCCATTTCCAAACCACCAAGTAAGCAAAGTGCATACCAATGGAAATGTTTGGATGAATTATTTCCAATTAATTGAGACTCCTTTATGAGACTTTACTAATTTGTCGATCTAGTCCACAATACCTTCCATATCCAAGTACTTTATTATTAAAATCCACTACCATAGTACATCCTTTAGGGAAAATTGGACACCAATTTTACCTTCCCTATCCAAGTACTTTATTTAGATAAGTACTTTATTATTAGTATCCACTACCATAGTACATCCTTTATGGTAAAATTCTACACCAATTTTCCCATAGATCGGACAAATTATTGAATCTCTTTCAATCCCCACCCCATGTCCTTTTGGATTTGTGATTGAGTGCCAACCAATCATGTGGATTCCATTTTTACAAGTTCCCCTCCATAATAAGTTAAAACAAAGCCTTCGAATGTTTTCCACTACTCCTTTAGCGATGTTGGCTAGTGTATGCCAATACATAGGTATGGATTCCATTACAGAATTAAGACTCTTTTATGAGACTTTATTAGTTTGGGGATTGATTCCACATACCTTTCATAGCCAAGTACTTTTTATTAGCCAAGAACTTTTTTATTAGGGTCCATTGCCATAGTAAATCCTTTCTCTTAAAATTTCATACTAATTTTCGGAAAGCTCGTACAAATTATTGAATCTCCTTCAATCCCCACCCCCCTATCCTTTATGAGACTATACTAGTTTGTGGATCTAGTCCACAATACCTCCAATAGCCAAGTACTTTTTTTTCTTAGGATCCACTGCCATAATACATCCATTATGGTAAAATACACACCGGTTTTCCGAGAGCACAAATCTCCTTCAATACCCACCCCCCATGTCCTTTTGGATTTGTGATTGAGTGCCAACCAATCCCGTGGATTCCATTTTGAGATTCCCCCTCCATAAAAAGTTAAAACAGATTCTTCGAATTTTTACCACTACTCCTTCCGAGATGTGAGCTACGGTATGCCAATACATAGGTATAATTTCCATTGCAGAATTGAGACTTATTTATGACACTTTACTAGTTTGTGGATACAGTCTAGAATACCTTCTGTAGCCAAGTACTTTTTTATTAGGATCCACTGCCATAGTACATCCTTAATGGTAAAATTTTACACTGATTTTCTTCATGCCAATATGGTAAAATTTCACACGGATTTTCTCCATGCCAATACATAGGTATGGATTCCATTGTAGAATTGAGACGCTTTATGAGACTTTACTAGTTTGTGGATCTAGTCCACAATACCTTCTGTAACCAACTACTTTTTTGTTAGGATCCATCATGCATTGCCATAGTACATCCCTTATGGTAAAATTTTACAGCGATTTTCGTAGAGTTCCGAGAAATGATTGAATTTCCTTCAATCCTCACCCCCGATGTCCTTTATGAGACTTTACTAGTTTATGGATCCATTCCACAATACCTTTCGTAGCCAAGTACTATTTTTTTAGGATCCACTGCCATAGTATATCCTTCATGGTAAAATTCCACACTCATTTTCCTAGAGCTTGAAAAACTTATTGGATCTCCTTTAATCCCCACCTGCCGTGTTTTTTTGGATGAAGGATAATTTTAGGGGCAAAATTTATCCCATGGGATATTTTTCCATGTTTTTTTTCCAAAAAAAGATTCCCGAATTTGCATTTTTTGAAGCCCCATTTCGCCCAATTTTGACTCGGCAAACTTTTTCACTCTAAAAATTGTCAAATATCGCCAAATATTTTATAGTTGACATTTTAAGAATTGATAAGATTCGCCAAAGTTTATACACTTTTAAATAAGTACCGGTCCTAAAGTTTATACACTTTTAAATAAGTACCGATCCTTAAAATTATCTCTATTTTGGAATTGTGATTGAGTTCCAACCAATCCTATGGATTCCATTTTCATACTCCCCCCTCCATAGGGATATGGGATAGGGTATGCCAATACAAAGTTTTAATTTCCATTGCAGAATTGAGACTCATTTATGAGACTTTACTAGTTTGTGGATCCATTCCACACGATACCTTCTCTAGCCAAGTACTCTTTTATTAGGATCGAGTGCTATGGTAAAATTCCACATCGATTTTCCCAGATCTTGGACAAATTATTGGATCTCTTTCAATCCCCAGCCCCCATCTCCTTTTGAATTTGTCATTGAGTGCCAACCAATTCCATGGATTCCATTTTTAGACTCCCCCCTCCATAAGAAGTTAAAATAAAGCCTTTGAATTTATTCCACTACTCCATTTGGGATGTGGGCTAGGGTATGCCAATACATAGGTATGGCTTCCAAAATCACCTTCACAAATTGATCCTACCATTATGGGTAAGCCAACTGTTACACCATAAATTAATTCATCTTTCAATCTTTCCTATCATCCATCCCTAGTCCTACCTTCTATAGTTGTTTGGATATAAAGAAAACCCTAAGTATTTGAAGCTTTCCTCTAATATTGATTGTTCAAGGTGGAGTATTTCATGAAGTAGTTGTAGCATTCCTTTGTCGATTTCATTGTAGAACATGCATATTTATATAAGTTTATCACCATGCCCGTATGTATAGAGAATAGTTGCGTTATTTCCCTCATTGCACTCCCCTCTAATATTATGCTAACTAAAAATAACAGAAAATCATCAACACAAAGTATAGGTCTTAGACTTACCTCCATTCCAAACGAGAGGCCATGAATTCTTCTTGACTTCCTTGTTGTCGAGAGTTCTTTTCTTAATGCTTCCATCACAGGTAGTAATAGGTACGTCGATAAGGGGTAGCCCTATCTCAATCCTTGCGAGGGAGTGAAAATTTCCGAAGTCTCTGAAGTTGATCCGCTGATCAATATTCCATATGAAATCAAGGTGATTCATCCCATTATGCAATTCACTAAGTCCAATGAAACCCCAACTTGAATCATGAAAAGTCGAATACGTTGCCAATAAGTTCTATCGTAAGCTTTTGATAGGTCAATTTTTACAACCATTGCAACTAGATGTCTCACTTTGATACTATGTATACATTCCTATGCAACACCCACTACATTTTGAATTTTTTTTCCTTCCCATAAACCTAACTATTCTAGAGAAATAAAGGTTCCACAAAGGAATTGCTTTATTCTAACAACTACAACGTTGGTGATGATCTTGTACACTATGTTACACATAGAGATAGGGGAAATCCCCAAAGTAAATTGGTTTATCCACCTTCGGTATTAATGTGAGGAATGTTGAATTGAAGCTACGCAATATTCTCCTTGTTGTATATGTGTCCTCCAAACTGTTAGTAGATCAGCCCACAGGAACTCAAAGAACGTTACAAAAACTTGGTCTTCCATCCATTTTGTCTCGGACTCTTGTCCTTCCGGAACTTGGCCATCGTATTTTGGAGTTCATTTAGAGTAATAGGATATATATATATATATATATAATTTTCAATTTATATATATTTCACTATATTTTATATATTTTAAAATTTATTATTTATTATTTTCAATTAAATCAATTTTATATATTATATTTAGTCAATTATACTCATTATTATAAAATTTATTATTTATTATTTTCAATTAAATCAATTTTATATATTATATTTAGTCAATTATACTCATTATAAATATTGAGAATGCTTGAAATTTAAACACAATTTATATGGAGAAAGCTTTCACTTACCCTCCAATAATTCAAATTAGGTTTGGTATGTTCATAATGTTGGAACATCACATTAAATCTACCAAATATTTAAATGATTTATATCTAGTTATGTCTTGGCTAAATAATTGTATAGTGAAGGAAAGAGGTGATTAAATATAACTTAAAAATATCTCTTTATTTTATATAGTGAGGGATAAAAGAATTTGTCATCTTTCTAATACTTATTTTATATAGTGAGGCATAAAAGAATTTGTCATTTTTATTTTTTTTGTAACTAAGGGAATTGACAACTGGAGACTGGGTTGGTACTTGCGTAACACGGGGTCCAAGGATCCAATCCCGCTACCATTATACCCCTAGGTGCCCCACAACTGCCCGCAAGCATGGAACACAGGTAAGCCCGGGTGTGATTTGAACTTGTGACCTCTGTTTACAACATGTGACTTCATATCAAGCAAATCGCCAATGAGCCACACTCGTGCGGGCTGATTTATTTTATATAGTGAGGGATAAAGAATTTGTCATATTTATAATACTAAGAGGATTGAAGATTAAAATCACATTTTTACACTATAATTGAATTTCAAAATATCTGTTACTACTTTTCAATCACATGAATACAATTCTAAATAAAAATCAAGTGATGTCTTACTTTTTTAAGTGTGCATAGACCAAAATTGATATTAATATACTTTAGTAACTATAACGGTAATCAAACTTAAATTAATTTAACAAGAGAGAAATCTACAATGTTGCTAATTCCCTGCCTGTGTTATAAAACCAAAGAAAGCAAGATTTATATAGTTTGGTGAGCTTAAATATCTAATGTTGGTATTTCATGTGTGATGAGTTACAATCCTCAAAAGAGTTGTCTTCTTCCAATGGTGGGCTAGTTGGCCTTTGGAATGACGGTCCTTCACAGATCCTCTAAATGAAATGGTGAGAGCTAGATTTTGTGGTGATGATTATCACGAGACTACTAACTATGGAAGTAGTGGTAGCAAGCATGATCCTGATTCAGTGTGGCTTGCTGGTAAGGTCTATGGTTTTATGGAAGAAGACAAAGAGCCAATTAAAGCATATTAAAAGCAAACTTTTAGACTCGTTGCTAATATTTTTTTTTTCTACACTCGCAAGCCAAGAAATGGCTTTCCTCTAAAAAACCCATTGCAATTGCTCGAAGAGAGGACATTTCTTACATTAAATGTGGAGTCCGCGAATAGATTGTCAAGAAACTCGATCCTCAAGTGACGAATAAGAGAAAACAGATCGTCGTGAAATGGGTATCTATTACGTAAAGAGTTGCTCAATTTCACAAGTTTTGTGCTATTTCTCATATTATGTCAGTTAACGTGAATCTTTCTGTGAATTGTGATGTTCAAATTTCATAAGTTTTGGGCTAATTAAATGACACGGGTCTAAATGTTAAGACACCATAGTTTCAGGATTGATCTTAACATAACCTTTTTGTGTTAAGAGGCTTTATCGTTTTATGTGGAATGATAGTTTTTTGAAGTGATTTATATTGAGTGTCAAATTGCAGGTCTTAGAAGAATACGAGATTATAGAATTGGCATAAAATATTTGTAATCTAAAGGAGGAGGAAAGTGATTGGCTACTTTATCTTGATATTGTGGAAGATGGGGACAAATTGAAGGTATGCATTATATTGATATTGATTCTTTGATTCTTTGCTTTTTATTTTTAATTGTTTGAGTTGAATCTCTGTAGAGGCAATGATATTTTCCTCTCCTCTTGTTTCCTACTGGGTATCTAAAGATAAAATGTTCTTTTGTCTCTATCAATTCAAGGAATAAATATTACAAATCCATCCCTTGGCCTACCCATGGAGATGGTGGTCAAATTTGACTAGCTGGTGCAAATCCACATAGAGTTGACTAATGTAAATACAAAGGCACATAAAGAAATATAAGCTACATCGCGACATTGATTGGGCTTGCAAGAAATAATCAAGGTGACCAATGCATGGGACTAAGACTTCGTTGCAGTGTTGTCCCTTGCCATGGATTGCACACTTCTAGGTACAATAGCAGTAACATTTAATGCCATAAACATAACAGCTATACACGACATTTTAAAAAAAAATAGTTTTAATAATTAATTTGATTTTTTTTTTAAATCACTCCACCAAGAATTTATATCTCATTTTACTATACTACATCAATTAAAATCTAGAATATTGTAATTTTAGAAATTTTAAATTTGTTTTTAAATTTTAAATATTATATTTAATATAAAAGTTTAAAAAAACTTGATAAAACCTTGCCAAAAATTATATTTAGAAAAACAAAGTAATAGTAGTTAAAAAAATTTGATACATCCATGTAGGAAGGGAATAATAGATGTAGTATATATATCCCGAGGCACGAAATAATAATAAAAATCAATATGACCTATGACGAGAGTGTTACATGATTTAAGTTAAAATAATATTTTTAAAGATTTTGTTTAATTTTAAATTTAGTTTTTAATCAAAGAATTGAGTTATTTAAATGTGGGATGTTTTTTTAATTTTTGGATCGGGATGATCATATCATAATTTTTTATTATTTAAATTTTACTTTTATTAAAAAATATAACAATTCCATTTTTCTATTTTCGAAATTATTACATTTAAATTATTCAAGTTCAACACCATATATCTCTACTATTCCAATAACTTTTGCAAAATTTAGTGAAAAAAAGATCCAATATGAACCAGAAAAATGGTCTAAATCGTCCAAGATAAATCTAATTTCAAAATGAATGAATTCGTACTACTTTACCATAAATTCACCAATAAGAAACTTTTATTCTTAATTGTCAATTCACCAATAAATAAATTTTTAATCTTAACGGTCAAAAAAGTGAACAAAATTTCTAATGGATGAATTCTTACCTTTTGTGCCATCAAACTTCAGCGTTTCATTAGATTTATGTCCTGAAAACAGAAAGCAACAATCCATAGTTTCTTACAAACCTATCTTCGAATTGAGTAATAGAGATTTGGAAGACTGAAGAAATTAATGATGCATCCATGGGGTATCCTAAGCTAATATGAAAGTCGTTCCCCATTTACTGAAGATTTCGTCAACCACCTGCCAAGCAGCAGCGTTCTTTGATCATATTTCAACAAAAAGTAGCTCGCTTACCGAAACACTCACGCAATCTCAAAACCATTGTTCACACTAAAACCCGATGGCCTGCACTCCCTGCAAGTCTTTTTCTTAACAGAAAAATACTCAAATAGATTTGAAGCACGGAGAGCCCGATATGCCGATCTTGCAAAATCTGATAATTATTATTCTCTTAATTCTGAAGGTTGGAGGCAGAAATAAAACAAAGGTAATGCGGTATTAGCTACGGCTCTTCAATCTTTATTCATAAACGGAGATCAACTGATGTGATACAATCAAGAACGTAATGTGTATTTAAACACTTATGAAAAACCCTAAAAGCTTTAACCTAGCTTTTGCATGCATGCAAAGCATGCTGTTGCATTTATTGACTGAACGTCAAGAATAGAAACTAATGTTAACTGAAGTAATCACTAATTCTAACACTCCCTCTTAATTACTACTATTGACTACTGCAGCTTTTACAATGCCTAAATTATTTCTATGAATTTCAAAAATGTCTTTTGCCAATGGCTTTGTGAAGATGTCAGCCAATTGGTCAATCGATTTACAATGCTCAACACGAACTTCACCATTGTTCACAAGTTCTCTTATGAAGTGATATCTGGTATCAATGTGCTTGCTTTTCTGGTGAAAAACATGGTTCTTGGATAGAGCGATTGCTGAATTATTGTCACAATAAACTGTTGTTGGTCCTTCTTGTTTCTATTGAAGACCTTCTAAAACTCTGCGTAACCAGACTGCTTAACGTGCTGCTGATGTCGCTGCTACATACTCTACTTCTGCCGATGAAAGTGTCACAATGGGCTACTTCTTGGATGCCCATGAAATCACCCCTGATCCAAGATGAAAAACATGACCGGAAGTGCTCTTCCTGTCATCCAAACTTCCTGCAAAATCACTGTCAGTGAAACCTGTAAAAACATCATACTCAGTGCTTGAGTATAAAATTCCATAGCTTGAGGTCCTTGCAACATATCGCAATATCCTTTTGCCAACTTGCCAATGCGAGTCTTTAGGAGACTCCATGAACGTCGAAATCAAGCTGACAGCAAACATAATATCAGGTCTCGTAGCTGTGAGATACATGAGACTTCCTACAAGTCTCTTAAACATTGTTGGATCTACATTGGGACTGCCATTTTTTTTGCTCAACTTAGTACCTGTTGCCACTAGTGTAGGTGTTGTTTTGTAATTAAGCATTCTGAATCGCTTAAGAACTTCATTAGCATATTTATTTTGAAAGATAAATATACCTTTTTCTGACTGTTCTACTTCTAGGCCAAGAAAGAACCTCATCAATCCAAGGTCTGTACTCTCGAACTCTTTCTTCATAGCTGCCTTGAACTCATCTACTGAGAGGTCACTTGTAAAAATCATATCATCAACATACAAACAAACTATTAAAATCTGTCCTTGTTGATTTACCTTTGTGTAAAGTGTTGGTTCGCTGCTGCTTCTGCTAAAACCATTTTTGATCAGATAAGAATCAATTCTACTGTACCAAGCTCTTGGAGCTTGCTTGAGCCCGTATAGAGCTTTCTTCAACTTGTAAACTTTCTCTTCATGTTCTTTTATTTCATACCCATGTGGCTGCTCCACATAAATTTCTTCTTCAAGAATGCCGACTTGACATCCATTTGATACACTTTCCACTTTTTATGTGTTGCAATTGTTAGGACTGTTGTTACTGTGTCCAATCTTGCCACTAGTGCAAAAGTTTCTCCAAAATCAATTCCTGGTTGTTGCGAGAAACCCTTTGCTACTAACCTTGCCTTGTACCTATCAATCTCACCTTTTTCATTGAGTTTGGTTTTATAAACCCACTTCACACCAATGGGTTTCTTATTCTTTGGCAGGTCAACTAGATCCCATGTATCATTTCTCTCAATGGAATCTATCTCTTCGTCCATAGCATTTACCCAATGCTCTTGTTTTACAACATCTTCATAAAACACAAGTTCACTAGCAATATAAACATAATTGGTATTTGCATCCAATTCATCATAAATATCTGTCAATCTTCTAGTCTTTTTATTATTGTGATCAGATTCATTACCTGGCTGCGGACTTGAAGCTTCACCTTGAACTGAGTTTCTAGGTGTTCTTTCTGGAGTATTTTCTACTGGTGAAGATGCTACTGGATCTTGTTGTCCAATCAGCTCCTCATATTCTCCATCTTTTGGTTGGGGTATTTCAGCTCCCATACCCTTGTCTATGGTTCCATTCCATGACTCTTCCTCCTTGAACAAAACATCTCTGCTGAGAATAGCCTTTTTGGTAATAGAGTTATACAGCTTGTAGGCTTTAGTTTGTTCACCGTATCCAAGAAATATACATTTCTCACTCCTGTCGTCTAGCTTTTTTCTTAGTTGTTTAGGAATATGAGCATAAGCAACACAACCAAATAATCTGAAATGAGAAACATTACAAGTCATACGTGACCATGCTTTCTCTGGTACTCTGTTCTTCACAATTTTGGTGGGAGTTCTATTCATCACATGAACAGCACAAGCCACTGCGTCTCCCCAAAATTCATGGGACAAGTTTCTTCCTTTCAACATGCTCCTTGCCATATTCATGATGGTTCTGCTCTTGCGTTCTGCAATACCATTCTGCTGAGGAGTATATCTTGTAGTAAATTGCCTCTTGATTCCATGATGCTTGCAGTAATCATGAAATTCCTTTAATTCATACTCTCCCCCTCCATCAGATCTCAATACTTTGAGTTGATAACCACTCTGTTTTTCAACCAGAGCCATAAATTCCTTGAACTTACCAAAATTTTTAGACTTCTGACGAAGGAAATACACCCAAGTTTTTCTACTGAAATCATCAATAAATGTAAGAAAATAATAGCTTCCACCAATCGATTGAGTTTGCATTGGTCCAACTAGATCAGTATGAATAAGTTCTAAAGGTGCATGTGCCCTTCGAGACATACCTTTAGGAAAGCTATCCCTGTGCTGCTTTGCAATGATGCAACACTCACAACTGCTTTTCGGCTCCTTCATGGGGGGCAATCCCTTTACCATCTCTTTCTGCTGCAAAAAAATTGAGACCACCAAAGTGAAGATGTCCATATCTAAAATGCCATAACCAATAATCATCCATGCAAGTGGCTTTTTGAGCGAAAAAGGTTACCTTGCTGCTGCAATTCATGACTAGTGGATACATCCTGTTCCTAGTCACTTGTATTTTGATGATCAAATGTCGATTTGGGTCATAAATTTCACAGTCTAATCCATCAAAGACAAGTTTGTACTTCTTTTCAGTGAGTTGCCCAATGTTAAGCAAATTATGCTTCAATTATGGAGCATAATACACATATGAGATTGTCTTTTGTTGACCTTGTTTGGTCAGAATGTTGACCACTCCTTTTCCAAGAACTGGAACTACCTCATCCGTGCCAACTTTGACCTCTGTCCTCACTGATTCATCTAGATCTGCAATTAGACCTCTGTCACCTGTCATATGGTTACTGCAGCCACTATCTAAAAGCCAAAGTCCCTTTGGGCTTTCGTGTGTAGCATGACATGCAAGGAATAACATATCATCTTTATCCTCAGAGGTATTAGTCACATTAGCATTATGATTTGCTTGATCAGAATTTTTCTTTTTACATTCATGAGCATAATGCCCAAATTTATTTCAATAATAACACTGAATATTAGATTTATCTGACCTTTTTTTGTCGCAGTTTTTGCCTTCATGGTTATGATGGTGATCTTGATCTCCATTGCCATTACTTCGGCCACTTCTGCCTCGTCCTCTTGATCCTTCTCTGCCTCTTGAGAATGAGACATGTGCTTTGAAAGCATTCTCTTGAGAGGATTCTTCATTCCTATTGATTTTGGATTCGAATGAAAGTAAAGATCCGGTCAACTTGTCTATAGAGAGAGTACTCAGATCTTTTGCTTCTTCAATCGCTGAAAATTTCGACTCAAATTTGTGGGGTAGGGATCTCAAAACTCTTTCAACCACCCTTTGATCTCCAATATTTTCACCATAGATATTCAGCTGATTAACAATCCCCATGACTTTAGTCATGAAAGAATCTACAGAGTCTGATTCTTTCATCTTCAGATCTTCAAAGTCTCTTTTTAGGTTTTGGAGTGTTGCTGTTTGTACCTTACCAACACCTTGATAACTGGTCGCCAAGGTATCCCATGCTGCTTTGGCATGTAATGACGCTGATATCCTTGGAAATACGCTGTTATCCAAAGCGTTCATTATGAGATGCAAAGCCCTTGCATCCTTCTTCCTGTGCACTCGCAAGACATCCTTTTCAACATTTGAAAGGGCTTGAAATGCTACATCATTTGCAGGTTCGGAATATCCATATACGACATATTCCCATGCATCTTCTGACCTGAGATAAATTGCCATCCTCGTGGCCCAGACATCATATTATTTTTTCCCTATAAGAGGAGAAATCTGAGATTAATTGTTGCTGCTAGAAGTCATTGACATTGCGGAGTCTTTCATTGGCTCTATTCAAAATAATCTCTCTTCCTCTCTTTTTTTTAAAACAAATAATAATTCTCCCTCTTAAACAAGATTTGAAAAATATATTCAAATATCTTCTTCTCTTGTAAAAATAAAAAATTCTTACTCAATAACTGCATGAAAGTCAAAAAACAATCACATAAAGTAAAAACCTTTTTGCACTTGTCCAAAAATGCCACCTTGTTCCAATTACCGCTCTTTGTCCTAGGGAGAGGCCGTGGTGATTTCTCCTTTTTTTACCTCGTATATCCCCAAACTACCGCGCTTTAGACTATTGTGTGGGCGCAATAGTTCTCAAAGTACCACTCTGTGGACTATAGGGAGGGCGCGGTAGTTCCAAAAACTAGATTTTTTTATTTCATTTAATTCTCCAAAAAAAAAAATTTGTGTAAAAATTCTTCAAAAAACTTACAATTCGTCAAAGCTACGACTTTGGCTTCTTTGGAAATTGATGCTACCAATTTGATCTTCTCTCCTATGCTCTGATACCAAACTAAAGGTTGGAGGCAGAAATAAAACAAAGATAATGCGGAATGAGCTACGGCTCTTCAATCTTTATTCATAAACGGAGATCAACTGATGTGATACAATCAAGAATGTAATGTGTATTTAAACACTTATGGAAAAACCTAAAAGCTTTAACCTAGCTTTTGCATGCATGCAAAGCATGTTGTTGCATTTATTGACTGAACGCCAAGAATAGAAACTAATGTTAACTGAAGTAATTACTAATTCTAACAAATTGTGAGCCACAGTTCTGTACTTTGGCGTTTTCCACCAAACTGCTGGGCCATGGCCCGCAATTAGAATCCACTTTCAAAGATACTTATATTCAAGGTCAATCAATCCATTCAACTTTAGATGGAAACCTATCAAGGATAAATTTGTTCATGAATCACATCAATGGCCAAAACCCTGACAATATTTTAATGGCCAAAGCCTTGACAATATCTCAATCAGGATTAAAATGTTGTTCGTAAATATGACAGCAACAATATAAAATTAAACTAAGATATACGCCAAGTTTTCAAAAAGAAAGTCATGCCTGAATATGAATTTACAATAACATACCTCAGATTAGACAAAAGTGGAATATGTCCATCTTAAGTTATAAAAATTGTTCAAATAAAAATTTAATGGATATACGTTTTAACATCTTCGGATGTTATCTCATCCTTTCCTTAATCTGAAATTCAAAATTCTTTGGATATTCATGAGTTAAGAGAGTGATGTGTTCACATCCTTGGCTCAATATGAGTAAGTGGAAAGCAGCAAAAAGATTTGCTGGTTATTCGCATGATGGGTTGATGTTATGGCATTTTAATTGTATTATTTATAGTTTATCCAAAATTTTTGAAGATTAAAAGACTGTATACTTTTAGTTTTGAATAAGGCTAGTAAATTTTTGTTTGTTGTTTTTTATTTAAATTTGTGTTAATAATTTATATAGATTTCAATCACCACTGCAATGAAAATGAATATATATTATATTTTGTGATAATTTATTTATACTAGATGTAAATGGATAAAAAAATGTATTTTTATAACACATAAGCAAAGGAGACATATACCATTCCATTTAGAAATTAAAATAATAGTCGGATTAGAAGTCCATAAAAAACCAAAGAGATATTTCCAGATAGTTATTGACTCATAAAAAAACCAAAGAGATATTTCCGTATGCTGGTTTTCTGCATGGACAGGGCTTCTATCGAGTGTCCACCATGTTATGTGATGGAGTTTTAGCACTAATGGATTGGAAAAAGGATTTGGATGTTGAAATCCTTCCTTCTATCGATTCCCATGTGGTGAAAAAAAATGCATTGGATCATAGCATAGCTTGCATGGCTTCTGCTGCAGTGCTTCTAGCAGCAATGCTAGTATGCCTAGTCATATTTTTGAGAGAGGTAGAGCATATTGAAGCCTGGGAGATTGAATGCGGGCCTCGTAGATTCTCTTGCGACAAGATCAGGTTGGAGTCTGGACATGAAGGGATTCAAGGAGTTGCTGGGATTTGGCGGTTTTGGGAAAGTTTACAAGTGGGTTGAAGATTATGAAAGAGCCTAATTTAAAATAGCACAATGAAATGAAACAACACAGAAAACAAGAGAGAAGCTTTTATCCAACACAGGAAAAGAAAACCTTTTATTGTTTATCTCTCATTGATTTTTAGACTTGCACAGCTACATACTTATATAGATTAAATTGCATAGAAATTAAGGCATTATTTACATGCCGTAAAATCAGTTGTAGATTGATGTATAATTCTGCAAATTATTTATACTTCACATGCATTAGCATGCAGTGAAGTTTGCTGCTAATTATTTAATAAACACTTGCAACCTAAAATTAAAACAGACACTGTCAGTGATTCTGCACAACATCAGTTATCAACATACTCCCCCTTAATGCTAAGAGGGCTCACAATAAGATCTCTGAGTTTCAAAAGCTGGGCCTTTGAGACTTCCTTAGTGAAGATGTCTTCTAGTTGTTTTTGAGTGTTGATGTATTTCAATTCAACTTGCTTCTTTTGCACCAAATCTCGAATAAAATAATACTTCAAGTCAAAATGTTTTGTTCTGCTATGGTGTATTGGATTCTTGGCCAATTTGATGGCACTCATATTATCACAAAAAATTACTGTAGGTTGATTTTGTTTTTCTTCAATTTCTTCAAGAACTTTTCTAAGCCATAATGCTTGTGTGCCTGATGAGGTGACTGCAACATATTCTGCTTCTGTAGAAGAAAGAGAAACTATACTTTGCTTCTTTGAGCTCCAAGTGATCAAACCAGAACCAAAAGAAAAACAGTTACCAGATGTAGAATTTCTATCATCCAAACTACCTCCCCAATCAAAATCACTGAATCCAACCAATTCAAAACTCTTAGAAGTATAGTAATGAATGCCAAAATTTAGAGTTCCTTTCACATACCTCAAAATTCTTTTAGCTGCATTCATATGCATTTCAGATGGCATTGTCATATACCTAGTAACAAGTGAAATTGAATAAGCAATATCAGGCCTTGTGTGTGTTAGAAACATTAAGTTTCCAACAATACTTCTGTAAAATGTCTCATCGACCATTTCAGCACCATCATCTCTACACAACACAACTCCATGAGCATTTGGAGTAGGAGATGGTTTGCAATCAGCCATATCAAATTTCTTCAACATATCCTTTGCATACTTTGTCTGACAAACAAAAATTTCATCTACACTTTGATAAACGTCCATTCCAAGAAAATATTGCATGAGGTTTAAATCTTTCATCTCAAACTCACTCATCATAGCAAATTTGAATTCATCCTTCATCTTAGAACTGCTACCCATATACAACAAATCATCAACATATAAACTGACAATAAGAATATCATTACCTTCTTGTTTATAGTAAAGGGTAGGTTCACTCTTACTTATTTTGAATCCATTCTCTTGAAAATATCCATCAATCCTGGCATACCAAGCTCTTGGTGCTTGCTTTAGGCCATACAAAGCCTTCTTCAACTTGTAGACTTGATGTTCTTTTCCTTGCACTTCAAAACCCTGTGGCTGTTCCACAAAGACTTCCTCTTCTAAGTACCCATTCAAGAAGGCACTTTTCACATCCATGTGATGAATGCTCCATTTCTTTTTTGCTGCCAGTGAAATCAACATTCTGATAGTCTCCTGCCTTGCTACAGGTGCAAAGGTTTCTTCATAATCAATGCCATACTTCTGTGTGAATCCCTTAGCAACTAACCTTGCTTTGTGTCTTTCAACAATCCCATCACTGTTATACTTTGTCTTGTAGACCCATTTAGTACCAATTTTTTTCTTGTTATGTGGAAGATCTGTAAGCTCCCAAGTATCATTCCTATGAATTGAATCTATCTCTTCTTGCATACTTGCACCCAAACTTCATTAGTAGAAGCTTCTTCAAAACTTGATGGTTCAAAATCAACTTGTGAAAATAAAGCAAAATTTGCAGTCTCACCTCTTGGATTTTCTTCATGTGCCAGACTTGTACTTCTCTGATAAATTTCATTCAAGCTTCTCACCTTCCTTGCAGTACTTGGACTTGAATATGGAGAACTAGATGAGGGGCTACTTGGTGGATTTGTAGCATTTGGAGCTGAAACATTAGTGGGATTCTCATTATTAATATCATCAATAATATCACCATCCAAACCAGATTTTGATTTCTCAACATGGTCTTTTTGATGACCATAAACTCCCCCTTCATCAAAAATTACATCTCTTGACACAACAATGCGATTGGTGAGAGGATTATACAACCTGTAAGCCTTACTTTGCTCACTATATCCAACAAAAATGCATGCTTCACTTTTTGGATCTAACTTTTGTCTCTTTTGATCAACTACATGAACAAAGGCTAAACAACCAAAAACTTTGAAATGATTAACATTAGGCTTTTTCTCATACCGGGCTTCATAAGGAGTCATCATGTGAAGTGCACTAGTGGGACTTCTATTGAGAATATACACTGCTGTAGCAACTGCATCACCTCAAAAAGAATTGCTTAATCCTTTGGTATGTAACATACTCCTTTCCATTTCCACCACTGTACGGTTCTTTCTTTCAGCTACTCCATTTTGTTGAGGTGTGTAAGCAGTGGTGAGTTGTCTTCTAATGCCATTCATATCACAAAAATTCTAAAAACCTCTTGAACAAAATTCTCCCCCACGATCAGTCCTTAAGCATTTTATTTTGTAACCACTTTCATTTTCTACAAGGGCTTTAAACCTCTTGAATGTATCAAATGCTTCACCCTTGCTCTTCAAAAAATAAACCCAACACATTCTTGAGTAATCATCAATAAAAGTAATGAAATATGATGACTTACCCAAAATTTCTGTCTACATAGGAGCACAAATATCAGAATGAATTAGTTGAAGTGGATAATGGGCCCTCCATGCCTTGCCTCTAGGAAATTTCTCTCTTGCATGTTTTCTTTTAGCACATCCTTCACAAACCTCCTTGTGCTCTTCAACCTTAGGCAAACCATAAACTAATTCTTTTGATGTTATCAGCTTCAAACTGTGAAAATTCAAATGACCATACCTGAGATGCCACAACCAACCTTTGTCCTCATATGCCATATTAGCAAGGTTGATGCTAGTTTCTCCAACTTCAATGGGAACATCCTATTCTTTGACATAGGCACAACTGTAACCACCCTATTGCTTTGATTCTTATCATAAATTGTGCATTGTCTATCATCAAACACTACTCTGTAATTCTTTTCACACAACTGCCCAACACTTAATAAATTATGCTTTAACTGTGGAGTGTAATAAACATCTTTAAAACTTTTCATACCTTCTTTTGTATGGACTGCCATATCTCCTTTTGTAGAAACCTCTAAGGTTTTTTCATCACCAAGTTTGATATTATATTTGAAACTTTCATCCATTGTAGAGAAAAGCTTGCAATTTCCTGTCATGTGGTTAGAACAACCTGAATCTAAATACCAAACATCTTTAACTGTATTTTCAGTTTTTCCATAAGATAAAAACAAATTATTTGGAGAAGCATCATCACCCTCTTGAGCATAATTAACACTTTTGTTTTCTTTTAATCAGCAATCCCTTTCAAAATGACCATACCTTTGACAATGATAACACTGGATATTTATCTTATCAAATCTACCTCTACCTCTTCCTTTGAAACCACCTCTTCTTCCTCTATCTCCTCTTGGAAAAAATTGATACTGACCTTTACCTTGGGCTTGGTTTCTTCTAGATCTAGAACTAGCATCTGCATTCTTTGTAATCTGTAGATTTTTGGAAAAAGCTTTCTCATCACTTTCTCCAAATGAATCTCTCACTCTGTCTTCATGAGAAATAAGAGATCCAACTAGGTGATCAAAGTGAAGGTTAGTCAAATCCTTGCTTTCTTCAATGACTATAGCAACATGGTTCCATCTTGGTGTTAGAGACCTCAACACCTTTTTAATCACAACTTCTTTATCAATAGTTCCTCCTAGAGTAGCCAATTTATTGATAACATCATTTACTCTTACACAATAGTCACTCACCTTCTCACCTTCTTGCATCTTCAAATTCTCGAATTCTGTCCTCAGTGTCTGTAACTTGATAACTTTAACTTGATCACTGCCTTGGGAAGCTTCTTGTAGAGTCTTCCAGGCATTCTTAGCTGACTTTTCTCCTATAATTCTTGGAAATAAGCTCTTATCTAGAGCTATTTGAATATGAAATAAAGCTTGGGCATTCCTCTTCTTGGCTTCTCTCTTAGTTGTTCTATCATTGGCTGTAAGGGTGTTCCAATCTTCTGGCTCTTCATAAACTGATTCTACAATCTCTCACAAATATTTTCCTGTCAAAAAGGTAATCATCTCGATGCACCAATAATCATAATCACTTCCATCAAATTATGGAATGGGCAAAGAGTTAGAATTTGGCATTATGAACTTTAAACAAAATACCTGCTCTGATACCAAATGAAGATTATGAAAGAGCCTAATTTAAAATAGCACAATGAAATGAAATGACACAGAAAACAAGAGAGAAGCTTTTATCCAACACAGGAAAATAAAACCTTTTATTGTTTATCTCTCATTGATTTTTAGACTTGCACAGCTACATACTTATATAGATTACATTGCATAGAAATTAAGGCATTATTTACATGCCGTAAAATCAGTTGTAGATTGATGTATAATTCTGCAAATTATTTATACTTCACATGCATTAGCATGCAGTGAAGTTTGCTGCTAATTATTTAATAAACACCTGCAACCTAAAATTAAAACAGACACTGTGAGTGATTCTGCACAGCATCAGTTATCAACATGGATACTGACCACTGGACTCAAAGTTGCAGTGAAGTATCCCACGATTCAAAGCATGGCGTGAGCCTTGAGAGAATTTGTAGCCATGGATTGTACACTTTCTCCAATAAGCATTTAATGCCTTAGACATAGTAGTTGTACACATGGTATTTTTAGAAATTTTAGTTTTAAAAATTAATTTTATTTATTTTTTAAAACATCACTCCACTAGAAATTTATGTCCCATCTTATATGTACTCTACTAATTAAAATTTACAATATTGTAATTTAAAATTTTTAAATTTTTAAAAATAATGTTTAATATAAAAAAAATAAAAAAACTTTTCAAAAAAATATATTTAAAAAAGCAAAATAATAATAATCAAATAAGTTTGACTAAAAAACGATTGGTATTTATCCCGGGAATAATAAAACTCTTGTTGCAAAATGTTAAATTATTTTTGACAAATTATACGACATAAGTATTGAAATTTTCATTATATTGGAGTTTCTACTAAATTATTGTGTATGAGCTTAGAAACGCCTAACATCCAAAGAACTAATCAGGAATTAAACAAAGGTAGAGAAAATTAAAAAGATAAACGCTAAATTAAAAAAGGAACAAAACAAAGTTAAAGAAAATTAAAAATATAAACACTAATTAAGAAAGAAAAAAATTAAGTGATAAAATATTGAAGCTCATCAAATTTATTAAATAGATGGCACTCGGAGTTAAGGGCGTTGGAATTTTATTTCATCTCAACTCTTTCAATTAATTTTTTTTTAGGTTTTGAACATTTATCTTACTTATCACAGTTTTAGTGAAAAAATAACCCTTTGAAAATGAAGTTTTATTAAAAAAATACATTTCAATAAAATGTTTTTATTAAAGAATTTAATTTTCAATTAAAGGATATGTTTTTATTAAAGAGTTTAATTTCCAATTAAACAATAATAATAGACTCATTTAACCATGTTTTTTTGTTAATCGCGTGCTTTTAAAATCAAACATGGAAAAAAAACTACTAACAGTGACATAGATGTAACTCAAAAGTAACATGTGCCGACATTATGCATCTAAACTACATTAAGTGATAAAATTAAGAAATGAACAAAACCTGGAACCTATAATCCATTATGAAGGTTAATGTCAACACGCATGTAATGCAACATGCAAAATTTTGCAAGATTAGCATGTTGGGTTAATGGTGTAATTGAAATTGTGACATTTTAATTTCAATTAAAAGATATGTTTTTACTAAGGAGTTTAATTTCTAATTAAAATATAATTAATAGACTCATTTACCCATGTTTTTAGTTGATTATGTACTCTAAAAATGGAGGGCGAAACAAAACAACCTACTAACAATGACGCATACAACTCAAAAGCAACATGTGCCACATTATCCATCTGAAGTACAATAAGTGATGAAATTAGAAAACAAAAAAAAGGTGGAACCTAGAATCTTTTCTAGATGTTAATGTCAAGCCACATGTAAACCAACATACCAAATTTTTCAAGGTAAATATATTGCATCGATTTTGTAATTGAACTTGTAACATTATTCCAAAGAACTTGATTTAAATGGACAGATAAATATAATATGCCCTTTGTAGAGGCGATTCATTAAAAAACACAATGCAATTGATATTGTTCTATGATATTCTCTCTTTCCTTTTTCAAAAGAAGTTTAATAACGTTTTTTTTCCAAGGTATGGACTGTTTTGGATTCCTCAACTATTATTGCACATGAAGTGGAGTTGTCTATATTATTCCTCAACTATATTAAGCAAATATTTCATGAAAGTGGAGTTGTCTATGTATTATATATTAGTTATGAACATTGCATAATTTGGTTACCATCGGTGTATTTGAGGGTGTTGAATCTATTTATGGATTCAATAATACAATTTAAACACGTAGAAATTTGGATTTTACAAAAAAAATTACCGATTCTGATCAAAACCCACAGTAAAGTCAAGTGAGACTACTGATCCTTTAATTATCTCTTCTTTCCCATCCCCCATATATATATAACTTATGTGATTGTGAAGAGAATATATATATATATATATATGGGCCCTCGCACGAAGTTGAGGGACCCTTTAGGTGCAATTGTGCATTCGCAAAACACACTAGAATTGTGTAAATTAGAAACGCGTGCGTGTTACTTAGAACTAGGCATGGGCAGACTCCAACCCTGCCATGTCAATTGACATGTAGGATAGGATTCCAAAACACGCACGCGTTATAGTGATACATAACGTGCACGCATTATGTATCACTATAACGCGTGTGCATTTTGGTTAATATCACCAAAAAAATAAACAGTCCGCGGACCATGGCACTGTTTTACCCATCGTTTTCTCAAAACCCAAATGCTCTAGCAATTCGACTTGCCAAAATGCATTGGAGAAGATCAACAAGGGAGATTTGGAAGCTCAATAAGGGAGATTTCATCTTGCAAGGAGGATTGGAAAGGTAAGCATCCAAATCCTTGCTTCATTTCATCATTAAAAATATAAATTTTTATGTTTCCCTAAACTAAAAATATTTGTAAATGAAATACCAAAACTAAAAATTATAATTTTTTTTATTTAACATATGTTAATTCCTCCCTACTGTCAATCCCCTAATGAATTTTACATCCATCCTATTAGACACAATGGCTCACTAAGAGGGGGGGGTGAATTAGTGAGCCTATATTTTAAATAAAATTTTAATTCGATTTCCATAAACACCTCATAAATTATAAATATATATGTATATATGTATATATTTATTTAGACTTTCTTTTTCCCACCTAAACGTGGTCTTCATACCCACATCATCACCATTTTCTTTTGCTTCCAGCATGCCCGCACTACCTTGTAACTCATGCCCGCAAGGGCCATATTTATGCCTTTGAACATGCCTGCAGCTAGACCTTCTTCAATTGCCCGCATGGGGGTATTTGGCATGCCTCCAGGATGCTTACAACTTCCACAAACATACCCACATATGCATCTTCAAGAAGCCCCCATGTCACCTTGTCCACATGCCCGCATGTCCATCAACTTCATTTATGGATGCCCACAGATGCCATAAGGGATGCCCCCAATCTCCTTGCCAAGTGTCAACTTCAAGCTTCTTTGTTCATGTCACTTGTTATCTCCAAGTCATCCCTGTCTAGGGTATTAGCACCAACTCCAAATGACCATAGTATGGGTCATTTGGCTCATTAGGTGTGCCAATTCCCATCACCTTGTCTTCTGTCTTGTATTTTCCAAGTCCTTGTCAAGTCACCTTGTTTGCTTGTCAGCATGCCATTTACACATTTGTCATTAATATTTTCATCAATGACAATCCTATTCACAAGATAATTCTGTAAGCTGCAACTGACTGGGATGCACCAATACCCCAACAACCATAGATTTACAAATGATATTTCAGAATCTTCTTTATGCCCACATGGTCTCCACCCTTATGCCTGCAAGGACCCATAATATATGCCTGCAATGGTCATATGAAATGATATTTATGTTTGTAATGTATGCCTGAGATGATATTTATGTTTGTAATGTATTCGTTCTTGCACAAAGTTTGTACATTTTTCATTTTTGAGAGATGTCATTATAGCACATGTATACGTTTCTAATGATTTGTTTTATTTTTGTTTTTTGATTGCAATGACAACTATGGATGCACACTCAAACATCCAAAGAGAAATCCATAGGCTCAGAGAAATTCGAGCCTCAATTACTATTGTTGATGATAGGCATCTTATGCTTGCATCCAATTTGGATGCAATGATAGAGAACTTTAGTAGGTCTAATGATGCACTGCAAGATATTGCCACATTCAAAGAAAGAAAGAGGCAACAATATGAGGATGGACTTAGCTACAAAGAAGTCAAGAAGTTGAAAATATCAAAACAACATATATTTTCGCTCTTTATAGATCCACGGATAGGTGAAATATTGAATGCAAACAAAAGGCACATTTCTATCGAGTGGTGTACATATCAGCCATTCATACATAAATGGATAGACCGATGGTACATGGTGTTTGATGCACCACCAAACAACAAAAGGGAAATGCCTCTATATTTTCTGAGAAAGATGTATACAGAATTTGTGATGGGGAAGCATGTTAACTATTTTGATATCTTGGAGTACCAAGGCGTTGGGATGGGGATGCCTCAGCAACGTCCCAATGCGATGCATATAGATCCTAATCACCATGTATCTCCACCTCGCAGGAAATTACCCAGGCTAGATGTGCCGCCTGCACATCAGTTGGTCCCAGAGACACAAGAGTCCTTACCAGGAAGGGCCACCAGAGCCACCATCTATGGGTGGAGTAGAGCCACCACCTGTCGGTGGGGTATATCCACCACCTCCCGGTGGGGTAGATCCACTACCTTCTAGTGGTCTAGGAGCATCTAGTAGTGGCACTAGACCTGCACCTCATGAGAACAACCGACAACCCCACCCATGCATAGTATGCAACCATCCTTGCTTTGGTCCCATCCAAACAGATGATACCTTTACTGGGTATTTTACATAGGTAAGTAAGTGGTTAACAATTTAGTGCCATTTGTAACTTATTTTTCCGTACTATACACATATATATAGATTGCTAATATTTTTAATGATTTTAAAACTTGTAGCTTCTACAATAAGGGCACGAGGTTGAATACCTTTTCACCGATGATGCAGAGCATAGTCCACAAGTTCATGCACCAACACCACTCGATCTAGATGATGTTGTCATACTTTAAGTAACAATAACTGACAATGAGGTAACTATTTCAACATGACATTATTATAATACATGAGTAGATCCAATTAACAATTTAGTGTCATTTGTAAATTATTTTTCCTTACTATCACATATATAGATTGCTAATATTTGTAATGATTTCAAAACTTGTAGTTGCTACCAGAAGGGCATGAGGGGCAAGAGGCTCATGCAGCAACACCGCCTGGTGTAGATGATGTTGTGATACTTTCAGTGACAACATCTCACGTCGAGGTAACTATTTCAACATGACATTATTTTAATGCATGAGTAAATTCAGTTAACAATTTAGTGTCATTTGTAAATTATTTTTCCTTACTATACACATATATAGATTGCTAATATTTTTAATGATTTTAAAACTTGTAGTTTCTACCAGAAGGGCATGAGGAGCAAGAGGCTCATGTAGCAGAACCTTCTGAGTTACAAGATGTTGTCATACCTTCAGCGCCAACATCTCATGCTGAGGTAACTATTTCAACATGACATTAATTTAATACATGTTAGTTTGTAATCACATGTTACTTAATTAATGCTACACGATCTAATATTTACAATTTTCTAAATTGTAGGTTGTATATCCCCATCAGAGTGAAATGATTTCATCTAGTGAGCTCCCCCTGGTAGGAATACAACCGATAGCATGCCCATGGAGACATATTGGATGGAAAACCATTTCTTAGAATTTATTGAAGTATACAGTACATCGGTATGTATTTCATCATTGTCAATTTGTTAATACATGCTATTTAATTGACCAATGCATTTCTAACTATGGAAGTATTGGTGATTGTAGCCACCAGCCTCTATACTTCATAGACTGTCAGCAGTTGGATCTCCTCGTAGTCCAAATGTGAAAAAGGAACAAGTGTATACGAGAGGCTCCACTCCTAGAAAGGGTGTGGATCTCCTTTATAGAATACACACGAGAGATCCATTTACCCCTCACCTAACAAGGGTCATTGATGATGCAGTTAGTGTCACCTACCCAAATTTATGAAAATTATTATTTTATTTGCAAAATACTTTATGTTAAATTTAATTACAAAGTTTTGTAATTATGATCAATTTTGGATCAAGGATGAATGTAATTACTGAATATTATTATTTAAATAAATTAATTAGGAGACAAACACCCAATAGGACTGTTAAATGAATGTTCAATGACCCACTAGGAGGAATGGAAGCTGTTGGAAGGTATGAGACAGATGGCAGCAATTGCATCACACCACTAGCTTTTGGTTATGGGACAATTACCCCTAAAAATGTGGCATTATCCCCCAGGTGGAGGGAGTGAGCAGGCAGCTCATTTAATGACCCAGTAACATCTGAAAAGGCCTAGGCAGCCTATAAAAGGAAAATTCGAATTGAGCAGGCAACTCTTAATCAATATTTCTATAGAATATTTTCCTCATGTGCATCAGGTGATCACTGAGAGATTCAAATAGGGAGGCTAGTTGTGAGTGCAATCTTGAGTCTGCATATTTTTTAGAAGAAGCAGAGATGTTGGTGCAAGTCTATTGGACTACTAGCTATTGAAGATTTAGAAGTTATTTGCTACTGCAAGAAGAAGTCATAATTCCTAGAGTTTCTTCCTCCTGGTGGTTCAATGAACAGGCTTGGGGGTCCTAAGGCAGTACTTGAATGTTTTAAGGAATTGGTTGGGTGGAACAGTCTTCTTGGGATGTTTGTTGCCCTACAGATTTATCCAGGTTCTACAAATTTTCTACTTATTCTCAGTTAGTAATTATGTTTCTGTATAGCTAGTATTTTCTGGTTTTCTATTTCGAAAAATAATTTAATGCTAGATTTGTTTAAATTCTGAATGTTAAAGTTTAATGATGAATTGGAATCGATAAACCAATATCTATATTTTTCCGCATGTTGTTTGTGCATCGTACTCTAGTATAGATACGCAAATTAAAAATAGATTAGAAGATAGGAAAATGCCATTGATTCGAATAGATAGTACAGTGATTGATTTATGTTTTTGTTATTCTGCCCTATATTTAACAATAATAAAACTTACTGTATAATATCTAAAATTGTCCTAAATCACTGCATTGTTTCATAAAATATAAGTATTGTTCTCTTCTCTGTATATATATATATTATGTTTGCTCATTCTATTAGTTTATGTAGTATTCAAATATAAATTGACAAATCATATTTATACCATAGCTTCAAAATAATCAGTATTAATATTATCATTCACATGCTGCAAATGCAAACAATCACACAGTCATTCTATATTACACACTGTGTTTTCTTACTTCATTCACTGTTAGAATAGCCACAATTACAAGCATTTGGAATTAATAGAATCTCTAAATTTGTTTCTAATCACTGTATTGTATCACTATTTAAACCTAAGATCATTTTGTTTAAAATCCCTATTCATTATGCATGATATCATAAAAACGTATTTTACATCCACATTATTCTACAGTACAAACCCTACTACATTTAAGAACTATTATGAAAATATTTATATTTTATATTTTTCATTTTCCAAAGACCAAACATGAACCAGGGTTTGACCTGCCGTCTCCATCATCAACGAATTAAATACCATTAAAACATTTTTTTATTTACTGAGTTATCATCTGAGACAAGTTTCACATAACCTAAGTATAGAACGAAAATCACATTAACAACCTACATCAATACGTTTGTTAACATAGACGATTTCTACACATAAACAAATAGAACTTATTATAGAGATATCATTTTAAATAAAGTCTCACAAACCCTAGAATAAGTAAAAAATCATGATATCAACCTACGACCTCAAGTCATATAACACAGACTTTTTATACAGGGTTAAATAGCATACGTTTTCATTGCTGAGAAGGAAAATATTGTTTACATAGTAGACGAGCCTCGACTCTCCCTTTTAATCTCATAACTTAAAACAAAAGTCGTGATTCATAGTTTTTAAACCATTACACAGTCCCAACTTCAAGAAATGAAGTCATTGTGTTCAGAATGAGAATTACAACATGTTTTTCCAAAACAAAAACATACAGAGTTTATACCCAAGTTCATTATTGAAACGAGTTCTTAAAACCCTCTACATTGATGAGCTTTACATTTTCCAGTTCAACGAATATCAATAACATGGTAGAGAACCAAATATCTTATAACCAAAAAAAAGTCACAATACCGAAAAACAGTTATCATTTGATTTACAAATGGTGGTTCGAAGTTCTTCAATCAACAAACAACGACGATTCATGACAGGACCAGCTACACAACCCTTGAACCCTAATCAACCACATTCACAGAGCACCTACGAGGGTTATTGGAAGACCCGAAGCTTACCAGTTTGGCAGCACGCTGCTCTTTCCAAACCCTGGCTTGAACCACTCCTTCACAACCTGAAACTAACAAGGAATTCGATGGAGTTAGATAACTGATAATTTTCAAATCAAAAACGAATTGTAAACAAAGGAATGATACTAATCTTTACAAGATTATTTACCTCGCTGTAGAATACCAAAGCTTTCCACTTTCACCAGTTCAACAATGACTCCACGCTAAAGACGAGACAAGAAACCCTCTATCCATTTACACCAGGAATTTTTCTGCTCAAACTAAAACAACAAGCTCCAGAAAACTATCAACCTTTGAAACTATAAACAGATACCCAATCTGTTACAAACGATGCCATGACAATGGATTAAAACCTACAACTCCAATCCTAAAACATAGGTCTCGAGGTCGAACCTCTTAACAAATCTCCTACCAAAATTTCAGCAGCCTGTCAGCCATACAGGACCGAAAACAATAGAAATTTTAAACAGTATTCCAAACGCATATACCACATCAACGATAGATGTTAGGGTTGAGATCTGACGGTTCAATCTCATCGCAATCAACATTCGTGATTATGCTAGCGATATTGCATTGGGTCGAACAACCCTTGCAATTAATGCTATGTCAGTTCACATGCAAGGCATTTGCCATGATGGATCACGTTGGATCGTTTTCACATCCATCTCGGAGGAATACTAACTCTTAACCATTACAAGGTAGTCTCGAAATTTAACCTTTATAGCGTTCTTAGAATACGTGGAGTGGTGGCGATACTTGTCACCTGGAGATTTCTTTTCAAGCCTTTAATGCAAGATCAAGACTCAATCTCCTTGATAGCTCGAGACTTGTGCTATTAATGAACCAGCCACTGACACCATGTCAACATTTAAATCCCGTCAGTACCATCGAGATCACGTTTAGTTCCAATGGTTATACATGAGTTTAATAATGTTATAGTTACGATTGCATAGTAGTTATAGGACTTTAACTTATAATCTCGACTTAGAGAATCAAAGCATCAGTTTAGCCATTTATTAAAACAAATTTTCATATTATTTCGATATGGTAGAATTTTCATAGGACCATCATAATATTGAAATTTCATAACATTAGAAATATTGCAAATGTCCATATATGAATTTATATAAAGAATAGTTGCCATTATAAATCCCTATATAGGTTATCAAATAATAAAGATTGTATGGTTAGTAGAATAAATATAAGTCCTTTTATTTATTTTTCAAAGGTCATTTTAATGTAGGTTTACACTTTTTGATTTGGTAACAAAGCCAAGTTTGATTTTTAAACCATGCTTTATCCTTAAACTCCATACTTTGACTCCTATTACATTGCTTTTGACGAATAGTAATATGATCACAACACTAATACTTACAAGTATTTATTATCCTAAGACGACGACGAAACCGGATATAATAACTACAAGAATTACACCAACAAGACTTTCAGCATGATGACGTAAATAGAGGATTCTGTTCTAAACATTGTGGAGTCGTCAGACAACATCTTAAAACAGTAATTTTAGCTATGAAACCCATACCTGCTCACTTCTAGTGAGTCGCAACAGAATTATAACATTTTATTAATTATGACGTTGAATTTGAACTTTACACGTAGCCATGAGATTTCTTACCTGTCATCTGCACAGAGGAAAATAATTATGCTTTAGCGTTGTAGCTAAGTAAGCTCCAGGGTATCTCGTAGGACACCCTTTTTATCAAAAGTCAAACTGTCAGTATCATCGCAAAAGAGAAAGTGTCGCATCATATTCCCAACCTGTTTATTTCATTGTCGCCATATTCATGTTTACTAGTTAGGTGTTAACAACTGTCATTATCTTATTACTGCTAAAACAGAAAATAAAGCATGCTTAGTACTAACAATTGTACAACTAGTGTTGTCATAATCTCAATTATTATTTCCACAATTATTATTATCTTAATTAATGCTGCTTCCAAAAATTTTAAATTTTTATGAAATTTCGAGATGTTACAGTTAGTGCCGCATCTGCAATAGGCACAATTCATACAGAGGTAACTATTTCAACAATCAAAATGCATAGTATTTAACCATGTTACTATATTGTTTATTCATGCATGTCTAACTATTTCCCCATTTGGTGATTGTAGCCATTAGTGGCAGAAGTGCCCGGCACCTCTGCTCAATCCGTGGTTCTGACCGAGTGTTTGTCATAAATAATTCGGCCATAAGTTAATTTTTTAAGTTTGTTAATGGTAGGGTATTAGTGCAATTATTTGATAAAAATAATGGTTTTTTCTTTGCGGAATCCTGAGATGTAGAGTGATGCCAGGGAGATGGCCGATAAAGGAAAGTCGGGGAAAAACAAGTGAAAGATTGATTTTTGATGTTGCATAGTCTTGTATATATGTATTTTGACATGTACATGTACACATTGTTGTGCTTAGGGATACATGTACATTGACAGGCCATTTGAGGGCCGACTACTTTGCCATATTTTGTATTACAAACATTCGACTATCAATGCATGATACAATATATTCCATATTTTCGCTCAAGTTTCCACTTGTGCTTGTGATGATTTATCTCTGAACCACAAATTGATAAATCAACCATTGACAGGATAGTCCCAATAGGAAATGTATCTATGCACATTCTAAACTGCTCATCTTGCCAATGATCTACATGCACATGCTTTACATACTGTTGTGTCTTTTCAAAGAATTCCTCCATGAAGTCGCAAACCTGTACCTAGTACATCAACAATAAAGACATATATCAATAGATTGTTACATATGAAATTGAAATCTGAAGAAAAAATAGTATCCAATAGCTCATTACCAACCTGAGAAGTGACCAATTGTATTTTTTTTGTTTCGTTCCCTCCATCAATATCATACGTGACATATTTGAATGACTGCAAGTTCACCTCCTACCTCCCAAGTTCATGATCATCGGTCACATGTATGCATTTTTCCAATATGCAAATCCACCACACCCTGGGCATGTCCCATCTATGCAAGTTTTTTGATAAAATGTGCAATCGTTTGGCCTACTACACAAAATCCTATGAATAAAGTCTCTAGATGGCATCGGTGGTAATGTAGATGAGCATTTCTGCACAAGAGTGTTATGCAATACACGAAAAATATATGTATATGTGTCATAATAGTAACCATACTCAATGTGGTATCGACAACAATATGTGTTATGAATTGTGTTTATTTTAACATACCATGGTTTGAATTTTTCAAAGGATCTTTGGCCCAAGTCAACTTCATTAGGTTCATTCCTAAATCTCTCATATAATTATGTTTGTCTCATATCAAGAAAATGTTTAATGTGTGGTTCACGATCCTTTGAACCCTTTCTCAATTTTAATACATCTTTTTGGTTGGAAGAAGCTCTAGTGTTGTCATGCCAAAAATATTGCACTAATCCCTTTACCACATCAATGAGCTTCATATCAGAGCGTGGAAACCTGCCAATGAAGTCCCAAACATCTGTTTGACCGGTTTCAAGTTGTTCTATTCTAACACAATACCTACGAATTGTCTTCACATTCAAATTAATAATTTTGGATGTAGGTTTAAGAAAACGAAGTGCGTTAGTTTTTTTGTTCACGATTGATTGAGACAACACATGACGAGCCACATTGAGATCCTTTGAGCGAGATTTATTTCCAATTGTACTAAATGCATCTACTAAACTTTTAACAATATGAGAACTTGGTTCTAACTTTTTGGTAATATCTATCTTTAATGTTCTTCTAACAACAACCATAGACCTAGATTTTAACAATGATAAAAATAATTTGCACTTGTCCCCATCACATTTAGAATAAAAAATGTTATCAAGTATTTGTCAAGTTTGATAATCAATAGCACGTTTAGACTACATACCTTCAAGTGAACTAATGAGAGTTTCATTAACCTGTATACATTTCGGAGTTCTTTGGCGTGCAGTTGCTAATGGAGGTAAGGGTGTTGGAACTGGAGCATGTACAACATCACCAGGACGCTCTGGCGTTTCAATAGGATCCTATTGTCTTCATTCTATTGGATGGTCTCCATAACATTTGCTTCTTCCATTGTAAATCCTCCACTCAATGCCTCTCTAACTTCGTCGCTTGTATAACCACTACCCAACAAGTCATTCACTACCATATTCTGAGGTTGACTTGATGTGGGAATTGAAATGTTGGGTGCTTGTTCATCAAATGTTGTTGAAATTGAGGGCCCCTCTAGTGAATTTCTTCGTTTTTATTGTGGTGGATGGGTAGGAACGACTGTGGAATCATCTACGGTTGGAATTGGATGAGTTTCCATGGAATGCCTTAGATTCCACATGTCCAATATTTTATTTTCCCTAACTTCTTCCATGGTTTCTTGAGGCTTTTCTTTCCTTGTCGATTTCATTTTTCGCTTGCGTGAATTACCCATGACCACAATGAGCAATACTAAGAAAATAGAGTCTAGAGGTGTGCTCAACTATTCAAATATACAAATTCTTTCTCAATTGTGAATATATAGGTTCTTCAAGCTTGCTCAATTGTGAATATAGATTCATCAATCTTACTGAAATGTGAAATTAAAGTTTCTACCTCACTTGTGAATATAGAAAATTCTTCATTTGTGAATATAGATTCTTCAAGCTTTCTCAATAGTGAATATAGATTCTTTTTCAATTGTGTTCATATAGATTCATCAAGCTTGCTTGACATTGTGAATGTAGAATCCCCTTGAAGCTTGAAATTGTGAATGTAGAGTCCTCTTGAAGCTTGCTAATTGTGAATGTGGAATCCTAAATTCCAAATGCTAACGGTAGCTTCCTCTTCAAGCTTGTTGATTGTGAACATAGAGTGTCTTGAGATTCCTCAATTTCCTTGAATGTTCATTGTGAAGTATTCCGCTGTATGGGAGACAGGAAGACGGGAAGACAAAACACAAGATTTCGGGTATAAAAGCATTCAGCTGAATTTTTGCATAGACAAAACGCGCTAGCATTATGTACACACATAACGCGTTAGTGTTATGGACAAGCAAAACACGCGCGTGTTTCTGTAATGATAAAAAAAATCCTACACATTTAATATGTTTGGTGCATGGCTAAATAATGCCTACTTGCACAAAATGAGAGAGCATTTCTTCATGCAAAAACGTGCTAGCATTATTGTAATCATAAAAACCTTATTCAATAGTTTATTTAATAGTTTCTATGGGTTAGGAGGTTAAATAGGGATTTGGTGTTAGGGGCTTAGGGATTAGAGATGGGGGGTGGTTAGTTAGGGGTAAGGGGATAGGAGGGGGGGTTAGTTAGGGGTAAAGGGCTACGGGGGGGGGGTTAGTTAGGGGGAGAGAGAGAGAGAGACTGAGAGAGGGGGGTTAGTAATGGTTGGGGGGGGGGGGGGAGGGAGAGAGAGAGGAGAGAGTGTTAGTTGTAGGGAGTGAGAAAGAGAGATGGGAGGTATGGTTAGAGGTAGGTGGAGGTGTAGGGAAGATAGAGAGACTGAGAGAGCCCAAGTTAGTAAGGGCTAGGGCGAGGAGGGGCTTTGGGGCTAGGGGGAGTAGCAAAGAGATAGAAAGAGTAGGAGGGTTAGGGATGGGGGAGAGGTTAGGGAGAGGGAGATGAGGTTTACACAGAGAGAGAGAGAGAGAGGTGTAAAACCGACGAAGAGAGAGTGATGCCGATGATGATGAAGATGATGATGATGATGATGAAGATGATGGTGGTGGTGATGATAATGATGAATATCATGATGAAGATGATGATGATGATGAATATGGTGGTGATGATGATGATGACGATGATGAGGATGATGATGATGACGATGAAGATGATGGTGATGAAGATGATGATGATGATGATGGCGATGATGATGGTGATGATAAAGAAGAGGATGATGATCAATCATCAATCATCAATCATCATCATCATCATCATCAATCATCAATCATCAATCATCATCATCATCATCATCATCATCCTCTTCTTTATCATGACCATCATCATCATCATCATCATCATGTAGTGGTAATGGAAGGGGGATTAGGAGAGAGCGAGAGGGGGGAGAGAGAAGGAGAGTGAGGGAGACAGAGAGAGGTGTGGAAGCAAGGAATAGAGAGTGAGAGAGGGGGGGTTAGTTAGGGGTAAGGGGCTACGAGAGGGGTTAGCAAGGGGGGGGGGGAGAGAGAGAGAAACTAAGAGAGGGGGTTAGTAATGGTTGGGGGGGGGGGGGAGGGAGGGAGGGAGGGAGAGAGAGAGAGAGAGAGGAGAGGGTGTTAGTTGTAGGGAGTGAGAAAGAGAGATGGGAGGTGTGGTTAGAGGTAGGTAAAGGTGTAGGGAAGAGAGATAGACTGAGGGATCCCGGGTTAGTAAGGGCTAGGGAGAGGAGGGGGTTTTGGGATAGGGGAAGTAGCAGAGAGATAGAAAGAGTAGGATGGTTAAGGATGGGGGAGAGCTTAAGAGAGGGAGAGGGGGTTTACACACACACACACACACACACAGAGGTGTAAAACCAGGGAAGAGAGAGTGATGTCGATGATGATGAAGATGATGATGACGCTGAAGATGATGATGGTGATGATGAATATCATGATGAAGATGATGATGATGATGACGAACACAACGATGATAATGATGATGATGAAGATGAATGATGATGATGATGATGAGGGAGATGGAGATGACAATGATGATGATGAAGATGGTGATAAGGATGATGAAGATGATGATGAATATGACGATGAGAATGATGGTGATGAAGATGATGATGATGATGATGATGATGGTGATGATAAAGAAGAGGATGATGATGATGATTGATGATTGATGATTGATCCTCCTCCTCCTCATCATCATCATCATTCATCATCATCATCATCATCATCATGTAGTGGTAGGTGAGGGGGGATTAGGAGAGAGCGAGAGAGAGAGAGGGAGAGAGAGAGAGGTGTAGAAGCAAGGAAGAGAGAGTGAGAGAGGGGGGCTTAGTTAGGGGTAAGGGTATAGGAGGGGGGTTAGCGAGGGGGGGGAGAGAGAGAGAGACTGAGAGAGGGGATTAGTGTCACATCCCCTTCCATCAATTCAGTGCAAGGGAGAAAACATGACCAAACATACCGGGCTTATTTGAAAATCTCAACCCCATACATTACTAAGAAATTCAGGGATAATTAAAAATTTATGTATACATATTCATACTCAAAAAACACAGTGGAATTAAACACTATATACACACACAGCTTCATCATGAATTCAGCATATAAACAACAGTCATTAATTAAAACATTGTAGAGCACAGAATTAACATAACTCAACCACAAAGAATACTTATCTTGAAGATGAAGTTGTCCAAATAACTGGCTATGTGAGAGAAACGTTCCACCCAACCATAGATCTCTGTCCAGCCTATATTCTTTCAGCTAAGAGATCACGCCCAAGCTGGGTTGTGTATCCACTAAGGAGGAACTAGATGGGCTCACTCATAGCCATGGTTTCACTCAACAGCTATGCTAATCCAACACATAGTTGGGTTTATCAAGCATACAAAAGACAAAGGAGGGAAATGCTAATCCAGTGAGATCAACCATAGAGCTATAGGCATATCAAGATAATTCAAACAGTCAAGGCACACACAGTACCTACCACACCCAGCACTGAAAAGGTCTCCTTCTCTGCTGCACAGTCCCTCAAGCGTCCCTTCCCTCCATTGCTCTTCAGGATGGGCATAGAAAGGTCCAAGCTGCTAAATCCTTGAGATTCCAGTCTTCACTGGGTTTATCAAGCATTCCCAACCTCTGTTATAGAATTCACACTTGGAATTTCTCAATTCGGTGATCAAATAACTCAATCCCATCACTAGATACTAGTCTATAAAAACTGGGTTTTTCTATGGATTTCGGGGTATCTAATACTCTCAAATTTTCCCCAAGGTTCATATCTATGGATCCCCCATTGGATTTTACTTTCAATACCAAATTCTGGGTGTCTATGGCTCTTCAAAACGTGCGTTCTTGCAAAGTTGTGATTTCTGGTTTTTTTCACTGTTGGGCATGTGTAATGGATGAAAATTGATGCTGGGATCTTCAACAATGGAATGGGAATGAGGAAAAATGAATTCCAATGAGGTAAAGCGACTTGTGGGTCGAGGAAATAGAGCCCATACTCTGTCATATGAATTTTTGGGTTGCCCATGCTCCATTGAAGCCATGGACTGATTTATCAACAACTTTCTTCCAACCGAAATAAATGTCAGCAAGGAAAGTCAAATGGGTTCTCAAAATGACATTTGGAAGCATATGGTTCAATCCCACAACCCCCTCACCACTCCCTAGTGGAATACACATGGCCCCTTCTCAATAGTTGCTTCCATATCCAGTTTTGGGATTTTATTGAAATATTAATATTTACATCAATTACAATATTCCATGGCTTAATAGCACATGGATGGGAAAATATCAAATATTTGCCTTTCTAAATAAAATATGATCATACACTAGTGGGGCCTTGGCCTTGAGCTCCATGCTAGGGAATTATACATTGCAGGTATACAATATTTACATTAAAAGCCAATATTTCATAAGGGTCAAAATTGGGGTAATACAGTTAGTAATGGTTGGGGGGGAGGAAGAGGGAGAGAGAGCGTTTGATGGACAATCTACCAAGAGCGGACTCGAGGCATGATCTCCTTAGCTCAACGCGAGTCTAGAACAGGTAGGACAGAACATAAATCACTTTACTAGACCAAATTAAGGATCGAGGGACTAGATACATTTACCTTATAGATCGTAGATCCTTTTCTCCTTGAATATCGATCCAAGCTTGACGATCTTCAGATCCGAGCTGCAAAACCTTTCAAGATAACAAGACAACAAAACAAGTAAAACGCATCTATACAATAATAGATCTAAGTAAGTAGTCAAGCAGGCTAACTACACAATATATCATTAACACAATGAGATTTTGGTGGAAAGCAATTATATTACTGTATTGAAAAGGGAAGTACATAGGATAGAAAGATTACAACCATTGACTTGACGTAGCAATCCTCATCCGATCGAACCAATGCCAAAGCCTCCCAAGGAAGTGTCAGTCTCCCAATAGATGAATAGAGATCTCTCCTAAGGTGATTTCACCAGCATGTAGACACTATAGACTTCCTCCCTTTGGAATGGGAGTGAGATTTACTTATATAGGACTAAGTGGATAGGGTAGGTTGATATATGGTAGGAGAGAGATAGGGGATCCTTACAAGATGTTAGGAACCGAGTGCCAACTCTCCCAAAAGGTCAGGGATAGGGATCCATGTCAGCTGGCTTCAAGAATGGGCTCGAAGGAGCTATTTTTGTCCATTAACTAACATCGTCGCAGGCTGCAAGAGGACAACCGGCGATGACCTCTCAAAACCTAGTATAAATAGGATGGTATCTCTTCCAGGTTAATAACTTAGTCAAGGAAACTTTAGGGATTTTTACACTGAGTCTCATGATGGTAAGATTTTAGGTGTAACAGAAAGCCCCCCAAAGCATGAAGCTATTTGAAATTAGGAAAGGTGAGATGCTTTGACAGAAGGAATGACCATGGCTCGTTGGACGAAGGACGCTGCTGCAGTACAACTGACTCTGAGTACACAGTCTCATATGATGCACAACATGGTTTCCGACCAATACATTGCAGATCCATGACAGTAAAGACCAACTGAACACAATCATGGCTACTAGACACAAGTGTAGATCCATGATGAGATGATAACATAGCCATGAACAATACAAATGTGGATCCATGTGATATGACTCAAAACAAACTCCATCGCAAACTGGGTAAGACATGACTCCCCAGGGTCTTCAAGCCGAACCCATAATGATACAAATCTATCCATGTGATTACAAATGTCTTGACGTCGAACATTGTACAAACCACTTGATTACTGGTCATTGATGTATACCGTTAACAAGCGCAAGGGAAATCACCATTGATGTCAATGATTCCCAAGGTATCATGGTACATATCATCAAGCGTGAATAAATGAGTTGAAGTCGAATTCCATATGAAATATTTCAATCAAGAATCAATGATGTAAACTCATGTTGAAAGCGAGGTAACTTGCCATTGAGGCATGTAGGGCCAAGGTACTTGATTGGTTTCTAGATTCAATCCTCGGATGATGAGTTGAAGTCGACAAGGATGAATCCGTCAAAGGAGGGCCATGATGTATCCCCCATCATCGACATGAAACACGACAAAGGATGTGTAGAGCAGATCGGATGGTACAGTAACATGCAAGGCTGACTCAGAGTAGACCGATATGGTAGTAGGTGTACTGACTGCAGACAATGAATGATGAAAGTATTCTTGAACATGGGCATGGCATGACTTGGCAGTATTGACATGACGAGTATGACATCAAATTCTAATGCAACTGATGATGGAAGCGTTCTTTGAATGACTCAAAGGAGTGACAAGACTCAGGAAGTAGGTGAAACTCGCGGACAAACGGATAATCCAAGCACAATATGCAAATGCAAATGAGTGCCATGTTCAAGAACGATTAGGTACTGCCACAGATAAAGGTGTAACATAAAAGCTTTCCTTTTTCCCCATCATGAACGATGAGTGCCTCATGTTGTTTTTGTGAGCTTGATGAGTGTAACCAGATGCTCGGTATATCTCATCTCATAGATGAGTCCAATCCAAAATATTTTTCGAACTTGGGATAGGAGGGTTCATCCCATGACGGTCCCTTCAATGTGAAATTTTAACGAGTCCATAGAAGGTAAAACTCGGTCGTCATTTCATGTTTAGAGAGTCTGAAAAGAACTAAAGAAGAATCCAACGATCCTTTTTCGTAAAGTTATCCTCATCACCCAAAAAAGGGTGAAACAACGCGGGAGAGGACTCTTCCAGTCATGATTGGATGGAGTATACATTTTTCGTAAGTAGTGCCCCCTGGTCTGAAACAGGGGTAAACTATCACTAGGAAGATGACCGTTCAAATACTTTGACAAGCATGAACGCAACAAGTTCGCTTGGCAATCTTTTCGTATTTAGAGAGCCTGAAAGAAACTTAAATATAGACTCTGGAGGGGGTTCCTTTTCCGTAGGATTTTAACGAGCCCAGAAAAGTGATAAATCATAACTTGGTAACTTATTCTCATGGTTTTAAGAGCACGAGAAAGAAAAAAGAGTAAGCTCGTCATCATTAAATAATTACAATCTAACGAATAAAAAATAACAACAAAATGTTCAAAATGTTGTTCATACCTGAGATGATCACTATAGTGTGAAAGCGGTGCAAATAGAACACTTAATGACTCCTGTACACTTGAAAACTAGGTTAAATAGTCAATCGAGCATTCAAATGCAATAAAAATGATCCAAACTATAGCAAATGACCTAAAAGGCATCAAATATTTGAAAAAATAATATTCCGTTTTGTTTATAAATAGAAAAAAAAAACAAATATAGTCACCATTGTTCATTTGCCAAATTGGGGAGAAGAAGTGTCATTTGGAGCCAAAATTTCACTTGTCGATTCTGGGATCTACGAGCAACCATTTCACCAGCCATCCGGAGCAGTTAACTCTAAAACTCATCCTGCATATTTTCAGTGGTTTACATTTCCAGTTTTAGCTCATTTTTTGGGTTTTTGAGTTGGTTTGTGGAGGGCTATTACGTCCTTGAGTCGTTGCAGGTATCCCTTACGAGAACTACAACGAACCCAGGTCATCGCAAATCCTGGAAAGCTGGGTTGCGATGGTGTCGCACTGTCAGTATTGATGGGGTGCGATGGCGGAAACGTCCAACCCAAAACACAAACCTAGCCCAAAAAATGAGATTCCAAAGGTTGGAAAGAGTTCTAATGATATTAAAATACTCCTTTTGGAAGGTTAGTAGCAGCCAACATGGTCTTAGAGTGATGCGGATGAGAACATGAGGTAGATGATGTGCAAGTGGAAAACAATCCGTTATGTGTGACGGCACTGAAGAACCGTGGGATTCTAAAGTTATTCCAGATCTAACTAAGCCCCCCTCTTAGTTATGACATGATGAATAATAATGCACGAGAAGAGTGCTTACTTTGTCAAAAGTATGCTTCAAACCATTAAATTTAAGATATTGGGATAAAATGATAAAAATATAACTTAACAATTACATTGCTTAATGTTTGAAATTTTACATGATAAATAATAATGCACGTGAAGAGTGCTTACTTTGTCAAAAGTATGCTTCAAACCATTAAATTTAAGATATTGGGATAAAATGATAAAAATACAAGTGACATGCTTTATATACAAAATTCTTTCTCCTCTTTTGACAAATTAAAATGATCTCTATAATCCTTATGCTATTATTGATAAAAAAACATTTAAGGATAACTTGGGATAAACTTTTGAGGTTTTATAGAAATAAAGGGACATTTTTTATATTTATATATCCAAAGTAATCTTGTTTATATATATATATATTAAAGTCCTTTTATTCAAATACAAGATTTTTGATTCATAATATATATGTGTTTGACACAAATGAATCAAAAATAAAATCAAGAGTTTATTTAAGTCATAATCAAAATTAATTCTCATCTCATCTTCTAAAAACAAAATGCTTTCCAAGTTGAACTGAAAATCAATAAATTTTAAATATAAAAAAAATAATGATTAAAGTTTCAGTAACCAAAACTTCATCAAATTATGGGAATATCATGTGAATTTGGTTCAGGAAATTGAGATGTGAAATCAACTTGTAAAAGTTTGAGAATAACCAAATTATCCCATAAAAGATAAGCAAAAGAATCAAACATGGAAACCAAACACCTAAGGAAGAGCATCATCACCAAAAGACTAAATGAGATCATGGAACAACGAACTAAATCAAGAAAACCAAAAGCTAAGTATTTACAAAATTTACATGGGGGCCCCTTTATTTCGCAGAATCAAAGGGGAGTTGTTGGGGTGCCAACAGGGCGCTCTTATGTTCCTGCTAGGTGGAAGATTTCTTAGGTTTCCCTTTTTTCTTCTTTTTACCACCAAACTTTTGAGGTGAAGCTGATGAAAAAAAATTCACTTCTTCGGTGACAGTAGGAGTGGATGATTTTGTGGTGCCGTGACTAGCCTGTGTTGGTGATGGGGAAGAACCTTGGGGTTTCGACAAACCAACAGTTTGAGAATGAGGCTGGGTGTTAAGGGATCCAATGATGCCATCATCTTGGGGTCCCTTGGGTGGTTTCGCGGGGTCGTACGTGTTACGAGGTGCATCAGGAAGGATATCAAACAACGTGCCAGACTGAGCATAAACTAAGTCTAATAAATGGGCACGAGTGATGGCTTGTTCCTCAGTGACCATGCGTCCCATGGCGACATCTTGTGCTATGGTAGGTATGAGAGACTTCGTAAACCAGTCCGCTAGGAGTTGGTCTAGAATATGAGCCTTAATGAGACGTCGTCTCCTTTGCCACTCATGTATATGATATGAGATGTGAGTAGCGGTATTTTGACGGAGTGAAGTTAAAAGCTCTGTACCAGTTTCGTACCGTATAGGCAGCTGGAAATGAGTCAAACAATTCATAGCAAGAGAACCGAAATCGAGAAAAGAATGGGGTGGTAGTTCAATATACCACTTGGCAGCCGAACCCGTGAGAGTCAATTGAAATAACCTAAGACGGATCGATTCGTCCATCAAGGAGTTGGATGAACACCACAAGTGGGATGTCAACACATTGTTTTTAGGATCCTCACCCGGCTTGCCATCAAATTTCATTATATCTGATGGAAGTTTCTCTGGAATGGGTGGCCAATTAGTTCCGTGGTAGATGGGGTCATTGGTTAGGCGGGACAGTTCAGGTGCGGATTAGGATGCGGGTACTGGTAGTATTGATAAGGCGTGTAAGGACCAGTGGGACCTTGTATCGACTGACCATAGGGTGTTCCCGGAGGAAACTGGCCATAGGAGTATGGGCTGCGCAGACCAAATGTAGGTCCGCCTCCATAGTAAGGTGGTCCATTATCATAATAAGGTGGACCATTACCATAAGGTGGGGCCCCACCTATGCCACTGGGAGGGGGTGGGCCGCCTCCAAATGGTGTGGTTCCACCACCGCCAGGGTAGGATGGGCCGCCACCACCTCTATCGGGACGAGGTGGTGGTCCGCTACCGCCGCCGGAATAGGGTGGGCCTCCACCACCTCTGTCGGAAGGGGGTGGTGGGCCACTGTCGCTGTCGGAAGGGTAAGAGCCTCCTCCACCACCTGAGCCTCCTTCGCCACCTCCACCATAGTAGGGTGGTGGTCCACTACCACCAATAGGATGGGATGGTCCTCCACCACCACCACCGGGATGGGGTGGTCCTCCACCACCACCACCACAGGGATGGGATGGCCCTCCACCACCACCACCAGGGGGAGATGGGCCTGTGAAAATGCTCACATGAGATCTAAGAGATAATGTATACCTCACAAGAGTAATTATGATTAAGCAGGAAAATAGAAGAAGAGTGAACAATACAGTATAATGAGAAACATAATAATATGGTACAGTAGAACTCAAATAGAAGCAATAATACTTCACACACACTAATTAATTAATCATAATATGGACAAATAAATAGTACAATGGTAGACAGGATTCGAATGCCTAAGGTGGCAATTCGAATTATTCTCTCAAAGTGATCATAAGATCAATAGAGTGTCATAGGAGCACAACTAGGTGTACTCATGATCATCGGAGCACAACTGGAAGTCTTCATCATCATCAGTGGAGTCATCAATGCTCAAGTAACTGTCAACCATCAGTCAAACTAACTCTGGTAGGTGTAACTGAGTGTAACTCAGTGTAACTGAGTGTAAACTGAAGACAACTAGACTGGTGGGTGAAGAAGGGCGAGTTTCTCCCTAAAATCAAGGAAGAAGGGCGCATTAAGCAACTGGAGGGCTAAAACTGAATAGTGAGAAGCTCCTGGGGGATGGCTAACTGAGGGCTAGATGCTGGACTGATGACTAGGATGCATGTAAAATGCTTGCAAACCCTAGAATGCATGCAAACCCTAAAGGTGCATGCATGACTGAAAATGTAAATGATCAAAATACTGGTGGGACTAGGATGGAGTATAGGAATATCCTAACAGGGCCATTATGCCTGGAATGAGGTGGTCCTTCTCCAGAAGGTAGAGGTCTGCCTCCTCCAGATTTATGTGGGTGCCTGTCGCCTCCAATGGGAGGTGGGGGTGGAGGGACTTGAGGGATTGTAAGTGGGGGTCTATGTTGTAAAACATTGTGTTGTCACCATAGAGTGTAAGGGATTCCTGGGTAGGGTACCCCGTAGAGTGCGTTTCCGGGATTAAGTTGGCCCGGCACAGGGTTAAGATGACCTGGATACGCTTGACTCGATGGTGGTTGAATTACATTCGACGGTCCCTTGACATGGGATAGCCCTGTAGTGGAAGGTCTAGGAGGCAAGGAATTTCCAACGGAAGGACCGATGGGAACTCCTATTGTAGTATTATGGTTAAGAGACAGGGGTTTCCCCCCAGTAAGGAATTGTTGACCACTAAGTAAAGGTTGACCCAACACTGGTTGTTGATTATCCATCATAGGGTTATAGTTACCTGTAAAGAAGGTAGGGGGTAAAAAGTATCCTCCTCTCGAAGTTTGGGGGGGGGGAGGAGCAGGTGACGTAACCGTGGTAGTCACAGGTGTGTTGGACTGTTGTACTTCAACAAGTTGGTTTGTGTAAGGTATAGGACTGGTCTCCTGTGAGGGTTAACCATTTTCGTGCATGGATGCTTCTGGTGAATCAAAAGATACCATGTGAATCAGGATTTCTCTAAACCTGGTCCTATACGGGAGATGTTGTCGTTGAGCTTCATCACCCAAGGAATGTAAATGATCCAAGTGCTCACGAAGAGGTGCGAAAAGCTTGGCGGAACTAGACCAGTTAGTTGGTGGAGTGCCTTTTGGAGTGGTCCAAGTAGGCGGGGATGCAACGACAAAATAGGCCATTGGGTGGCCTAGAGAAGATGTCCAATAAGCCGTTGAAGGACCGTCTTGGGGTGAATTTATCCATTCCAATGATCCAAGCTCTCTTGATAGAACGGGATGTAGGTCTTGTGAAGTAGAAGTTTGTGCTTCTTCACCCTACAGGGGATGAGAGGCAGGTGAATCTGGAGGAAACATATGTGCTCCAACATTCAAAGTAGGGGTTTCCACTTCAGCTGACACGACCGTGGCTTGTGGGACCATCCTTTCCCTTGAAATTACCTACTGATTAAGGGGATATTCGGGTGGTAAGTTTTGAATCCTACGGGACCTTCTCCAAGGAAATTCAGCCAGAGTGACTGAAACAAAAGTTTCTCCTACAACAAGCTAAACAAAAGAAAAGAAGACCAGACAAACCCTACACAAACTAAGGCCACAAGCAAGCTTATGTGATAAGAGTGGATTCAAAGGTCTAGAACCTCACAGGATTGTCAAGGCTTCGCAAATCGCTATATACCGTAGGGTCCAACATTAAAACGCGACAAGGCGGATTGGGACCGTACCCTTGCCTAAATACCTGATTACCTGGACGGTACATGCGTAGTAATCTCCCCGAGTGCTGTTCTCGGTGTATTGATCTGCCAAGATGGCCAAAAGGTTAACTCGATTGGTATCAGGAATCCTAATGGTGTCTCCTGATATACGCAAGGTACGTGGGAGCTCAAATCTGTAGTGGTTCTGTCTAATGCAAAACCGTATGGAACGAGACCTTCCTATATACTACTGAGTACGTGAAACACCTTTCTATATACTCCAAGTACGTGAAACACCTTTTGATATACGCCCAGTAATTGAAGTACTTGGTGGGTATGTGAAAGAGCTTTGATATACCTGGTTGGTATGTGAAAGAGCTTCGATATATGGAAAAGTACATGGAAGACTACAATACCCTCGAAATACAGTGCTGGAAAATAACGACAGCTGACATGCTTAATGATGCTGGAACACGTCTCTAAATTACACACAAGTTACTAAAAATTTTACCCTAGCTCTACCGTTAATTTTATTTGGGCGGTTAGGTGAATGCATGAGGTGAGTACATAATTGTAAACATAATGCAGGCCCTAACTACATGCAAAAATGTTCTTTTCTTTTGATGAACTCTATGTATGGGAGTGAGAAATTTCTTTCCAATGACTTTACCAAAGCAACACAATGCAATACAATCCCAAATCTACCAAAAATGACTATGAAGTATTCTTTTCCTTTTCAAGCGAAACATGAAAATAACACAACACTACTAAGCCAAATAAAAGCATCTTTTTCTTTTTCTTTTATCTTTCCAAAACAAAAATGATGCTAAGTGATGTGTTATCTCCCCAAATAAATTTGCCGGGTTGATCAATTTTAGATGATAGGATGTCATTTGAAAATTCATTTCTAAATTTCTTAAGGCTCATTGTTGATAGCTGTATGCATGTAATAAGGTTTGAAAAACATTAGATTAGGTTTTCATTTAAAAATTTCAAAAGACAGATTTTGGTAGCTAAGCGCTTATTTAAAACGGTCCCTAAGCTACCGAAAGATCTGCTTTCGGCAGCTTAAACGAAATTTTCAGGGCTCTCCTAGCTACTGAAAATGAAAAGAAATTTTAAAATGAAAGCAGATCAAATAAGAAGATCCCGTGCCATTGCAATTTAAAAAAAAAACAAAGCTTAATATTTTGATTTCCTTGGAGATGATCCGCAAGTGAAAACTATCGTGCAATTGTCAAGTAAAGTTTTCCTAGTTGTACGCAAGAGAAAATACAGTGGCACCGTGTGACTATAAATACAATAGCAGAAAATGACTACTCTGTACATGAAGAATTGCAGCAGTTTCAATCAGTAAAATGAAGAATGTTCTAGAGATGGTAAATTTGCAGAAGCTACCACTATAACAAAGAAAAGAGTACCTTCCCTCCGTTTATGTCTTGCATTCCAAAAACACACATTATTAGGAGCAAAGGAATTTTCTGCCACATGCTGAGATGATTTAGAAAGGAGTTTTTTTCTCTATTTACAACTTGGTTTTCGTAAAATGCCATGGGTATTTCAAGCAAATAGACTACTGCAAGAGAAGTATTAGAACATAAAACAAAACCAAATGACTCTCAGAGAACTACAAAAATGTAGATTTTTTTCGGTAGCTTAGGCAGACTAGGCGATGGTTCATTAGCTACCGAAAACCCAGCTTTCGGCAGCTTACAGAATGAAAGACAAAACTCTTCAGCTACCGAAAGGAAAGACACGTGTCAGGTATCATGGAATATTTTTGGTGGCTTAGGTGGACAAGGCGATGGTTCATTAGCTACCGAAAGTGGAGCTTTCAGTAGCTTACAGATTCAAACTTTGGCTTTCCTAGCTACCGAAAGCTAAAAAACTGGACAGAATGTTACCATTTTTGCACAGATCTGATTTTTACTGATCCAAACACCTCAAGGGCAGTTTATAGTGTTATATAATAATTAAAGGCATTGTGATCAAGGTTCTATTTCAGATTTAAAGGTGCTAGCAAGGTGGAGGCAAGGATATTTACTGAAATCAATGGCATTTTTACTGTGAAAGGTCATCATTTTCAAATGATGATTCTGAGCGACTGGAGAATCATTTTTTAAAACACTAAGAGGTTTGTGCTCCTCACATGTCAAAGAAAAATAACCTCTCTCAGTTTTCCTATAGGTGTCACATATTGGGAGAATTGAATCCGTCACTGAGCCCCAATTTTCGGATCCGAGATTCTGCCTGTTTGACACATGTTTTTGAAATGCAGCTCTCAGGCAAATGAAAACGAATTTCAAATATCTGAAAGAGGTTTTTGCTCAAAACAAATCAATTTACAATAACATATTTCAGTGTATACACAGGTGTCACATATCTGGAGAACTGAACCCATCTCTGAGACTCTTTTTTAGCAGTTTCAGCAAAAATGGCATTTTTACTGTGTATAGTCATCATTTTAAAATGATGATTCTGAGCGACTGGAAAATCATTCTGCAAAATGGGTGGAGGTTTTTGTGCCTAACACGTCATAGAACAATAAACTCTCTCAGTTTTCCTACAAGTATCACAGATTGGGAGAATCGAATCCATCTCTGAGCCCCATGTTTTAGCATTTTGGCCAAATGAAAGAGGATTTTTTCCTGGTTTATTCAAAAACTGTTTTGATTTTCTGTTTTTAGTGATTTCGACCCAGCTTCTTAGGATCTGGGGGAAGATGTTGTAAAGGCTATAAATCCTAGAGCTTGAGAGCAAGAAAGGGTTGTATTTTGAAGGCTCTCATACACTCTTTTTGTAGAAAATACCTCTTTTTAATAGATTCAATAATACAAGCTTCTTTCATTGTTGTTTTCAGACCATTATCTCCTTCTTTTTGTACTTATGAGCATAGGTTCTCTTGTCTATGTTTACTTTAAAGCTGGTGATAGTCATCTCACTTTTATATCAGTAAACTAGGATCATAAGTAACTATTGCTAGTTCTATTGACCCATCATATGTACAGCTATATATGTATGTTCTGGTTAATATAGTTAGTTTTTCTCCACCCATCTAATTCAGCGAAAACTATCTGATTAATGGCTTTCGAAGGCCTTGTATCGTTTGAATGTATTTAAGACTGTCTTGAGTATGAAATCAGTGAGTGAGTTATTCATCTTGATCCAATTATACACCCATTATTGATAAAAAGGTTAAGTTACCAGGCTCCTTTGACTTACAGCCTAGAAGGACTCTTGGAGAGATAGCAAATTGGCGCCATTGCCGGGGAGAGGAGATTGAAGCTCAGCTTCCTTAGGAGAATGACATAGATCCATCTTTGATGATAGACAAAGCCTGGACATTTTCTTGGTTGTAATCATCTATCTGGCGACTTCATGAAGGACAGATTCAGTGGCAGCTCCATTGTTCAGAAATTTGTTGGCGACTCCACTGGTATGAAATGAACCAGATCTTAGCAAAGAGGTATGTGTTCTGTGATTTTTCAAAGATTGTTGGTTTACCTAATCTAGTGCCTAGTAGAGATGAATGGGAAAGAAGTATTCCCAAATTTCGAGGAGAAGAGTGGGAAGTGCCAGCTGAACATTTGCTGGATTTTCATGATTTCCTTCATCGGCTTGAAATTGTACATGAGGATGTTCAAATTAAGCTTTTTAGTTTTTCATTAGAGGGAATTGCTCGTGATTGGTACAAATCTCTTCCAATTGCCAGTATCAACTCTTTGGCAGATTTTCATGCTGCTTTCAATTCATTTTGTAAAGAGTATTTTCCAGCTGAACATCTTTTTGAAGAATGTTGTAATGAGTTTTATTTGCTTCATAAAGGTTCTGTTAGTCATGAAAATCAGATTTGTGATAAAGCATCTATTGCAGAAGATAATATTTACCATGAAGATCAAGAAATCTTCAATGATATTGATTATGATAGCAGTGATACATAAACATCTAACATCATATCAGATGTATCTATTGGCTTAAACGATCATGAAGGTCAACATGTTTCTTTTGAATATACTAATGTCAAAGAACAAGGATATACATCAGCTGAAAATATATCTTATTGTGATCGAGGGATTGCTGATCAACATCATGACAATCATGGTGACAATACTAAATCTGCAGTAGATACTAAGGGTAGTCCTCAATTTTCTGATTTGCAGACACAGGAAGATTGCAGCAGATACAAAGAGGAAGATGATGAGCTGAAAAGTCTAGATCAGCAGTCCATATCTAACATTCAGATCAATGAAGGCAATCAGAAACAATAATTCTTTCAGTTGGAAAAGTATCACGAGGAGGTATTTCTTTGTGTCTTTCAAGACCCTTTTGTTGATTTTCTGAAATCCGTAAGCAGCACAAATATGAAAATATTTTTGTCAGATGATAGCTGGTTCTGTCATCCTTTCAAGCTACATTTCTTCATGCTATGGTTTCATTTATTTTTTGGGTCAAGATCAAGGAGGATATCAATAAATCATTTTCTTACATGGCTTCATTGGAAGCATGATGTCACTTGATAAGAAGTAGTGCAGTTAGTTAGAGTATGGTAGCATAGATGAATAAGCTCATGACTGAGCATTTCAAGTTTGCATAATGTGTGAGGCTTGCATTTAGTAGTGTGGTTTCAGTTTTGGAATAAAGACTCCATGCCCAATGGATATAAGACACTGTTGTAAGGGGTAGTTTGGCTTCAAATGATGAGCAGGGTTGCAGGATTTGGATCAGGTTTTGAAAGCAGCATTTGAGACTCCATATCCCAATGGATGCAAGGCATTGCTAGCAGGTGTATATTTGAACATCTGTGGACAGATTGCAAAGATTTAGTGACAGTTTAAATGACTCCATGCCCAATGGAAAACTAGACTAGGTTCTATATTTTGTTTATCCAGGAAAGGCATCAGATTTGTGGTTCTTGAAACCTCACAGGGAGGCTTTCATTCCCTTGTAGGAGCCAGATGTTATCTCCCCAAATAAATTTGTCGGGTTGATCAATTTTAGATGATAGGATGTCATTTGAAAATTCATTTCTAAATTTCTTCAGGCTCATTGTTGATAGCTTTATGCATGTAATAAGGTTTGAAAAACATTCGATTGGGTTTTCATTTCAAAAATTTCAAAACACAGGTTTCGGTAGCTAAGCGCTTATTTAAAACGGTCCCTAAGCTACCGAAAGCTCTGCTTTTGGCAACTTAAACGAAATTTTCGGGGCTCTCCTAGCTACCGAAAGTGAAAATAAATTTTAAAATGAAAGCAGATCAGATAAGAAGATCCCGTGCCATTGCAGTTTAACAAACAAACAAAGCTTAATAGTTTGATTTCCTTGGAGATGATCCGCAAGTGAAAACTATCGTGCAATTGTCAAGTCAAGTTTTCCTAGCTGTGCGCAAGAGTAAATACAGTAGCACTGTGTGACTGTAAATACAATAGCAGAAAATGACTACTATGTACATGAAGAATTGCAGCAGTTTCAATCACGAAAATGAAGAATGTTCTAAAGATGGTAAATTTGTAAAAGCTACCACTATAACAAAGAAAAGAGGACCTTCCCTCCATTTATGTCTTGCATTCCAAAAACACACATTATTAGGAGCAAAGGAATTTTCTGCCACATGCTGAGATGATTTAGAAAGGAGTTTTTTTCTCTATTTACAAATTGGTTTTCGGAAAATGCCATGGGTATTTCAAGGAAATAGACTACTGCAAGAGAAGTATTAAAACAAAAAACACAACCAAATGACTGTCAGAAAACTACAAAAATGTAGATTTGTTTCGGTAGCTTAGGCAGACCAGGCGATGGTTCATTAGCTACCGAAAACCCAGCTTTCGGCAGCTTACAGAATGGAAGACAAAACTCTTCAGCTACCGAAAGGAACAACACGTGTCAGGTATCGTGGAATAGTCTCGGTGGCTTAGGTGGAAAAGGCAATGGTTCATTAGCTACCGAAAACAGAGCTTTTAGTAGCTTACAGATTCAGACTTTGGCTTTCCTAGCTACCGAAAGCTAAAAAACTAGACAGAATGTTACCATTTTTGCACAAATATGATTTTTACAGATCCAAACACCTCAAGGGAAATTTATAATGTTATATAATAATTAAAGGCATCGTGATCAAGGTTCTGTTTCATATTTAAAGGTGCCAGCAAGGTGGAGGCAAGGATATTTACTGAAATCAATGGCGTTTTTACTATGAAAGGTCATCGTTTTCAAATGATGATTCTGAGCAACTAGAGAATCATTATTCAAAACGCTCGAAGGTTGTTTCTCCTAACATGTCAGAGAAAAATAACCTCTCTCATTTTTCCTACAGGTGTCACAGATTGGGAGAATCAAATTCGTCACTGAGCCCCAATTTTTGGATACCAGAATCTGCCTGTTTGATACATGTTTTTGAAATGTAGATCTTAGGAAAACGAAAATGAATTTCAAATATCTGAGAGAGGTTTTTTCTCACAACAAATCAATGTACAATAATCTCTTTCATTTTATAAAAATGTGTCACATATCTGGAGAACTGAACCCATCGCTGAGCCTCTTTTCAGTAGTTTCAGCAAAAATGACGTTTTTACTATGCAGAGTCATCATTTTAAAATGATGATTCTGAGCCATTGGAGAATCATTCTGCAAAACGAGCAGAGGTTTTTGTGCCTGAAACGTCATAGAACAATAACCGCTCTCATTTTTACTACAGGTGTCACAGATTTGGAGAATCAAATCCATCTTTGAGCCCCATTTTTCAGCAGTTTGGCCAAATGAAAGAGGATTTTTTCCTGGTTTATTAAAAAATGGTTTTGATTTTCTATTTTTAGTGATTTCTACCCAGCTTCTTAGGATCTAGGGGAATATGTTGTAAAGGATATAAAGCCTAGAGCTTGGGAGCAAGAAAGGGTGGGATTTTGAAGGCTCTAATACACTCTTTTTGTAGAAAAGACCTCTTTTTAATAGATTCAATAATACAAGCTTCTTTCATTGTTGTTTTCAAACCATTATCTCCTTCTTTCTGTACTTATGAGAAGAGGTTCTCTTGTCTATGTTTAATTTAAAGCTGGTGAATGTCATCTCACTTTCATATCAATAAGCTAGGATCAAAAGTAACTATTGCTAGTTCTATAGACCCATCATATGTACAGTTATATATGTATGGTCTGGTTAATATAGTTAGTTTTTCTCCACCCATCTAATTCAACGAAAACTATCTAATTAATGGCTTTCGAAGGCCTTTTATCATTTGAATGTATTTAAGACTGTCTTGAGTATGAAATCAGTGAGTGAGTTATTCATCTTGATCCAATTATACACCCATTATTGATGAAAAGGTTAAGTTACCAGACTCCTTTGACTTACAGTCTAGAAGGACTCCTGGAGAGATAACATGATGAAAAGAGAGAAGTTCTAAGTAGAGTATGCTTGCTTTTCACTTTCACTATAATGGCCTAAAAGAATAAAAACCAAAGGATGCATGTAACTACTTTTGCAAAACTTGATATGAACTTGAATTTTTCAGGAAAATGAGCAACTCATAATTCATGAAAAACACAAACAATTTAATTTTCTTTTAACTTTGCCAAAAGATCTACAAACGAGACATTCCAATGCATGTACAATTCTTCAAATTAGTTTGAAAAACGATGGAAATGAAGTACTTTTGATTTTTCAATGGATGTATCAAGAATAACAATTTGATAAGAGCGATGCTTTTAAACCCAAATACTGAAATGAAAAGATCACTTGCAGCACTCCAATGACTCAGAAAATCTCAAGAAAAGACAAGAACTCATATGGACTGAAAATACACACAAACACTCAAAATCAATCAGTAGCAAGCAAAACTAAAGCAAGTAGAGTTCAAAAATGTATGCGAATGAGTTCTGGAAACCGATCCAATACAATGACCAGATCCGATAAGGAGAGGAGGGAATGCAAGGATGAGTGGATGCAGATGGGGGAGATGAGAGTGTCCACCACTACCAAATAATAGACTTGTCCAAGATGGAACCCAAAACAAATCCAAATGAAACCAAACAACTCAACATACAAATAAAAATGGGGTCTCTGACTGGATCTTATAGTACACAGGGGGTTTATACACCAAACCACAACTCAAATCAGAAATGGATAAGGGATGCCTGTATGCCAATTTTGACAGATCGACGCAGTCTATTCTTGTACACAGAGCGACGTCGCAGTTTACCAATGCGGGAAGTGCGACGATGTCGCAGTATGCCAATGAAGGGGTTGCAATGATAGGCCAATAGACAGAGAACATATATAAAAAATGACACAGTGTCGCTCTGAGTCCACTGACCAGGTGCGATAGTCGAGATCCAAGTTCAAAAATGAATAAATCTCCAAACATTGAGCAATGAAATGGTTTGAAAATGATGAGTACAAACTCATAGGAGGGCTATAGACTCTTCAAAGCGAAGATCTGATGGTGAAACAAGGCTTATAAGGCACACAAGATTATGGATGGTTCACAAAAGAAATCAACTGAAATTGACATTCAAATTGACAACTACAAACAACGTTTTCCCCAGTATGGTCGTCGGATTTGTTTGACGGACAATCTACCAAGAGAAGACTTGAGGCATGATCTCCCTAGCTCAACGTCAGTCTAGAACAAATATGACAGAACATAAATCACTTTCCCATACCTAATTAAGGATCGATGGACTAGATGCGTTTACCTTATAGATCGTGGATCATTTTCTCCTTGAATGTCACTCCAAGCATGATGATCTTCACATCCAAGCTGCAAAACCTATCAAGATAACAAGACAACAAAACAAGTAAAATGCATCTATACAATAATAGATCTAAGTAAGCAGTGAAGTAGGCTAACTACACAAGATATCATTAACACAAGGATATTTTGGTGGAAAGAAATTATATTACTATATTGAAAAGGGAAGTACATAGGATAGAAAGATTACAACCATTGACTTGACGTAGAAATCCTCATCCGATCGAACCAATGCCAAAGCCTCCCAAGGAAGTGTGAATCTCCCAATAGATGAATAGACATATCTCCTAAGGTCATTTCACCAGCATGTAGACACTATAGACTTCCTCCCTTTGGAATGGGAGTGAGCTTCACTTATATAGAACTAAGTGGTTAGGGTAGGTTGAGATATGGTAGGAGAGAGATAGGGGATCCTTCCAAGAGGTTAGGAACTGAGTTTCAACTCTCCCAAAAGGTTAGGGATAGGGATCCATGTCAGCTGGCTCTGAGAATGGGCTCAAAGGATCTATTTTTGTCGATTAACTGACATCATTGCAGTCTGCAAGAGGACAACCTGCGACGTCGCATGCTACATTAAGGCAACCTGCGGTGACCTCTCAAAACCTAGTATAAACAGGATGGTATCTCTTCCAGGTTAATAACTTAGTCAAGGAAAATTTAGGGATGTTTACACAGAGTCTCATGATGGTAAGATTTTACGTGTAACAGAGAGAGAGAGAGAGGAGAGGGTGTTAGTTGTAGGGAGTGAGAAAGAGAGATGGGAGGTGTGGCTAGAGGTAGGTGGAGGTGTAGGGAAGAGAGAGAGATACTAAGAGAGATCAGGTTAGTAAGGGATAGGGAGAGGAGGGGAGAGAGATAGAGAAGAGGGGGGTTTGAGATAGGGGGAGTATGAAAGAGATAAAAAGTGTAGGATGGTTAGGGATGGGGGAGAGGTTAGGGAGAGGGAGAGGAGGTTTAGAGAGAGAGAGAGGTGTAAAACCAGGGAATAGAGAGTGATGACGATGATGATGATGATGATGATGATGATGATGATGAAGACGACGATGATGATGATGATGATGAATATCATGATGAAGATGATGATGATGATGATGATGATGATGATGATGATGATGATGATGATGATGATGAATATGATGATGATGATGAAGGCGATGAAGATGCTGGTGATGAAAACCACAGCGATGATGATGATGATGAGAAAGATGGAGATGATGATGATGACAAAGAAGATGGTGATGAGGATGATGATGATGATGATGATGAAGATGATGATGAATATGACGATGAGGATGATGAAGATGATGATAAATATGACAATGAGGATGATTAAGATGATGATGATGATGATGATGATGATGATGATGATGATGATGATGATGATGGTAATGATAAAGAAGAGGATGATGATGATCAATAATCATCATCATCATCATCATCATCATCCTCATCATCATAACCATCATCTTCATCTTCATCATCCTCATCGTCATCTTCATCATCATCTTCATCATCCTCATCATCCTCATCGTCATCTTCATCATCATCTTCATCATCCTCATCATCCTCATCACCATCTTCATCATCATCATCGTCATCTCCATCTTCCTCATCATCATCATCATAATCATCGTTGTGGTCATCATCACCATTATCTTCATCGTCTTCATCATCACCATCATCATCATCATCATCATAATCATCTTCATCATCATCATCACCATCATCACCATCTTCATCATCATTATCATCTTCATCATGATGTTCATCATCATCACCACCACCATCATCATCTTCATCATCTTCATCACCATCATCTTCATCATCATCATCATCATCATCTTTCTCTCACCCCCTTTATCTCCATCTAACACTTCAAAACATTATTTTGTGAAGATAATAACATGTGATCGTTATGTATATACAAAACGCTAGCACATTTTTTATATAAGAAATGCGCATGCATTTCTTATATAAGAAACGCGCACGCGTTTCTTATAACATTGAGCATGAAAAGAATAAAATTTGAATTTATATATAATGCACGCGCATTCTAGAGCACCTAATCACCCACTCCTCTAGCTCCCGCATGTCAGCCACAATCCTATGTGGTTGGTTCAGACTTACCAAACCTGTGCTATGGAATTTACTAAACCATAGCTATTTAGACATTTCCACCATTTTTCTCAATATGCCTGTTTTTCACTGCTCTCTACAGCATGACATACATGACCATTATTGATGAAATTGTAGGCATAGATAGAATTTTTTATGCAGATTCCAAATATGTGATTTAAAAAAAATATATTGAGATTTTCTATTTATTTCCTAATTTTCTTGTGTCATCACCAGTGTTATACAAACTGAACTGGTTCCGGTCGAACAGGCTGGTTCGACCGGTTCAGAGGCGTCACCGGTTCAAATCAGTGTTTCAAACAGGAAATGGCCGGTTCCGTACGGAACCAACCGGTTCTGACCGGTTTCGGCCGGTTTTCCGGCTTCGGTTCTGGTTTTGACCGGTTCAGTACATAACGATTCATCAACATTTAAGAGGCCATTTTTTTTTTAAATAAACAATTTGGTTGAGTGGGGAAGGTTCTAGATAAACCTAAGCCCCTAAGAAAGCTATAAAAGCAACCCCAACCGCTCTATTTCTCTCACACTATTCACTTGAGTATTTTGAGTTAAGAATCATTCTTTACATTCTTGGGAAGTGTAGCAGCCTTGAAAGGGTATGCTAAGTACCTACAATAGTCCTTGTTATATCATCATAAATAAAATACACCTAATAGTAGTTATCTACAGCAGTAAAGAGACTTTGAGCAGCCCTGGCCCCTAACAACAACTCTGAGCTAATTGTGTAGTTAAAAGAAACTTTTGTGGGCATATTCCAAGGTGACTATCTGTTACAACAACCTTGAAACAACCCTTTCAACAACAACAGTTTCCTCAATGTATGTTAGACATATGATTCAAGTGAAATATGCTTAGTATGGCACCTAGCAAAATACATACAGGAGCCCTTTTTGCGAATTTGTGTATAATGGTTTTGATTCACATGGTTGAACATATATCTATATAATTTTTCAAAATTTGAACATTTTATGTATTTTTGGTGGACCGGTTTTGTGATCCGGTTTTTTTCCCGGTTTTGGTCCGGTTCTGGTCCGGTTCCAGTTCTCAAGGTCAGCCGGTTCAACCACCGGTTCGGTTTTTATAACATTGGTCATCACTCAAGTCAAAAAACATACTGTTAGTGTTTATTCCATACCTTTTTCATTTAAAAACCATTTTTAAAAAAATTGTATGCTACACGAGTAGACACCGACCTCTATATGCTATAAAAAAATCCAAGTCGAAATAACTGCATTAAGACCTTCAAAGGCTGCACCCGCATTTGAGGTACCGTTCTCGAGGTTTGATCACTTACATAATTAAGAAAAAATTAAAAATTAAACATTTAATTTTGGAAAAATAGCACTGCACTAGTGCTACGGGTTCTATACATGTCTACCAATTTTTGTAGCCCGAAACCATCATTTAGGCATTGAAAGACTGCACCCATAAAAACATATACCTTATCATTTGCCAAAAAAATAAAAAGTGAATGTTAGAAAACATGAAATTTGACATAGTTATGTAAATTTTCAATACTTAAAACTTATATATTCTGAAACATGACTCAATTTCCTACATTTCATTTTTTTACTTGATGCAAGATATATTGTGTAAGTATCTCAAAAAAACCAAGTAAGTTGAGGGATGCCTTATTTTTTAGTTTTCGATTGCATCTAACGCGCCAAAAGTGACCCTCATTAGCTTGCACTCGCCTGATGATGATGATGATAAATGAATTACTTGGATTTTTGTAAAATTTGATTCCTATGAAGGAAAATCTAGAAATAAGTGTTCCTAAGTTCCCATAATTTTGGCAAGTTAGAAGATCATGGAGATTAGATTTGTAGAAAAGATTAGGAAATTGCAATATAATGTGGGTGTACTCAAGGCACTCTAAAAGAAAGCGAGATTGTCCTCAACGCTCATGGACTCACAGAGCTGGTAGATCCTTTCCTCCCACAGTGCTTTAGGATTTGTTCATCGTCCATTTGTTCTTATCTTGGCTATATTAATTTTCTTCTTTGAACTTGATAAGATCGAGAGGTACGCTTGATCTTCCAGATTAGGATTAATGATTTCCTTGCAATATCTTAACTTTCTTTTCCCTCTAAATCTTTCTTGTCCCACATTCTCTCTTAGAACTTTTAATTATCTCTTCTTTATATATATATGAAATAATAAACAAATCTTTAAAAGTTAGTAAAGTTTTAATTCTTATTTTGTCTTATCTTCCATGAAAATGAGATAGGTTCATAATGTTGGAATATCACATTAAGTCTTCTGGATATTTAAATGATATTTATTTATCCATTCTTGACTAAATAATAAAAATTATTATTATTTTGCTAGAATCTCCTTGATTTGCAAGAGTGATCTTTAATCTAAAAAATCTTAACCCACCCATTACTCTTCTTTACCCCACATATATATTCTTTACCCCACATATATATTAAGTCTAACTTATATATTGAATGTAACATATAAAAAGGAAGTGAAATTTTTCTATTTAAAGAAAAACCAACAAGAAATTTAAAATAACATCTATTCATTTTGAACAAATTTTAGGATTATTTGATGGTTTTTGTCAAGGCATTTCAAGTATATTCTAATCTCTCTCATATATATATAATTATTATTTATTATTTTCAATTACATTTTTAAGAAATTATGTTCGAACACCTTGTGGGAGTGGCCTTTGGTCTAAGAAACCATGACCTAGGGGCATCCATTTGGTGTAAGAAACCATGACTGAGTGACATGGTGCCTCACCCACACCTTAACCGAATGAACTAGTCGAAATTAACAAAAAAAAGTAACCAAACATAATTTAAAATATTTATTTTGTTTTACGTAGTAAAACGAGAGAGAGTTGAAAATAAAAATCTCTTATTATAAAATACCTTGATACATTCACATTATAACTCAATTTCAAATTATTTATTATTGTTTCCTATTCCATTAATAAAATTATAAATGAAAACCAAATAATTTATTATTTTTATAGTTCCAAAGTTAATTTTAAGAAACTTTAATCACTATAATAAAATCAAACAAATTTTAATTAATTTCATTTACTAGGCCTCATCCACACCTTAACTGAATGAGCTCAAGTTAATTTTAAGAAAATTTAATCACTATAATAAAATCAAACAAACTTAAATTAATTTCATTTACTAGTCCTGAACTACATCTTAACCGAATGAGTTGATTCAAATTGACAAAATGAAATAACCAAACATAATTTAAAATATTTTTTATTTTACATAGTAAAATAAAAAGAGTTAAAAATGAAAATCTCTTATTATAAAATACCTTGATACATTCACATTATAACTCAATTTCAAAATATTTATTATATCTTGATACATTCACATTATAACTCAATTTCAAAATATTTATTAGTGTTTCTTATTCCATTAATAAAATTCTAAATGAAAACCAAATAATTTATTATTTTTATAGTTTCAAAGTTAATTTTAAGAATCTTTAATCACTATAATAAAATCAAATAAACTTAAATTAATTCAATAAATTTCAATAAAGATCATTTTATTTTAGCATATTATATTGAAATTCTCATTATAATGGAGTGTCTAATAAATCATTGTGTATGAGTTTAGAAACAACCAATCATCCAACTAAAAAAAGTCAAATAAAATTAGAAAAAAATAAATTAAGTGGTAAAACATTGAAACTCATCAAATTTATTTATTATATAGGCGGCACGCGGCAGTAACCATAATGACAGTAACGTATTCCGATCAGGTAGTTAGTTACGTCTTTCGTTTCAAATTCCGAATTTCGGACCCATGCCTCGTGTGAAGAGTTGTGTGAGAGTGATTAACTCTGGTTAGGGTTTTTGTTTTCTTTAAATATGATTTTGGTGGAGGAAAGAAATCCTGTACTCGGAAAAGGAAGAGGAGAAGGTGGTGAAGCTGATTTTGTAAGCCCAAGGAAGTAGAAGGCAGGATGGAGAACCTGCATCACTTAATCGACTCGCTTCCACCTTCATCTGCGGTAGACGCCTCTGAGAGGTTTGACAAGCAAGCCCTTCTCCAAATCCACGACTTAACCCGCCATCAATTGGATAACATACCAGCAGACATTTTTCTATCACTCTTCACAGACTCCATTGACAGCAGCGGCGCAGCTTCTTCGGTTCCGCTGGAAAGACTGAACCCCATTTCCTTAATCGAGTTGCAGGTTGACCAAGTCCACCACGGCCGGGTGCTCTACGGTACTCTCTGCGCCGAGGCCTTCAGGTTGATTGGTGTCGTAATTACTTTGATTGAGGACGATAATGGCCATGCCGTTAGGCTGATAATCTACAATGTCGCTCATTCACCTACGAACATCAAGACGCTTTACCCCAGGGGAGCCATGTTGGCCATCAGGGATCCCTGTTTCATGCGCGCTAGCGACGGCAGCGCCGTCATCCGTATCGACAACTCTGACAACGTCGAGATGAACGTGACTCTGAAGGAGAAGCTTACAGAGAGCCAGCCGTATGTCGATGCGGAGGAGCTGAGGAAGAAGGGCAATATCTGCTTCAAAGAGAAACAATGGGACGCAGCGGCCGAGCATTATACCAAATGCATTGATGCCGCTCTGCTTCACCTCAAGAAGGGCTCCTCCAATGACATCAGCACCTGCCTCCTTCACGCGTATACCAACCGGGCGGAGACAAGGCTTCAGCTCAACGAATTTGAGCTGGCGCTGGAGGATTCCAACGAGGCCCTTCAGATCGATTTCGTCAACGTCAAAGCACTCTATAGAAAAGGCCGCGCTCTGGTTGGCCTGAGGCAGTATGTTGCAGCAATCGAATATTTGCAGATAGCCGACAACGCCAGTCCCGGCCAAAATGAAATAAAAGACGCCCTTCGTGAGGCTAAGGGTTTGTACATCTCCAACTCCCTGCTAGGTCTCGCACCTCCTCCGGAAGTCTCCGATTTCTTTGGCACCGTGGAGATCAAGATGACCCAAGACGGCCGTGGTCGAGGGCTTTACGCCACCCGAGATATACGCAAAGGGAAATTTTTTCTGGTATGCAACGCTGTCGCAGTTGCCTATGAGGATAACGAACAGAGCGCCCGTTGGACCGTGTTCAATGTGAACCGCCGGGGATTCATTAACCTTTCCTCACAAGAAGATCTTGTTGTCGCTGTAGTCAGTGCTGCTAGCAAATCTCAGAGATTGCTGCAGCAACTTTATTATTTAGACGACTACTACTCCCGTGTCAGCCTGGATGTTCCAGCCATGGATCTGTTTACGACAAAGGGCCAAATGTCTCTAAGCCCAGCAGCCGGAAAAGAAAAATTGCAGGTAGACGATAACCGAATACGGGATATTATAAGTTGGAACTCATTCGGCAGAGCCGAACAGACCTTTCCTTCAAAATCGAAAATATATGAAGCCAACCTCGTCCAGCGAGACCAGAATTTTAGCGGTCTCTGGCTGCTGCCGTCCTTCATCAACCATTCCTGCCTGCCGAACTCGACAAAACTAGCAGCGGGAAGCTCGATGTTTATTCATGCCTCTAAGCCCATCAAGCGAGGAGAAGAAATCACGGTTTCCTATTTCGATACCCTCGTCCCCTTACCGCAACGACAAGCCATGTGCAGAAATTGGGCTTTCCATTGCAACTGTAGGAGATGCATTCTGGAGTTCTCTCTGGAATCAGTTTTGGAGTCTCTAACGGCACGGTTTGAGCAGTTGCATGACAAAGCATTGAATGAGAACAATGCTGCAAGATGGCAAGAGCATTTCGGCCGGAATCTTCCAATATGCGCAGAATTTGGGAAAATTTTTGTAGAGACAGAAGAGATTATCAGGAGCTCAACGTTGTTGAAAGCGGAAGAAGAAAGAAATTGGATTCGTGCGTCATTTGTGTCTGCATATCTTGCAGGAACACAGTCGAACGACTTCTACCCGACAACGTTGACAGACTGCGTTCCTTCTAGAGAAGAAGTTATGAAGGCCGTTCAAAATACTGTGCCTGGGGACCTCCGAACCCTCGTCATGGCAACCCGACATTTAAAAGAAGCCAAGCAGCATGGAAGTGAAGCATTTATAAAATATGCGTCAGAGCAGGCGTGGGAGGCGTGCATCAGAGTGTTTGGCAGGCACCATAATGAAGATGCTACCGAGAAGCTCGTCTTACAGCATTCAAACTGCTATTTATTTTAGTACAACTGCGCGATGATACGGTCATATCCGATCTTGAAGATGCACGGCGGAGTGCCATTTTTGAGATTCAGCTTGCTTTAAATCTTTGAAGGAATTAGTTATATTTCCATGAAGTAAAGGTCATAATATGAAGCCTGGTGTGAGATAGATGAATTAATGGAGGCAATTTCGTGGTAACCTGAGTTAGTCTCGATATGTTCTTAGGGCAGAATTGTTCCTGATCCTTGCATTCTTGTGCTGGTAAGAGTTTACAATATTTTTAAATATATTAAATTTCTTTCGATTGTTCAATGCTGTTATATATGGGTATTCAAGAAATACTGTTATGTTACGTTAGGTGTAGTTGTAATGTAAATATAACCTCATAGCATTAATTTTGAAATCCTTGTTTGTGAATTCCGGGTCTAATTTAACAAAACAAATTTAATAACAATCATAAATACAAGTTGGCTCCGATTTGATTTTAAATTTGGCTTTGGATAAACCAACTTACACTTGATAAACAGCCTAGATATATTTCTTTGAAAGCTGGAATTTCATGATCAGGATGATTGTTTGAAATTGTTATTATTGGTGATTTTGAAGTGTAAAGTTGATAAACAGCTTAGATATATTTCTCTGCAAGCTGGAATTTTATGATCAGGATGATGGTTTGAAATTGTTATTATTGGTGATTTTGAAGTGTAAAGGTTTTGCAAATTTGCAATATATTTTTGTTGATATCAATATTTTATATTTTTAATATTTTAATAATAATAAGTTATATTATTTTTTATATTAAAAAATTAATTATTTTATTTTTGTTTGTTATTCCGGATAGGTAGTAAGTAAAAGATTATCCTTTCTTCGTATGGAGTTTTACTTTCTATTCCTATTCCTGTATTAGAGAATGGACTTTGAAATTTCAATGTCCATTCATTCAGTTTCAAAATTCAAAGTTTACTCAAAACTTACATAGCTGCATGAGTATTAGATTTTTATTAAAAAGGTACTGAAAAGAGAATTGAAATTTTATAATATTTATTTTTCTGACTATTTAACGTATGAATATACATATTTTTTCTTTTAAAAAATTAATGATTTAAAAATTTATGTCAATTCTATTAATATTTAATTCTTATTATGTCAATGTGTTTATGTTTATGGTGTGTCCACTTAACATTTTCGCAAATGAAAAGAATATATGTTAATGTTAATTCTATTTATTTGGATTATGTGAATGCGTTGATGCTTTTGCTGTGTCATCTTATTTTTTATTTTTTTAAACAATGGTCATTTGTGTGAAAGTGGAGCGAACACGATGCTAACAAAATAGAGACTCAAAAGAGTCAATCACAAAATGTATTAAAAATGTTTGTTATATGGAAAGAATTAAGTTGTATAAAAATTAAAGAAGTGGAGCAAACACGGTGGTAGCAAAATAAAAACTAAAAAGAGTCAATCACAAAATGTATTAAAAATAAAGAGTCAATCACAAAATGTATTAAAAATGTTTGTTATATGGAAAGAATTAAGTTGTATAAAAATTAAAGAAGTGGAGCGAACACGATGGTAACAAAATAAAAACTAAAAAGAGTCAATCACAAAATGTATTAAAAATGTTTTTTATATGGAAAGAATTAAGTTGTATAAAAATTAAAGATTGGAAATTCATTAATGTAAAAAATATTGATATCATTGATAAAGGGGATGGAATAAATCTTAAAATTAAGTAAAACTTAAATAGTATTGATAGAGGGACAGAAAAGCTATATTCATCATCATGATAATTAACGACGTGGTTTAAAAAAATAATTTGATATTATATCTACAATAATATAAGTTAAAGGACAGTATTATATATATTTTGTATTAGAATTAAAGGATATTTGAAAACTAGTGTCATTTTGTGAAAATAGATATTAAATATATGTTTGGCCAACAATGTGAATCCTTGATGATTCACTTTTTAGACCTTGTTATTTAAATAAAATTTTACATTTAAAAAATGAAATTAAAGAAAAAGGGAAATGTTTTTCAATTTAAAATTATTCTCGACCAACTAAAATATTCTTTTCAATAATATCTAATAAAAATTGCCAAAATACTTCCATTTAACAAAATCTTAAATAATAACACTATTTTCTCTTATTTTAGCTCAAAAGGCTTGGTCTAAAATCTAACCGTTCTTTATTTTTTAAAGAAAGATCTATAAGTTGTTCATTGTGCTTTTTGGAATTAAATGCTTAACCATTATAAAGATTATAATGGAACTTTTTAAAAATGGTAAAGATTTCAATGTTTTGAACTTTGGACGGTTCTTTATTTTTTAAAGAAAGATCTAGAAGTTGTTCATTATGCTTTTGGATTTAAATGCTTAACCATTATAAAGATAGAACTATTTAAAAATGGTAAATATTTCAATGTTTTGAACTTTTGAGTAAAACTTCTACTTAACCCAAATTGAGGGAGAAAGAAAAAACATATTAGGAAAGCCTTACTAACTAAATTTTATTTTATTTAGTAATTTATAATTTGCATCATTTATAAAAGTTTGTTATGGAATATTTTCATTGTAGTAGGTTATGCAAGTAATCTTGGTTTTGAAAAATTATGCAGTATGCTTGCAGCAACTGAGGAACACTGTGATGATACCTCTTCTGTCGAGCCTTGGTTTTTTTGTTATATCTTTGCATCATTCTTTGTTTTTTCTTTTGAATCCTAAAAACATTATACTTGAAATTGAGTTCCTTGTTGATTTATTTTTTCTCAAGATAAGATTTTATAGAAATAATTGGACAACTAAGTGGATAAGCGCTGCAGATTGAAATCCATAATAAATCTCAAAGGAACGCTTGCTTGTGGAATTGTAATAAACTTGATTTTTGTTGTGTTGAATGTATGGGAAATGATTCCATGTTCTATGATTCTTGTGGTTGTTATACATGCGAATCCATTGTATTTCCATGTGATTTGCAACCCTTGCCTATCCATTTGTGTGATGATGGAATCTTGTTGACATAGAGTGTTGTTTGTTAAATTGCTGCCACATTATTTTTCGAAAGACATTGACCAAATATAAAATCATGACCAATGATGATTGTAGTCAATTGACCAAAGTGCTTCCATACATGTTCAAAGAAGAGTCCTGTTGATTATTGAGAACTTGCAGTCTTCATACAAAGTATGCAGATATCCATTTTCAAATTTTTTTTTACCACTACAAAGATTGTATCATGTTGGTTCTTGGTGATAAGATATCTTGTGTAGTCCATGCAAATAAAGTCTCATGACCAATCTAAAATAAGAAAGGATGTATATAAACCCTAGAAGAAATTCATTAGTCAGATGGTTATTCATTCACAATTTTAATGTTACCTATTGTTTTTTATAACGTTCATCCCAAACAAGCTTATGCAAATGCTTGCATTGAAATATACAATGATGACCTAGATTGTAGAGAAATTTGTCCTTATAGTGGTAGTCGAGGGAAAATCAAAGTGTCGCAAGGTTAACAACTCGATCAGTTGGGGGTAAGTTTTACACTCTCCCCACCTAGTTCAAATCTTGAGGAGTTCACTCTCTGAACCTATGACATCAATTGCATTCATGGGATATTAAAGAATACTCTTAATTTCTCTAGGTGTTAAGGAATGCCTCCAAAAATCATTTTGTTGAACCCCTCTCCCAATACACCATTCCAATTGAAAAAACCCTATTATCATTAGATATCATAAGTATCCATGTTTTCCATGTCAATTTTAATACTCCTTTTTACTTTCAGTATTAGTATGGTAACATAGAACAACCCTTATAATCCCAAAATACCTTGCAAGGTGAAATCTTAGCCAGAGAAAATATTTCAATATGTCATCCCCTAAACATAGGCCAATTTCGTACATAGTAATTACAATCGAATTTAGACCACATTCACTTAGAAATAATTCCTATTCATATAACAATTGAACTCCAAACACAACTAGATTTACACCACCTTCACTTATAAATCATACTTATTCAAACACAAATTTGAATTCACATAAAATTATATTCACACCAAATTCAAACATAGAGTACATATTCAAACCCTTCTATACCCTATTCAACCCACTAGATACATAATTATAAACCCTCCCAATATCTAATATCTATATTTTTTTAATAAATTAAAAATACTCCTTGACCCTTATATAATAGGTAATATATTGCTTCCATTGTTCAAAGTATTAAGTTCTGCTATATGAACTCACGTTCTACAGTATTTCATGTTGAATTTTTAACTTAGCAGTATTATTTTCAAATCTTATTTCATCCCATAGATATTATTGCATAACCATACAAAGTTCCAACATAAAATAAAAGGATCACTGAAAGAGAATCATGCACAGTAGACACAAATTTTCACACTAGGAAACTTGAACTCAGGGAGAAAAACCAACAACCTTTCTTAAGAAAAATAAATTTCCAATAATAAGAGTGTTGTTGGCATGGGATTAGTCCGCATGAAGTGCAGAAGCCGACAGCTGCGAAGAAGGACCATCCACGGAAGAAAAGGTCATTCGCGGAGAACGAGGAAGTGCAAGATTAGTTTAGGTTGTTAGAAAGGGTCATTTGGACCATTTTGTAACCACCATAGTTGGCGATAAATAAGAACATGAATGTAAGCCTAAGGGAATCCTAGTATCAATTGGCATGATCAATGTGACTGTGAGATTCAATTGTATTTTGCTCTGTTTTTCGACAGTTTTGTATGTATCCACGATAAGATGTTCTGAACTGTTTCTGCGAGGGGTATACCGCAAGTTTTGATGAGTTAATGCATGAAGATGTTTGGATCTATTCTTTTGTCTCTGTTTATGTTCAAAGGTGAATGCTGCGTTATGATTTTTGTTGTCTTTTCTATAAGGTTTCATTGATGTGATCTCCAGTATTTCCTTGTTCATGCGAATGACAATTATGTAATGAATATTAGAAAGGTAAATATATGGTTAATGTGTGAATGATGAATGTATGAATGTATGTGAACGTGAATCTCTGGTTTCTGTTGTGATAGAATCGAAGTAAGTGCATGTCCTTTCCCCACTGCAGAAACCTGGTTCTGCAACCCCCCTTAATCATTTCGGGTGAGACCTCACTTGCTTCATGGGTATTGCTGGAAAGGGTAAAAACTTTCAGGGATGGTGCTTAAGGGTGTTCGGTTGGTGTTTGTTGACAACAGTGTGAAGTGAACCCCCGTAAACATAACTGTGTCAACAAATGGTTATGTTGCCGGGACCCTGAAGAAGAAAGATAAGGACATGCTGTGGCACTCGATGAAATCGGAGATTCTGGACTAGTTTGACAAGAAAGCAGAAGAATTCACAGAAGGAGAAAATCGGAACCTCGGGCATACGATAAGCAGTTGGTTGGACAAGCATATTTATTATGATATCCACGAGATATTTTTCTATGAATTCACAGTATTGCTGCATGAGTGGTTAGCACAACTGACATTTTAGAAGAACCATTGCCAAAAGAGTGAGCTTGATCACTAGACTCCAGAACTGATCCAACAGCTAAAATGGGTGGACAATAAGGTATCACGGGTTGTTGACTTCTGGGTAGACAATATCTTAGAAGGATACATCACTGAGTTTGCCATGGACATGACCAAATCATACAACGATGTAGAAAGGAAATTTTTCAAAGGACCCAGAGGAAGATTCCTGTTATCGTTGAAGCTCTGGATTAAGATGCTCATCTATGAAAAGGGCATACTAAGGATGAATTCTAATGAGTAGAAGAATCAATGTGCAGAAGTTGTGGGTACCGCATGAATGCAGGTCTGATAGAAAGATGCGGGGTAGATGGACCGAGCGACAACAAATTTTTAAGGGAGGATGACGAAGAGTGTGGTACCAGGAGGAGTGGGGTGATATTCCAACGACCCGAGAAGAAGAGGAGGATTGAGAGAGAGTCTCCTAAGGGGACCAGAATGGAAGACTGCGAAACAGGACCACAAGGGATGAAGAGACCTTATTACGACGAAGAAGAAAGTGAACAGGCTACCCCAAAATCCAAATAAGGACGAACCCTAAGCCACAACGTACCTTCAACTTCGTGCACTACTTAGAACTTGATAAGAGGAAATACAAGTTATTCGCAGAGCTATCCTATGTGCCAGAATAGTAGTAAGAGTAGCGGATTAGTAAATACTAATAGTAGAAGCACAAGAATGGTAGGCGACGACGCAAACATTCCAACCTTCTAGGGTAATGGGACTGAGCATTCCAAACAATACTGGTTTTTGTGCGAAGTAGTATGGGCCGTGAAGTAGGTCCAGGATGAAGATATAAAAAAGGGATAGTTAGCGACGACCCTCAAGGGCCGTGTGCTAGACTGGTATATGAAGTTTACTAAGGTACTGACGGTAACTCCAGGTGAAACATTGCTACAGATCAAAGTGGGGATGATCGATGAATTTAGAAAACCAAAATATGAGTCACAGTACATTACTGAGCTGAAAGAAATCAAACAGTTTCCCAACGAGTCAGTATGGGAGTTCGACCAACGATACAAAACACTAATGGATAAAGTGAGTTTCAGGATGAATGATATGCAGCATAAAGAATGGTTTATCGTTGGGTTGGTGCAGCACATTCCGGGATCGTTGATGTAACAGAAGGTAGCGACTCAGGAAGAAGTGCTAGAGACAGCAATGAAGTTGCAGGCTTCACCAATTGGTGAAACGGGCTTAGTCATGGATCAAATACAAGCGCAACTAGAAAACTTGACGATCCAGCTACAAGAAATGAAGAAAGGAAAAGAGGCCTACAAAGACGTATGGTGCACTAGATGTAAGATAGAAGGACATCACAAGGATCAGTGCCTAGAGTTTTGAGAATATTTGTAGTCAGGTGCACCGAACCCCCTCAATCAGGGTGGCTTTCCATGGTGTCACGTCTATCACACGAGAGGACATCGACCGGAAGAATGTGTGTACCTACAAAAGATGGTGTCGAAACTAGTGAACTTGTATTGCAAGTTCTGTCGATCGGTTGGCCATGACAAGAAAGAATGCAGATCTTATGACCTACTCCAAGAAAGGAATGCAGATACTTTCTTCATGAAAGGGGAGGAGCAACCACCGGTACAACAACAACAATAGTATAATCCACCGCAGCCACCATATAATCTGAAACCGCAATATGACTACTCCCAGTATGGCCAACTGACATATCAACAACTTCCATACGGTCCACCGCAATATCCGCAGCCGCAGTATGGTCAACCGCAATACCCTCCATACGGGTCATTGCGAGGAGGATTCAGAGGGGGGTTCTGCGGTGGCCAAGGTACCAGTGTCGGCCAAGGAGGAGCTGCTGGATGAGGTTGAGTACCTATAATATGTTACAATTGTGGTCAGCAGGGGAATTATCAGAGGGATTTCCCGAATCCAACCCCACAGTGCACTTACTGCAGCATTGTGGATCATGGTGTTGAAGATTGTCCTCAGGTCATCGTAAAGTGGCAAACTAAGAACCTGCCCCAACCTCCACAAAATCAGAATTAGAACCAGAATCCACTAGCGGTACACAAGATATCAACAGAGGTGAGAAGTCAAAATGCGACTATCGGAATAGTGACCATAGGAGGAGCTGTGACAGGGGTTGACAGGTCACAGGATAGCGTCCGACCGACAACAAGGAAACAAGTCACATTTGATGTGGAAGTAGAAAGGGATATTTTTTTGAAAGCACAGGAGGCAATGAGGAAGTTGAGACAACCACCTCTTCACCAGAAGGAAGTTACTTACGACATGATGCCAATATTCGACACAACGAATACAAAGAAAAAGGAGAACACCCTAAGATCCTTTTTAGAGAGTTTCCTGGAGCTGGAAAAAGATTAGAACACATTGGCGGAGATATCCAACCCACTGCATCAAAGAGAGGGTGCACGACAGGAGCGAACGATCAACTGCATCCATAAGAGGAAGATAGGACGAGAGATGCGGATGTCTACGCAAGTCAGAGCGTTCAATGTTGACTCCATTATCTTGGACTTGGGTTCGGATGTAAACATCCTGACAAAACATACATGGGAAACGATAGGGAAACCACAATTGGCTTGGTCCCCAGTATAACTGCGACTAGCAAACCAAAGTAAAGTCACCCAATCGGTCAACTATGCCAGGTCCCCATTGAGATTAAGGGACTCAAAACATATGTAGAATTTGATGTGATCAAAATTTTGGATAATACAAGCCCCTACCTAGTGCTTCTGGGGATTTACTGGGCGATGGAGAACCTGCCTATTATCAACTTCAAGAAGAGAACTATGTCGTTCGAGAACCCTGAAATAAGGGTAGTCGCACCTCTTGACCCCGCGGAAGGACAAAGGTGTGTTGAACCAACAAGGGATGAATTCACTGAAGGATGGGACAATCTGTAGAACATATCTGAAGACTAAATCAATTCAACTGTAGATGTAGAATTAGGATGGCATAGTAGCAACTCGGCGTCATCAGATTCGGACAAAGCACTTGAAAATTGGCAGAACCGGCTGCATGAAGTGAAATTTAGGAGGTGTGCACGAATTACTCAATCGCTACAAACGGTAGCAATAGAAGAGTGCGATATACCAATGTATGAGGGATTTCCCAATTTAGCTACCTTTCCTACTGAATTTGAAGAGAAAGTACCATAACCACAACGTCTATTGGCCTTGGAGGAAGCCCTGAAGGCTACACCAGCGCGATGGTGGGAAACACACAAGTATACCATAACTAATTGGCCACTATGTCGACACCTAATGACAATTAGGTTCGGTGACATGGAAGGATACGATGGAAGAAAGTACGATGGCAGAGGAGATCCGAAGGAGCATTTGGACGAATGTGAAATCAAATGGGGACCACGAGCGAAACAGGAATGGGTCCATGTGTTTATTCACACACTGGATGAAGTACCGCGAAGTTGGTATATCGCAGCAGAACTGCGACGTGGAACAACCTCATGGGAACAAATAATAATTGGATTTAGCCAAACGTTCAGTTTCACCGACGAAAACCCCTTCATCCACAGTTTATTACAGGACGCTCGAGAGAAAGTATTCAACGTAGTTCCGATAGAGAAACCTATGGGACTTCATTGGACTGCGACACCCCAAATGCTAATGGAATGCTACAACATAACAGGAGAACCAGATGATGAGGATGATCCGATGGATATGTATATCCCAGATTCAGAAGGAAGTCGCAGTGTGGAGGCACCAAAGATGTCCTCCAACAAGTTTCAGCAGCTGCTGCGAATCAAGGAAGTGAACATTGGGTCGGAAGAGAATCCCATGTTTGCAACCATTGGAGACTACTGGGATGAATTGACTATTGCGAAGATGACAAACCTATTGCACGAGTTTCAGGACTTGTTTCCGACAAAATTCTCAAAGATGAAAGGGATTTTAGGGGACCTAGGTTAGATGAAGATCCCATTAATACCTTATGCGAAGCCAGTGAAGCAGCGGCCTTACCGGTTGAATCCACAGTACAAGGAAAGGGTGAAGGCTGAGATTGAGAGAATGATGGAAGTAGGCATTATAGAACCAGTAGAAGAATCAGAGTGGATCAAGCCGATGGTGGTCCAAGATAAGAAAACCGATGAAGTCAGGATCTGTGTCAATTTATGGAAGATGAATGATGCATGCCTACACGATCCATTCCCGAAACCATTTACAGATGAAGTAATACAAGGAATGGGTGGTCAGGAAATATACTCCTTCACAGATGGATTCTCTGGCTACCACCAAATAAAGATTGTGAAAAAGGATCGACACAAAACAAATTTCATCACTGAGTGGGGTTGATTTCAATATACAGTGATACCATTTGGACTGAAGAATGCACCAGCAATTATTTTCAAGATTAGTAGTTTCAGCGTTCAAGGACTACATCCATAAGTTTCTTGCAGTATACATGGATGATTGGACAGTGTATGGGTTGGTCAACGATCACGTCGCGAATCTAAGGTTGATGCTGGAACGATGTTGATAGCACCAGATTTCATTGAACCTAAAGAAATGTATTTTATGCGCTCTGTTTTGGATTTTGTTGGGGCACATTGTTTGTAGGGAAGGAATGTTGGTCGACCCTACAAAGATCGCAATTATTGTCGACCTCCCACTACCAACAATAGTCAAGCAATCAAGAGCGACGTTGGGACACACATGATACTACAGGAATTTTATCAGAGGGTATGCAACAATCACAACGCCAATGGAAAAGTTGTTGAATAAAGACACCAAGTTCGAATGGAATGAAGAGTTCCAGAAGAGTTTGGATATATTGAAAGCAAACATGGTTGCGGCACCTATACTAGCATTTCTAGATTGGACAAAGGAGTTCCACGTTCATGTTGATGCATCATCAGTCGCAGTAGGAGTCATCTTGGCCCAGCTAGGAGAAGGCACCATAGACAACCCGATAGCATTCACAAGTAGAATGTTGTATATTGCGGAGAAGAATTATACAACTACAGAAAGGGAAGGTTTGGCAATGTTCTACGCCTTACAGAATTTTCAACACTATCTCTTAGGGGGCCATTTTCAAATGTTCACCGACCATTCAGCATTGAAATACCTAGTGAAAAATCCTGTGTTGAGGGGGGAGATATGTCGATGGCCATTACTCTTCCAAGAATTTGATTTTGAGATAATTGTAAAGCCAGGCAGACTGAATGCAGGACCAGAACATATGTCATAGATAGAATCCGGAGAAGAGCCAAGGAGCATTGAAAAAGGTTTGATGGATGCTCGGTTGTTCAGGGACGGAAAGCTCGACGACCATTATGAACAAATTATTTAATGTTTGGAAATGGGAAGGCGTCAGATGGATTCACTACCAACCAGAAGAAGTAGCTAGTCCTCGAAGCTGCATATTTTCAACTGATTGGAGGGAAACTATATAATATGGGACCAGATGAGACACTTCGACACTACGTCCTTCCGCATGAACAGGAAAGGACTTTAGTGAAATCTCATGATGGAATCGCAGGAGGACACTATGGAGGATGTGCCACTTCCAGAAAGATCCTCCAAATAGAATTATGGTGGTCGACGATGCATGGAGATGTTGCAGACTACGCTAAAAGCTATGATGTATGTCAACAGATAGGGAAGCCGTCACTAAGGGATGAAATTCCATTAGTACCTCAATTGACACTTCATGCTTTCAACAAATGGGTAGTTGACTTCATGGGACCCATCAATACACTAGGAAAAAGATCAGGGTCGCGCTACATAATCATCGTGATAGATTACTTGACACGATGGGCGGAAGCTGCACCAGTGAAGGATTGCTCAGCTACGAATGCATCAAGATTCCTCTTCGACAACGTGGTCACTAGGTTTGGGTGCCCAAATATACTAATGAGTGACCAGGGGACTCATTTTGTTAATCAAATGATCGGAGCAATGACAAAGGAGTTTCAAATTCAACATAGGAAGAGCACCCCGTATCATCTGCAAGCCAACGAGACAGCTGAGGCATTCAACAAAATCTTGGAGCATGCACTCATGAAGGTATGCAACACAAATCACGATTATTGGGATTTGAAGATTCCAACGATACTCTAGGCATATCGCACAACTTGCAAGCAATTGACAGGCCAGACTTTGTTCAAGCTCGTATATGGGCAGGAAGTCATAATGTCAATGGAGTACATTGTCCCAAGTCTGTGCATCACAGTAGCCATAGGAATGAGTGATGACAGAGTATGGAGTAATGGTTTTCCTAGTTGGTACAACTTGATGAGGATCGGTTCATCACAAGTTTTCATCAGAAGATCGAAAAGGATCGATGGAAGGCTTGGCATGACCGCCATGTTAAACCAAAGCACTTTCAGCGCGGAGACATGGTTCTGCTATATGACAGAGTAAGTTTGCAAAACACCTAGGTAAGTTACAGATGCATTGGTTAGGTCCCTACATCATAAATTTTGTCACTAACGGAGGTGCGGTACAGCCACAAAGTTTAGATGGGGTATTGTTTCCCAAGCTGGTAAACGAAAATCGGTTGAAACCATATCGCCATGAGCAAGCGCATAGCAATTGAAGAACAGGGTGAAAAAAAAAGAAGCAGATATGACAAAAAGTGGGAGACATGGCCCGACGGGTCGCTTGTCGATGCTCGGCACGGTTAGCATGTGGGAGTCCACTCAGCGCATGATTACCATGGCTAAGAAACACCAGAAGATGACGGACGGGTATGATGACACACTTAAGGACAAAATCAGATGGCTATGGGGAATATTTCACAAATTAGGCGTCAAGGACACGAGGAGCAAGCATAAATACAGGCGCAGAGATTGACGAATGTAAGTTGAGTAAATAGAGTCTGTAAGAAAGAAGAGGAGAATCAGTAAGTTGCATGACGCAAGTTAGTACAGAAAATGAAGAGAGTTAGTAAGTTGAGTAAGAAAGCCCAAGAAAGCTGTGGAAAAGGGAAGTGATATAGTTGCAATGGTACATTTTGTTTCCAACGGAAGCAGTCCAAGTGTGCTAAGGTCAAGGACGACGCGTGTCCATGAACAACCAGCAAAGAAAGTGGTGCAGACAATGGGGAGAAATGAAGATGAAGTCCCACTTGAGATGTCTAAGAGAATGGTAGTAGTTAGAAGAACCATGGTCCCTGCAACCACCAAAACACCACAGGCAGAGGCACGCTGGCTCCAGTAGCAGATGGTCAAATGTGAGAAACAGACATGCCAGAGTAGTTGGTCTGTTTCCCAATTTCGTGACATCAATGAAATTTTCCCCATATCGAAACAAGCATGAAGCGCAAGAGCAGGCACAGAAGGGATAGATGACGAAGGTTTCAAGAGACTGGAGGATGAGTTCGAGAAGTACATGACAGCGAGCTCCAAATGACAAGAACAGCTTCAGAAGTTTAGCACAACGAAGGATGAGAATAAAACCAGAGGTGTCAAGCTGAGGTGGCTCAAGGGAGAGCCACGAGTTTGTGTTGGGGGCCTTTTGGCATATGATTAGTCCGCATGAAGTGTGGAAGCCCACAACTACAAAGAAGGACCATCCGCAGAAGAAAGGGTCATTCACGGAGAACAAGGAAGCGCAATATTAGTTTAGGTTGTTAGAAAGGGTCATTTGGACCATTTTGTAACTGCCATAGTTGGATATAAATAGGAACATGAATGTAATCCTAAGGGAATCCTAGTATGAACTGGCATGATCATTGTGACTATGAGATTTGATTGTATTTTGCTCTGTTTTCGGCAGTTTTGTATGTATCCGCGATAAGATGTTCTGAAGTGTTTCTGCAAGGGGTATACCGTAGTTTTTGATGAGTTAATGCATGAAGATGTTCGGATCTTTTATTTTGTCTCTATTTATGTTCAAAGGTGAATGCTGCATTATGATTTCTCTTGTATTTTCTGTAAGGTTTCATTGATGTTATCTCCAGTATTACCCTATTCATGCGAATGACAATTATGTAATGAATATGCGAATGGTAAATACATGGTTAATGTGCGAATGATGAATGTATAAATGTATGCGAATGTGAATCTTTGGTTTCTGATGCGATAGAATCGAAGTAAGTGCACGTCCTTTCCCCACTGCGGAAACCTGGTTCCTGCAGCCCCCCTTAATCATCTCAGGTGAGACCTTACCCGTTTCGCGGGTGTTGCTGGAAAGGGTAAAATCTTTATGGGACGGTGCTTAAGGGTGTTTGGTTGGTGTTTGTTGACAACAGTGTGAAGTGAACCCCTATCAACAGCACTATGTCAACAAGTACAATACAAACAATATAAGAACCCTAGTTCATAGGGGTTTGACAATCACATGGTAAAACCCCTACTTGCAGTGCATCATAGAAAGAGATAAGAAAGAAAGATAATATCACTTCAATATGCTTCTTCTTTCGGTATTCACTTGCCCAACTAAAATTATGCACCAAAGAGAGAGAGATGTCTTCACAAATTGGATGGATGAAATGAGGAGTCACTCCTCTTATTTATACACATCAAATTACTTGAAATTTACTTGGTTCTGACTTATCTTCTTTAGTTGGGGCCGAATTGCTTGTTTATGCACTTCAATGTTGTGTTTCAAGTTGACCACATTATTATTGGAATTTACCACTTCTTTAGGAAATGTTGTCCAGTATGATGATGTTATAATTCTCCATCACATGCACATCTATTCACAACATAGATCCTAATGTAGATTTGACCCACACTAAGAAGTCTCGACCAAATTTTAGTGATTATGTCAATTTCAACATTAGTTTAGACTTGTATATTTCATAAGGGGATGAAAGCTCTGAATAAAATAAACAAATCAAACACTCTAATATAGAATAGATCACATTGTTACGACTGTAGGCAATGTGAGAGAACCCTGGGGTCCATTCTCCATACCACATGAGTGGGAGAGTCACCACCCCTGTCTCGGCCATTCACTTCTATAATGTGAATGTATCATTCATTAAAATCCAATTCAACATGGCCTCACTAGCCAATTTATCATGGCTATTCGTGAGTGAATGTCTTCCCAATGATGCACTTAGAGAAACATCCACACTCCCTCTCAATGTGGGAGTAATTATACATCACCCCAAGCTTCACACTCGATGATAATTTTTGTAATCTGCATCTCGAGTCTATTAAGACTATGCCTTGCCCCATTCACCACTAGCCAAACTAACAATTTCTATGAGTGAATATATCATTCTCCATCACCATGGATTCCTGTGGATAATGTCTACCCTGATGCTACTCATATGTATTGTATTGATATTTCATCTGCATCAATACTATATCTATATTGCATCAACATATGTACAACATCTATATTGTATCTACAGTTGTACTGCATCTGTACTACAATTGTACTGCAATTGCATATGTACTATCATCTTGGTATCTAGGACATTGTAATGTACCCTCCCTGAGGGAACCATGGTCCACCACTAACCCATTCAACTTCCATGGGTCCCAGTGGAAAATAATTAAATAAATTACTAAGGGGGGTTTAATTTTTACCAAAAAATTACCTTATGTGAATAAATAATATATGGTGGGCCTAAATTTTGATTTATTTAATATTTCTAATAATAATTTATGAGTTTTACATGCCTTAGGTGGCCCAAGATGGCACATAGGATAAGGATGAGGGAGACAAGTTGTATCCTCATAAAAATATGGAAGGAAAGAAGGTAAAAGCAATAAAAGTAGCCAAAAGTAGGAAAAGCAAGAAAACCAGCAGCAGATCAAGAGGGACGAATATTTCCATATTTTCGAAGATAAGGCTCCAGAAGGAATAGAAAACGTAGGAAAGCAAGCAAGAGGCCTTATGAAAGATGAATATTCTAAGTTTGGCTAGTGAGGGTGAATTCATGAGGAAAGTGCGTCCAAAAATGCAAAAGAAACTTGCCAAAGAAGCTCCACTCATCACTAATTCGAATTTCATAGACGACAGGAAAAAACGATAATAGGGGTTAATAAATGAATGATGAACACATCCATTCACATCTTTTGTTCATGTTGAGAATTCATATTTGGAGCTCTGTGCTTCTCAGAGGCTTGGGTGATGTGCCCCTTTCCAACATTAGGTGATGTGTCGCTTTGCATTCATTGATCCAACTAAAAGATTGAGAGATCCTTTTGTTGGAGTTTGGGGAAGAGGATACTCAATCCTTTTCATGGAGAGTCAAGGAAGCCATTAATTAATCTATAGGTCTGATACAAGTTTCAAAGAACGTGGTGAAGTTCTAGTTGGATGAGGAATAATACTACTACTAGTAGTGTTCCATTGCAAACAAGTTATACAACTTGATGAGAACCCGAGATTGTTCTCGTTTTTTGGGGGGTCAATTTTAGTAGCTTTTTTACCTCTGTTTCTGAAAGTGTGTATACTGGTAGCACCATTTTTCGTTTTGAGCCTCTTTTTTGCGATTTTGAAACTTCTTGGTCATAACAAAATTTTAATTTTTATTTACAACAATGTTTTTCCGAGTTGACAAGAACCCAAAATTGTTGTCATTTTTTGGGGGGTCAATTTTAGTAGCTATTTTTACCTCCGTTTAAGAAAGTGTGTATACTGGTATCACCATTTCTCGTTTTGCGCCCATTTTTTGTGTTTTTGATACTTCTTGGTCCTAAAAAATAATTTGTATTTAAAACTATGTTTTTCCAAATTTTACAAAAAAATTACATTTAGTAGCTTGTTATCTTGAAATATATATATATTTTTTAATTTTTTAATTTTTTAAAGCAAATTAAAATTAGAATATATATATATATATATATTTCATGTGGTTCACTTTAATCGGCTTAGCCGACCGCTACATCCACGAAATAATTTCCGACGGACCCGCCCCGAAGGGGTTTCCGCCCTGCGGCCGCTGCGTGCCTAACCCCAAGAGGGTCTATGAGGATGGATCCCGTGACCTCACATGCTGGGAGGCCTAACTACCAAGAACTCAACCGATCGAGCTAACTCTTGGGGCTTACATATATATATATATATATATATATATATATATATATATATATATATATATATATATATATATACTTGGATTTTTATTCATTAAATTTCCATCTTCATTAACTTATTTTTAAGGTTAAATTTGTAAAAAAATTGAAAATTTTGAAAAAAATAAACAAAAACAAAAAAAACCAAAATTAAAAAAAAAAAACTTAAAAAAAAAAACAAATTTTAAACCAATTTAAATTTTAAAATTAATAAAATTTTAAATTTTAAAAATTAACAAATTTTAAAACTAACAATTTTGAAAATTTAAAATTTAAAACTTAAAAAAATAAAAACTCCCCCTTTGCTCCCTTCCCTCCCCCCTACCACCTCCCTTCTCCTCCCTCCACCACCCACCACCCTTTCCCTCCCTCCTCCCACCCCCCTCCCCCCTCTCGCCCCTTCCCTCCCCATCTGCCCTCCCTCCCTCCCCCTCCCCTACTCATCTCCATCCCCCTTCGCCCTGCCTCCCCACTGTAGCTAGGGTTTTACCCCTAGCTTGTGCAAATGAGCACCTACTAAGGAGAATGGACTCCTTAGTAGCAGTTCAGTCAATGTAAATAATTAAGCTAAAACAGAAATATAAAAACTACTTTAAACATTGCATAAAACAGAAACAACAAATTTAAACAAGGGTTTTTTGTATTGATATTACCTTCAATGTGAAGGTTTGATGAAGCTCTTTGCAACGTCCAAGAGGATGCTCCAAGCTTCAATATGCTCCTTCTCTTTCTCCAATGGTGGGAATGGGCCAAAGGTGGCTCTCAAGGTGAAAGTAGTTCAATGGTGAACTAGGGTTTCGAGAGAGATTTTGGCAGAGTAAGGGTGCTTGTGATTGTGGATATGGAATAAGGGATCTCCATCACCTATTTATAGTTTTTTGGTGGTGGAGTGTTGACCCATGGTTTTGGGTAACACATGGTTTTGGGTAGCTGTATAGGGTTTTTTCCTCCTTTTCCTCATTATTTTATATTTTTTCTTCCCTTTTTAGGGGTTTTTGCTATTTTTAGAGGGAAAAGGGGGTTTTTTTAGCCTTTTTGAGGCTATTTTGATGGTTTTGTGGCCTTTTGGAGGCATTTTAGGCCTTTTGGAGGCTTTTTAATGGGATTTTTTGGGATTTTAAGGGAAATATGGTAGGAAAATGGACAAATGAGCCATATAATGTGGTAGATGAGGTAGTGAGCACTTTTTGGGTGTTAACAGATTGCCCCCTGATGTGCGAGGGCAGGAGCTCATCGTATGGACGATGGACATCATAAGTCATGAATGGTTTTCCTGGGTGTGGAGAGAGGAGAAGAAACAAACTGAAGCCCGGAACAACGATCCCGAACAACTGCAAGAACTAAAAGTACATAACCTCAATAATGGATGAGGAATCATCTGATCATATGGACAAGGCGGGCATTCCCATGCTCCTATCAGGATATAACATAACAATAACAATGGGGTCCAAAAAATGGGGACCTGAAATATACATGACCTCAAATACTGACTGAGGAATAATCTCAATATATGGACGAGGCAGGCATACCCATGCTCGTATCAAGATACATAAACATAACTGTGAGGCCCGAAAAGGGGGACCTGTAAGATACATAGCCACTGTGTACATCATAAGAGTCCAGAGGGGACACAAAATCTGGGACATACTGCTGGGCGGACCATGTCTGAGCTGAAAAACTGATACACTGGAACAATCAACAGTGCTACTGAGTGTGGTACCAAAGGGGCTGATGAGCTGCTGGATCAGAGTGTCAAGGGGTACACTCACAATGGTACACTGAACTGGAACTGATCTGGGACTGAAACTGGGTACTCAAGGAAGCATGTAACTGGATGGCTTCCGAATACAAACGCCAATGCATCCCGGACATCCACGGGAACATATAACTGGGCGTTCCTAAATGACTCACCAATGTGCTAGAGTCGGGGGAAATCCGGGGTCTTCGACTAAAAACTGATGGGATATAATCCTACGCGATCCTCAACGATGCGATCAAGGTGCTGAAGTCGAGCATGTGAGGAAAAACCACTCGGAGAGGCAATGAGGACTCCTCTCAGAATGATCCATAGGCACTTACCACAGATGGTGATAATTCCAAGGCGTAGGGACCTCTGGGTCTATCCTCTGGAATAGAGGAGCTGTTGTCGACAGAGGGAGACCTGCAACTATCAAGGCAATGATGTTTCCTTGACAGGAGCGCGAGGTGGAGAACCGAATGTGATAGTACTGATGGCAGGACTGACCAAACTTGTGGGGGGACAACTGGGCAAGTAGAGTGGGTGGACTCAAACTTCCTTTGCTCAGAGTATGATAATGGGAATGATCTGGCAGCATATGAAACTGACTGAGGGGAAAGGGATCATAGCTGTAAGGGATCTGGGAGGGTAACTAGGCTGAGGGAGACTCAAGCTGGTATAAAATGGCAAGAGACTGCAGAATACTATGAACAAAGGCGACCTAATTGGGGGTGCTGCCGAGATTGTCGATCATAGTGCCAGGAGGCACAAGAGGGTACTTCTTCATGGGTTAAGGAACTAGAAGAAGTGTGTGTAAAATTATACTGTCGTGTGGATTTATACGAGCCCAGGACAGTTCATGCTCGTGGTTGCTTTCAATTTTAAGGAGTCTGAAAGCGATAAGAAGACTCTGAAATGATGGAATGGTACTGTCGTGTGGATTTTCCGAGCCCAGGACAGTTCATGCTCATGGTTGCTTTCAATTTTAGAGAGTCTGAAAGCAAATAAGAAGACTCCAGGGGGTTGATTTTTCGTAGATTTAGTCTCCAAGGCCCAAAGAAGCATAAAAGGATGCAATGAAGAACTCTTCTAGCCGGTGTGACTAGAGTATTCCTTTTTCGTAATTAGTCTACCAGGTCCAGAAAAGGGTTAAACTTATACCAGATAGACGCCCTTTCAGGTACTTTAACGAGCATGAAAGGAAGCAAGATTGCTCGGCGATCTTTTCATTCTTTTAGGAGTCAGAAAAGAGCTTAACGGAAACTCCCTAAGTGCCTTTTTCGTAAAGGACTTGTCCGGCCCGAAAAAGGGATAAAATTATACCGAACAAAAGGAATGGCCAGGCAAGGAGGCAGTGTTCAATCAAGGAACATTAATGATGACCAAGACCGAAGGTGGGGGTGGAACACTGGTGGGCCTCCTTGCGGGGTAGATGAAATGGTGGCAAAATAACGAAACATTTGCAGTATGACAGGAGTGAATGGCTCATGTAAAAATGTGGAACAATCCGATAGCGGCCGATGTGGCGCACAAACCGAGGCAGCAAGGTGTCGGGACACAATGTTGAAATTGTACCAAGTGAGAGCGAGAAATGATCTCAAGCATCATCACGAGCTCGGAAAAATGAATCCGGCGATATAAAGGATGTTAAAAACAGGTAACGGCCGATGTGGCATGCACACCGAGGTGACAAGGGCGTTTGGGAAAAATACCCGAAAGATCGGGGGGTGAGAGCGAGAAATGATCTCAAGCATCATCACCAGCTCGGAAAAATGAATCCGATGATATAAAATATGCGAAAAATGGAGAACGGCCGATGTGGCACGCAAACCGAGGCGACTAGAGGTGTCTGAAAGAATACCCGAAAGATCGGGGGGTGAGAGCGAGAAATGATCTCAAGCATCATCACCAGCTCGGAAAAATGAATCCGATGATATAAAACATGTGAAAAATGGAGAACGGCCGATGTGGCACGCAAACCGAGGCGACTAGAGGCGTCAGAAAAACTGGCAAAAAATGATGGGACAAAAATAATGCAACGAGGTGACCATCATGACGGTCTCCTCGTGCTGATTCCGGTGGTGGAAATGGTGTGGAAAGACAAAAACAACAAGAAAGTACACTGTACAACGCAGACCAATGAGGCCGCGGATTTCTTTTATGGGTAAAAGCGCTTGAGATACAACCCATTGCGAGGGTTGCGCAAAGGACGGCCTTCGGAATCAGCTAAGATGTACGCCCCCTTGCCGAGGCAGGTCTGCACGATGTAAGGGCCTTGCCACATAGATTCAAATTTCCCTTTACCGGTTTTGTCATGGGCTTGGTCGTAGGTGAGGACGAGGTCCCCTTCATGGAAAGTTCGAGGGTGAACATGTTTGTCATAACCAGTTTTGGAGCGGTTTTTGGCAGCTTTGATGTTCTGGAGACTGGCACGACGGTCTTCATCGGCTTGTTCGAGTTGCAGCAAACGTTGCTCGATGGGGGAGGTGTCAGGGAGAAGCTCAACAGCGATCTGTAAAGCAGGAATCTGACACTCGATGGGGAGGACAGACTCGACACCGTGAACTAGATGAAAAGGTGTAAAACCAGTGGCGGTCTTAGTGGATGTGCGGTAATCCCACAAGGCAGGGAACAACATGTGGTGCCAATTGGACTTATGCTTGTCAACCGTTCGTTGGAGGATAGTTTTTAGGATTTTATTGATGGCCTCTACTTGGCCGTTCCCTTGGGGGTAGTAAGCAGAGGAAAATTGGTGCTCATATTTAAGGAGGGTGGATAACTCACGCCAGACGGCATCTTCGAAGTGTGAACCATGGTCAGAGACTAACTGCTTAGGAACCCCGAATCGAGCGATGACATGGTTGAAAAAGAAGCGGGCAGCAGTGTCGGCGGTACAATTGAAGGTAGGAATGGCTTCCGCCCATTTGGTGAAGTAATCAACAGTGACAACAATATATTTGTGTCCGTTGGCAGACTGGGGTCTACATTCCATGAAGTCTATGGCCCACTTACAAAAGGGACCAACGGTGACGACTGGGTGTAACGGAGCAGGAGGTGTCCGGGCCTTGGGGGCAAAAAGTTGGCAGTTATGGCAGTGTTTGACCGCAGTGATGCAGTCGGTGAAAAGTGTGGGCCAGAAGTATCCGGCGCAGATGACCTTTTGGGCGGTGGCCATCCCTGAGAAATGGCCTCCGCAAGCACCGCTATGACAGTCATTAAGGACGAGTTCCGCTTCCTCGTGTGTAAGGAAACGATGAAGAATTGTGTCAACCCCGCGCCGGTAAAGGACATCACCTAAGAGGAGATATCGAGAGGCCTGGTGACGGATGCGACGGTGTCCATTACAGGTAACTTTGGGTTTGAAATTCTGCGTGCGCGCGTATAACAAGATATCACCGTACCATGGGTCATCGGACGAGATAGTGAACAGGTGATTGTCGGGTAACTCATCGGAGATTGGTTTGGCCGGGAGAAGGGAAGGGAGATCAGTAATGAGTTGGGCCAGCGCGAGGGCTTTAGTGCTCTTAGGTGTTTTGAAGGTAAGGTCATATTCTTGGAGGAAAATGACCCATTTAGCAACACGACCTTGCAGGAGCCGCCGGGTTAAAAGATATACCATGGGGTTAGAGTCGGTGACGACTGTGGTATGACTCATTAAGATATAGTGTCGCAATTTTTGGACGGAAAAGACCGCTGCGAGGGAAAGTCTCTCCTCATATGGGTAACGTAGGGGTGGACCAGACAGGGTCTGGCTGACGTAGTAAATGACGTGCTCCTGGTGAGAAGCGTCTTCTTGAACCAAGACTCCAGATACGGCATGCTCGGATTCCGACACGTAAAGGATGAAGTCTTGGGTAAAATCCGGAGGGGAAATCAGAGGAGCTTGTGTGAGAGCCTTCTTGAGAGCTTCGAATGCAGCTTCTGCTTGCTCATCCCAGACGAAGGGTATGTGGGTACGGAGCAGGCGCAAGAAACCGTGAACGGTGGTGGCGTAATCAGGAACGAAGCGCCAAAGGAAGTTAGATCGCCCCTGCAGACTTTGGAGCTGCCGGAGCGTGTGAGGAGGGGGAAGGTCTAAGATAGCTTGGACTTTTAGAGGGTCAACAGTAATTCCTTTCTGGGAAACAATGAAACCCAACAATCGGCCTGCCGGAACGCAAAAGACACACTTGTGTGGGTTCAAGTGAATTTGATATTTGCGACAACGCAGAAAAACTTGCCGAAGGTCGTTAAGGTGGTCAGATCGTTTCCGGGAACGAGCTGTAAGGTCATCAAGGTAGACTAACAGGATATGGACCAAGTCGTGAAAGCAATAGGTCATGGCCCACTAGAAAGTGGCACCAGCATTTTTTAGGCCGAAAGGCATGACGCGATAGGAAAAGGTGCCCCATGGGGTAGTAAAGGCAGTTTTGTACTGGTCTTCCTTACGGATCTGAATCTGGTTGTATCCGGAAAAACCATCCATGAAGGAGAGGACTTCATGCCCCGCACACGCATCGATGAGCTGGTCAATAAATGGCGTGGGGAAATTGTCCTTAGGACAAGCGCGGTTTAAATCGCGGAAGTCAGTGCATACTCGAATGGTGCCTTGTTTTTTGTTAACGGGAACGGGATTTGAAACCCAAGTGGTATAGGCAATAGGATAAATGAACCCTGCCTTGCGCAGTTTCTCAATCTCGGCCTTGACAGCGGGGAGCTTTGAGGGATGAATGGGGCGCTGTTTCTGACGAACGGGGGGTACATCAGGCCATGTGTCAATGTGGTGCTCTATAATGGCGGGGTCAAGACCAGGCATTTCGGTATAGGACCAGGCAAAGACATCACGGAATTCTCGAAAAAGGTTTATGTAGTCCTCAATCTCTTGTTTACTGCAGAATGCTCCTAAAGTGATGAGTTCAGGGGCACGTCCTGGGGCAGCGATATCAACTTGGATGACAGGTGAGATGTTGGCCATGTTACCTTCCTCGAAGGCATCAGGAGCAGGAATAGGGTCCTTGAACCAGTCGACCTTGGTGGGAAGGAAGTCTTTGGATTCAACCGCAAATTGGGTAGCGGTACTATAGGAAGATGCTTCTGGGATGAAGTAGGAACGATGATGCATATCATCCCAGGGATAATCCGGGGCGGTAAGGGCCTCAAGAATATCCTCATCGGTACGGAAAGTTGGCGTCGTCAAATCGGTTGACGAGGGGGTAGTGGTTGAAGAGATCATGTAAATGGTGTTAACCTCTCCTGAAGGTGAAGAGTCTGGGGGGTAGATCTCCTCAATGGTAGGTGGTGCCGTCTCAAGATCCAGATTGTTCATCTCATAGAGAGCCGCTCTGTAATCCGGGAGATCGGGACAATGATGTGAATAATGCCTGTAAATACCGCATATGGCGCAGGAGTGGTTGGTACGTAGGGACTTATCTTTAGGCTTGGGAGTGGGGTTTAGTTCGACAGTTGGGATGTTGGGGTCATCGTCGAGCATTTGCATGTGCTTTTGCAATGCTGGTAACTGTGGGCATTGGTGGGTCGCATGGCCCAACTCGTCGCACAGCGAGCATTTGGGAGGAGCACGAAATACTGGAGGGTTTTTTACTGTCTTTGGAGGTGGTACAGCAGTGTAAGGTTGTGGACCTCTGCCCCCAGTGGGTTTGGGAGTAGGAGGGGGAGTCGTGGAGGACGAAGGGGTAGAGACACCAGGAGGTGGCTGAGAGGTAGTAGCCATGGGTTGCACCGGTTGGAGGACGACATCTGGTGTCGGCGGGGCGAACGGGAGGCGAAAGATACCATACGGGTAATCCCAAAGTTAACCCAGGGAGACTAAGGGTAGCCATGACCGGGGCGCTTACTACTCCCGATGGAGGAACTAGGAAGGGGATCGTATGGATAGGTGTAACACCAATGTGGCTAGGTACCAATGGTGGTTTTGGCAACAAGGGTGGTTGATTATTAGGTGGTAGGTTATCGTGGGATAAGGTACATAAGTCAGACACTTCTGTGTGGGCTGAGGGAGGCAGAATAGATTGAAAGGTGGAAGTCATCGGCGCGTCAGAGTAGACGCCAGGCCCCGTAGAGGAAACGAATGAGGTGGTGGCACGAGAAACGGGTTGTTCAACCATGGGGAGAACATTTTCAGGTGCCGCAGGAGCACTGGGATCATAGTAGGTGAGCTGGTCAACCTTAACCACGCGTCCCTCATGGGGGAACATCATGGTGCGGAAAACAGAAGAGGCAACCGCCTGCATAGCATACATGTAGCTGCGGCCAAGTAAAAGGTTATAATCCAATTGGGCATTAATTACCTCAATGTCAATGAGTACAGTTTTGCCACCTAACTGGACGGGGACATTGGCTAGGAGGCCTTGGGGCTGAGCCGAACGACCGTCGTAGGCGTGTAATGCAGTGGTGGACTGCTGGAGAGGAGGGGATCCCAGCTTCTGCCATACGAATGTAGACATAACGCATGTGGAGGCACCCTCATCGATGATGCACCGATGGATGACAAGATTCCTAACGGAGACACTAACTTGGAATGCTAAGCTGGAAGGTAGGCGTGGTTCAGACTGGTCTAAATCAAATGCCATCAAATTCGAACCATTTGGGTCAATCCCCCCAATGGCGGAAAGTAAATTCTTGCGCTGGGAAGGGCAGTTCTTCAAGTCTTCTAATGCAGACATGGCTGCGGGAGATTGGGCTAGGTCGTCTACAATGCTGTAGTTTGATGCAGCGCGCGCATTGGGGTTATTGTTGATACGACGAAGTGGGAAACGAGGGGCTTTTGCAGCGCCATCGATGGGAGGCGGAGGTATACGTAACGCCTGATCGGTGGGATGAGCGTTAGTAGGTTTATCCGTGGGAGGGGCTTCAGAGGTGGAGCCATATTGGTTCCGACGGGTCTGGAGGTTGACGTCAGCAGATGACATCATTAGCAAGTGATGGGTACCTAAGTCAAACATGGGTTGATCAGGAGCAGCGTAAGTGATCTGTTGTTGTTGGGGCGCGTTGGCTTGACGGGGAGCCAATGGCTGAGTGTTCACTATGCCTTAGGTTGGTAAGGGGTTTTGCAACACCAGAGGGGGTTGTTGAGGTTGGGGGGGGTTGGGCGGTGCTTGGGGAGCCGCATGCCCTTGGCGATGGGCCTCGTCAACCCAGAGTTGCCGAGCTCGCTCTAAGTGTGGGCAAGCATGTGTGTAATGGCCATAGACCCCGCAAATAGAACAAGGATGGTTTGTTCGCAAATTGGGGTTTTTAGCCTGCTTGGGCGGGCGATCAGGGTTTTGATTAGCGGGGGCCGCATTGTTGTTGTCGGGGGGATTAGCCGACTGACCGGCTTGGTCTGCAGGTTGGTTGTTCCCACGATTACGGCCCTTGCCGCGGTTCTGTTGGCCCTGGTTACGTTGGTTGTTCTGGTTTTGCTGCGGGTTTTGTTGGGTGTAAACTTGCCCTTGGGCAGCAGGTGGATTTTGAGGTTGCGCAGGTGCTGGAGCAGGCTGCGGTGGATGGTATGCAGGTTGAGGCTGAGCAGGTGCAGCAACTTGAGGGGGTTGTTGATATGGCTGCGGAGCAGGTTGTGGGTGTGCCGCAGGGGCTGCCTGTGGCGGATAATAAGAGAGTTGGGCTTGTGAAGGCGCAGGAGCTGGGGCAGCCTACTGATGGTAGTAAGGCTGAGGTGCGACTGGGGGAGCATAAGCAGGAGGCGCATAACCGAAGCATTGAGGTGGACATGAGGGTCCATGGGAATGGTGGTGTGTCATGGGAGCATATGAGTTGGTTGTTCCAGACTGTGAGGTAGCCCGTGACAGGTCGGGGCCAGGGGTAGGTCGTGCTATAGAAAATGGTTGGGGATGCGAAGAAACACGACCAATGATACCGTCTGCAACGTGGGATGCCCCCGGCGCATCGTGCTGGGAGGACTCGCCGCGAGGGGCGTCAGGTATAATGGTATAAAGGTAACCCAACTGGGCGTAAATGAGGTCGAACTGTTGGGCCTTAAGGATGGCCTCTTCTTCAGACTGGGGTCTTTCTGATGCCACATCCTTAGCAATAACAGGGAAAAGGGATTTGAGGAACCAATCTAGGAAGATACGGTCGTCTAGTTTGATCTTGCATAAGCTACGGCGTCGACGCCACTCATGGATGTGGTCCGTGATATGGGTAGCCGTGTTTTGTCTACAAGATAGAAGGATCTCAACGCCCGCGTCATAGCGGAAAGGAAACTGGAAGAACTGCAGGAAGGTCGAGGCCAGGGAAGCAAAGGTGGCATGGGTCCCATGAGGTTGCTCGATATACCACTTGGCTGCAGAGCCAGTGAAGGTGCACTGTAAGAGACGGAGGCAAACAGAGTCATCCACGATGGAGTTAGAGGAACACCATAGGTGGAAAGACATGATATGGTTTTGTGGGTCCTCACCGGTCTTGCCCTCGAACTTAGGGATGTCAGAGGGGATCTTGGTAGGCATATGAGGCCACGTAGGGTCGTGTCGAATAGGATCGTTGGTCAATATGGCCAGGTCAGGTAGGTTGAGGCTAGCCATGAATGGCAAACTGGAAGAAGGATGTGACACAGTAGTGGGTTGGACCAAGTTGGGGCCAGTGCCCCCAAGTGGAGGGACAATATTTGGGGTGGTGCCCCCAAGTGGGGGAACTGAGGTAGTGGAGGATGGTCCAGCACCACCATGGGTAGTGTGAGCCACTGATGTAGTGGGGATAGGTATTCCCGTTGCGGGAATAGGTACCGTGAGGGGAACGGTAGATGGGAGTCCCATGGAGGGCATACCCAAAATAGGTGTAGTGACTGGTGTAGTGGTGGATGTGACACCAATGGTCCCTATAACAAACGGAGTGGAAGTTGTACCAGCCATGGGGCTAGTAGGGGCAGTGTAAATAGGGTTCTTAGACTCTTCGTTAGAATCGGAGGTAAAGTAAGGGGCATCACTATCTGGTGACAGAGTCCTACGTCGCTGACGGGTGGAGTCAAGTGACAAGGCTCTAGACCTGTGATGAGTGGTATCAACAGATGATGATCGGAATCTATGACGGGTGGTGTCAAGAGAACCGTGCTGTGGGGGCTCGCCCCTGAGGCGCCGAGAATGTCTCGGGGACTCAATGGTGACAGATGGTGTCAAATCTCTGTGGGTTGAGGTGAGTAAAAAACAGCTCAAAAACCCTAATGCAACCGAGTGTGCAGAAGGAGAGCTAAAAAGCAAGGCACTCAGGCCAACAACCAACTCAAAACACCCACTGCAGCAGCTGTGCTACAATAGGTGGAGTAACAACAAAGATGGTCAGAATACCAACAAGCAGCAGGTTTCCTAAAAAGAAAAAATGGTAGACTCACTAGACCAAAGGGAGGTAAAGGAGCATGCAAACACCTAACTAAAAGTATTCTGACTCAACTAAACATATCCTCTGCAAGGTGATGAAATCCAAGTCAGACAATATGAGTAGAAAAGCCAAGTGGCTATGATATCCCCCTACCGGGAGGGACACCGGGTAGTCAATCCTAGAAGAATGGCAACTAAGATACCCCGTTCATGACACGTCCAGAAAGGTGAATCTGCCGTTTAGTTCGTTGACCGCAATACCCCTATACAGGGATATCCCGCGAACCGCGAAAGGTAGCCCTTCGGTTACTGAATGGAGTGCGGTATTCCACTCAGGCCTCCGGAACCAGTCTCCCGACTTCAACCCTCCTATGGGAGAGGCCCTCTGATAAACTGGTCGTGACCGTGCCAAAAAGTACTAGGGGATTTTGGTTCCCTATTTGGACAACAACTATGTCTCAAGTGAAATAACCGAGGGGTGTTATTGGAAGCCTATCCCCCCGATCCTACCTAACTACAATGATTCTTTTGTGTTCCCCAAGTGGGGTTAGAATGTTGGTTTAATTAGGTATTTTTTAAGGCTCACTTGAATTATGTGACAGAGTGTGTGCTCGTGAGGTGATGAACCCAAAATAGAAGTGCCACAAGGGGGGCAACTTCTAACTATCAATAATACTGAAATTGAAATTTTAACTTGCAAAATTTTCTGAATTAAAAATACTGAAATTTTAAAAGAATTCTGTAAAGGGAACAGAAATTATGTTGCAGAAAGGCTGTAAGGAAGTGAGGCTGCAGGTGGGACAGAGGGCTGTTCAGATGCAGAAAATATTGTAGCAAAAGGGGCTGGGCTCAAAACAGGAAAAATGCAGAAAACAGACCGCGGGTCTGTGGCGAATCGGAACAGGCAGACCGCGGGTTTGAGGAAAACAGACGCGGTCAAGTCGCGGCTTTCGGGCCAATAGGCGCAGTCGGGATGCAGGAAACGGGGAAAAAGACGCAGTCGGGTCGCGGCAAAAGAGCTAACAGACGCAGTCGGGACGCACGAAAGAGGCAAAGAGCCGCAGTCGGGACGCACGAAAGAGGCAAAGAGCCGCAGTCGGGATGCAGGAAAATGGCCGACAGGCGCAGTCAGATCGCGGCAAACAGGCTGATTAGCCGCGGTCGGATCGCAGGTAACAGACTTGAATCCGCCGGCAGAGCGTCGGAAACAGTCTGAGAGCCGCGGTCTGGTCGCAGGTAAAGGCCTGAAAGACGCGGTCGGGACGCGACTGCAGAGGGAAAAAACGCGGTGGGCGGCGGCCGAAAGGGACAGCCGAAAGGGAAAAAATTTAAAAACGGAAACCAGAAATTCAAAATCTAGGGGAGTCGCCAAAACTGTAGCTAGGGTTTTACCCCTAGCTTGTGCAAATGAGCACCTACTAAGGAGAATGGACTCCTTAGTAGCAGTTCAATCAATGTAAATAATTAAGCTAAAACAGAAATATAAAAACTACTTTAAACATTGCATAAAACAGAAACAACAAATTTAAACAAGGGTTTTTTGTATTGATATTACCTTCAATGTGAAGGTTTGATGAAGCTCTTTGCAACGTCCAAGAGGATGCTCCAAGCTTCAATATGCTCCTTCTCTTTCTCTAATGGTGGGAATGGGCCAAAGGTGGCTCTCAAGGTGAAAGTAGTTCAATGGTGAACTAGGGTTTCGAGAGAGATTTTGGCAGAGTAAGGGTGCTTGTGATTGTGGATATGGAATAAGGGATCTCCATCACCTATTTATAGTTTTTTGGTGGTGGAGTGCTGACCCATGGTTTTGGGTAACACATGGTTTTGCGCAGCTGTATAGGGTTTTTTCCTCCTTTTCCTCATTATTTTATATTTTTTCTTCCCTTTTTAGGGGTTTTTGCTATTTTTAGAGGAAAAAGGGGGTTTTTTAGCCTTTTTGAGGCTATTTTGATGGTTTTGTGGCCTTTTGGAGGCATTTTAGGCCTTTTGGAGGCTTTTTAATGGGATTTTTTGGGATTTTAAGGGAAATATGGTAGGAAAATGGACAAATGAGCCATATAATGTGGTAGATGAGGTAGTGAGCACTTTTTGGGTGTTAACACCCACCCTCCCCTTCCCCCTGCCACCCCCCTTTGCCCTCCCCTCCCCCTCTCCTCCCCCCTCCCCACCCCAAGACCGACACCCACTCGGCCCCCCTAGTGTGGCAGTGCGATTCTCATAATCACACCATGAGAATCGCGCTTCCGTAAAAGGACAGCGGAAGGAGCGGATCTGCTCCTTCTGCCACCCCTTCATGATGACGCAGAATCGCATTGCCACAAAAGGACAACGGAAGGAGCATATCTTCTCCTTCCACCGCCCCTTCACAATCGTGTGATTCTGAGAATCGCGTTGCCGCGTAAGGGAGGCCGAGTGGGCGTCGATCACGGGGAGGAGAGGGGGAGGGGACGGGGGAGGGGCAGGGAGGGAGGGCGGATGGGGAGGGTGGTGGGAATGGGAGGGGGAGGGAGGGCGGTGGGAAGGGGAGGGAAGGGGTGGGAGGGGGGACAAGAGTGGGGAGAGGGAGGGGAAGGGTGGTGGGTGTGGAGGTAGGCGGAGGGCAGTGGGAGGGGGAGCGGAGGGGGAGTGGAAGGGGAGGGCAAGGGTGAGGGGTGAGGGTGTTTAAATTTTTTATTTTTTATTTTTTTTATTTTAAAATTTTAATTTGCTTAAAATTTTAAAATTTGTTAGTATTTTGTTTTTGTTTTTTTTTTTATAAAATTTAAAAATTTCATATATATATATATATATATATATATATATATACAAGAGAGAGAGAGAGAGAGAGAGAGAGAGAGAGAGAGAGAGAGAGTTATTATTATTATTATTTTTAATTTTGGTTTTTGTTAATTTTTAATTTTAAGTATTTTTTTACAATTTGTTTTCATTTTTTTTAATTTTTTTTAAATTGCTTATAATTTTCTTGTACATATATATTTTTTTTAATTTGGTTTTTGAATTTTTTTAATAAATTTTGGATTTTTGAATTTTACTTTTTTTATTTTTTTAATTATGTTTCTTTAAAGTTCTTGTTTTTTGAAATTTTAAGGTCGAATAAAAATGACAATGATTCTAGGAGGTTCACTTTTCAATCCAGGGGTTGATTTGGGGTTTCGATTACAACGAACCCATCCATGGTTTCCGGAAAGTTGTAATTTTACTCCCCACCAAAAAGGGGTGATATTGTGTTTCCTCTCTTGTTCGTCCAAATATCATATTTTCTACATTTTATGGTTTAGTATATTGTTTTATTATGAATAATATCATAAATTCTTTTATTTTAGATGGAATGAGTGGTGAAATAATTTCTTGAATAATTTATGTTTAACTTAGTGCTACTTTTATATAGTGTTACTAACTGTGTTAATAAATCCAATTTGAAATTATGATACAATGATATAACAATGTCTTTTTTTGAAAAAGTGTGCTACCGATAGAATTAGTTTTCAATTCAGGGATTGATTTTAATATTTTGTAAACACCAATAACTTTTGTTTTGGTCCATGTCTATATTTTTAACCATAAAAAAAAGTGGTGCTACTGGTAGCACCACTTTTTGTTTCATAGTTGTTTTTTATGCAAAAATATGAGTTTTTATGGCTAGAGTTCTCATTTTGAGTATAAATTTCTCATCAAGTTGTATAGCATGTTTGCAATGAGTTTTAACATGTGGAGAGTGAGGATTGAAGGGTTGTGCTCCCTATGATCTATTGTTGTTTTCCATGAACCTATAGTGAGTTATAATATGGTGTAATCCTGCTCATAGATCTGATCCAATGATGAAATATCATTTTCTCATTCTCAAATGTTTAATTTCTTCTTCTATGTTGTACAATCCCAAAGATAATGGGAATTCGGTAAGTTTGGGCTCCAATACACTGTTATTGTCATCTATTAAAGTATCACAAAGCTTGTTTCTACTCAATGGCATGTTGCTGGCCTCATATATGAATATTATTGTAGAATTTGTGACCTGTGAATACTATTTCGAAATATATTTTTTCATTGTCCTCTATGGTAGAGTAATTTTGACTACTTTTATGTTTTGAAGCATTGAATTGCTTACTATGATTCTAAAATACGATCTGAAGGTCCATACAGTCAAATCATATTTATTAGATTCCATTCACACTGAAAGAATAGAAATAAAGAAGGTTATTGTGTCATTCGAAGTTTCTTGGAAATTGCCTCATCCACTTGTCCTAATTTCAAACCTTGCACCTAACTAAACTCTTTGCAGTCAAACTTTGTCTATTGAACCTAATTATTGATCTGAGTGGTGTTATAGTTGGTTGGGGTAGTCTTCTGGCCATCCACTTCCATACCTACACCAGAAGCCATTGTGTTCCACATAAGTCCTAGGGATATTGCATCTAAGTCTTTGAATTTACTAAAGGGTCTTCCCAGGTGTGATCCACCCAAAGAATGCATAATTGTCGAAGTTGGGAGTCTGTCGTATGATCCTATAGTGTTTATGGAAAATGTTCCTAATGACTAGGAAGTAAATAGGTCACCAACATACTAACATAATTAGGCAGATAACAATGAAATTGAAGACAAGCAATAAAGATATTTTTCATGGAAAAGACAAAGGGTTTACAAAGACTACACAATTGGTACCTTAAATCAAATAACTGGTTGATCCAAGCACTTGAATCCTTTGGATATGCTCCACAAACTTGCATAAATACTTGCAAAAAAAATGTAACCTTCCTCAAAACATTTGGCTATACATGGATAAACAATAAAGTTGAAAGCACATACATATAAAAGCATGAAAGACTTCCAAACATCCAATTCATGTATCAAACACTAGTAATTTAGGAAAGGAAAGGATTCTTTATTGATTATGAAGATAACAACAAATTTCTGCAACAACACTTGTGAAACTAAGATCCAAATTATCTTGCTCCTCTCCTTCTTCCAAAATTTCTCCAACATTTCCTTACAAGATGAGTGAACCCCCTCTCTCATGGCCCTCCCTTTGTATTTATGACAAATCAAGGAGAGTAGGCTCAAGAGAGGATAAGTTAGGATGGTTGTGTAATTTAGAAAACCAACTCCAACTTCCCATATTTCATTTTTTTTTAATTTATCATTATTTATGAGGAACACACGGGTGAAAGTTGTACAACTAGCGATTAAACCACTAGGAAGCTTCAGACAACATGCGAGTGCAACTTTTGGGGGAAAATTGTGAGTGATAAAGGGAGCATAAGCGAGTGATTGCTACTTTTCAAGTTAAAAGTAATGTTTATGTCCTAAGATCAATACAAAAAAGGGTGATCTGCAGAAATAAGGAAATGACAAGGGGCACAAACATCTATAGCAAATCCATGCTCTTCCATCCATAGTGTCCTTTTGTGTGCACGAAAATTTAGTCTCATCACAGATAGAGACGTGTCAATTTGATTTATAACATATTCCCCCTAATGCATGAGGTCGGAAGGGAAGACGATGGCTGAAATGCATTATAAACAGTGAAGTGGAGGAGCGCAATAATTACAGAATCAGAGTCTCAATCGGTACCTGAAACAAAACAAAGGTCATCATACAATATAATCTTGACATAATGTCATGTTCAACAGGATAGAACATGATATCCAATACCTATGTGTAACTGATGTATATATCATGGCCACTGAAATACACGTGTGGATCCATGTCACAGATGGAGAACATAGCCACAATGAATAAACTGGATTTATGTCTCATTAGGAGCCAAAATGAGTGTGGCTCAGTCTTGCATAGCTTGGGAAACAACAAGGTATGATATAGGACCAAGGTCTTCAATCCAAACCGTCCAAAAAGGTACTAAGCCTAACCATGTGAATAAATTATTTGAGGTCAAGCATGGAGGATATCATCTGATTATCGATCATTGATGTGAACCGTTAATAGACGCGAGGATGCTAACCAATAATGAAAATGAGGCCAAGGTACCTAGTACATTCTTGCAAGTGTGAATAAGAGGTCTTGAAGTCGAACACTTGAAGAATCTATCGAGTAAGAGACATTGATGTATTCTCATAACTCAAGAGCGAGAGAACATGCCATTGATGACTGCAAACATCAAGGTACTACCCAAAAATCTAAGAATCCTTCCCAGATAAAAATGAGTTGAAGTCGATGGGAAGCGACCCGTGAGAAGGAAGGAATTAATGAATCCTCCATAATATCACATGAGGAAAACTTGGAGACTGAATTGGTATGAAAAAAGAGTACGTACAGACTAATATAAGGGATGGCCGACATGAGAAGTCAAGGAAAACTACATAATGGGTGACACAGTTGAGATCCTTGAATAGTGAGCACGAAACTGGAGTAACTGAGGCACCTTGGAACATACGGAAACCATGATATAATTCTACCATATAGGAGATATGACAGACTCTTCATATGATCAAAAGAGTAACCAATCGTAGGAGTAAATAACTCTGGAATAAGGTTCATCCTAAAGCCGAAACTAAAACCCACTGACTCAAGATGAGTGTTATGTTCAAGGAATAATTAGACTTGCTTCCATAATATGAAACCTTTCCCTTCCCTTTATCTTCTTAGGTATATTTTCATTTTTTAACGAGCATGAGAAAGATAAAAGGAAGCTCGATAATGTATTTCTTGTAAACATTTAATGAGTCCAAGAAATTAAACATGGTACCTTCTTCATTTTTTAACAAGCTCGAAGAAGAGAGAGAAGAGTGCTTGATAGGGGTCCAACCATGTGTAATTTTACAAGCCTGTGGGAGGAAAAGTCAATACTTTCTTCATTTTTTCACGAGTTTGAAGAAAATATAGACTAATACTCAATAAGGTACTGATCCACGGATTTTAATATCAATCTTGGATCTGTTCGTGCTCGCAGATGTTTTCATATTTGAGGAGTCTAAAAAACTCAAACAACTCCATACACCTACTTTTGGATTTTATATCGAGCCCAAGTTGGTATTTGCTCGCAGGGATTTCATGTTTAGAGATTCTGAAAATCCTAAAGAAGACTCCAAGGGGTACTTTATCATAAATTTAGTCTCCTCGCCCGAAAAAGGGTAAAACAATACAAGAGAGAACTCTTCTAGCCACAGTGAACTAGAGTGTTCCTTTCTCATAAGTAATCCACAAAGGTCCAGAAAAGGGTTAAACTCATACCTAAGTGGATGTCCCTTCAATTCCTTTAACGAGTCTAAAGTGAACAAGTGGACTTGGAAAGATTGTCAATTTTAAGGAGACTAACAAGAGCATGAAGAAAACTCCATATGGATGGGAGCTCTATAAAAGGTGGCCAACAAATAATAAAGAAAGGATATGTGTTTTTTCTGTGTGGATCATAATATACTGAGAAATATCCCAAAGCACCAACTGACAGCATGGGCACCAATGTGGCATGGTATGCTATCTAGGGTGTCCCATGTAGGGTAGGTCCTAACCATTGAAGAACAATGACAATAGTGGGAAAATGGAAGGCTAATGTCGTAGTCCATGGTAAAAAAGGGGTCATATGGCGTAAAACGATGGTAAGGTATTAATGCAATGAATAATGCAACGGTAACCTAACCAATATGCCATGACTAACAAACCTTTTTCAAATGGAAATGTGGACAAAAACCTTATAAAAGTGCCTTGTTTCTTATTGACCTAGTCAAAACATCATTAGTAGTCACCATTAAAAAATATGTCATAAAACGACTTTTAGACTATATAAACGGAGTAAAAATAAAAAATATTTACCACAAATTGTCACCAACGGGTAAAAACCAATTCATTTATCATTTTACCATTTCAAAGAGAAAAAAATCTCTAATATTTCAATAATTGATTGCAACCAATCCAGTGGACGATTTCGCACTCCATGAGTTACAAGTAACTCTTGTCTCTCTCCTCTGCATTTTGCATGTACTTTTTATGATTTTTGTGAGTTTTTATGTAACTTTTAAATTTTTTTATGCGTACATGTGGGTGTAAAGTGTTGAACTAGCGGGTTTGAGAAAAACACGCAAGTGAAGCATTCTTCACTCGTGGGTAGACTGATGTTGTTATAATATAGACTCGTAGGTGGCGCAGTTTAGGTTGAAAAAATTCAACGCTCACTCAAATGAATGATTTCCTTGCAAATATGGTGCTTGTATGGAGGGAACGTGAGCATGAAGCTATGGATATAGAATCTATGCATGACCCTTTGACCTTGAATGCATTACACTGGTGTGATTTATCAAAATTATTTTGCACATCAAACATGAGGGCCCAACCCTAATTACTTGAGATCCTAATGCATTTATGGGATCCGGATCAAGAAGTATTAAACCTTAAAGGTGAGATAATTGAACTCATGATAGATGATATCTGTTTCATCACCAGATTATCCTGACGAGGAGAGGTGTTAAACCTCAAGGTCACTTTCCGTGGAGTGGGGGGCCTATCCATGCAAGACTATGTGAACACTTATTACATAGCCACAGAATAAAAAGTGGCACTCGACTGTCAATAATCCAAATAATGATCTTTCCATTGAAATTCGAAGTGAGTACCATCAATCGAGTGGGAGGTAGTGCTGCAAAACACTTGGATACTCACAATTATATGCAAATCATCGTAGAGTGCTTGTGTAATGTGACCTTTGGCTGGTGCACCAGACTGTCGGTGAACATGAAACACCAACTCACAGAATGAAGGATGGGAAATAAAAATAACTTTGGGTATGGAAGTATCTTATGCACATTCATCTTTGAGAGGGTTCCTAGTTTGAGCCTAAGAGTGACCCTACCACCGATCGACCGTTGTGAGCCCAAATCGGTTCATTGGGTGAGGTGTTTGTACAATAGGGAGGTGGAGACACCAAAAATTCATATGATGATGAGAATTTCCTGGGGTGGTGGAGCTCATAGATTCCCACATTTGAGTAGTTCCCATACATTGGATTGGACATCTGAGGAGACCCGGAGCTCATGCTCCCTCTAGGAGCATCTTGGGGAGATATAGGTAACAAATTTTGTTTAGTAATATTCAATTTTTATGAATTTTGTCATAAGTATGTACATGTATACTTTAGTGAGTTTAAGTATTAACAAAATTCTTGATGCATATGTTGGACTAGTGAGGCCAGTTGGACACCCTAGAGTGTGCGTACTACCAGTGGAGACGGGAAGAACAGACGCTATGCTCATGACCATTGAGGGGAAGATGAACCAATTGACACATGAGATTACTGCATATCGTATAGAGTGCATTCCTATCGATATGTAGGAGCATGTGGTGGGAATGTCCCATGCATGGATTAGGCTACTATGTAAAGTAGCTAGAATAGTGATCTATTATAGAGAGGTCATGGTTGAGGAGGCGGAGGCTCCAGCCTCTCCATAGGAACATTTACATCATTTGAGGATTTTATACTCGATTTTGTATATTCATATGTATTACTGATGGATATGGATACTCAAACTCTTTTTATTTTTGACCTTTGTATACATCTATCGATTATATTTACATGTTTCTCTTATGTGTGTGGTTATAAAAAAATTGTGTATTGTACAAATTCCAATCAAGTATATAGTTTGCATATGCATCAGTTATAGTGTTATGATTTCTTAAAATGTGTTGATATATAATGGAATCAAAATTTATTTCAAGTAGTTTGACTTTAAAGAACCAGCATAATAGAGAACGATCCCTAACTTGATACTCACCATTAAGCTAAGACACAATTAACTGAGAATCAATTCTAAACTCCATAAATGAAATTCCATGGTGTAACCCATCCTGGAGCAACTCAATAACAAAACTATACTCAGGTATATTGTTAGTAGCCATGCCTAAACAAGCACCTCCTAACGAAACTAGTTGTCTTGTGGGTGAATAAATCACCCAAGCGGCTGAAGCAAGATAGTGGGTATGATGACTAGTGCCATAAGTGAATCATACAAAACATTCGGTTGACATTTGAAACACAACCAAAACTACATGAGAAACTGGAAAATAAAAAATCTACACTATTGTATAGCTATTTACAAGAAAACGTATATGAGCTATGCATAATAATTCTTTAGATAGATCCAATATCTAGGCTCCGATAGCTTATGCCCATCATAATCACCCAATTCATATCACCCTTTCTTCAAAACATTGGAGACTACATAAGATATGATCCACATAGACTTGAACTTGCCTGCCCCCAAAGGATATTTGTCCTATTCATAGACCAAAACAAGGGCTCCTTCGAAGAAAACCCTAGGTATAACATACTTATTGTATTGACTTTGACTCGTCTCTTGTGTGCTTCATTTGCAATGAGCGCATCTCGGCGTTGTTCATCAAGGTGTTCTAGATAAAGTAGACATTCTTCCAAACGAGATGTCTCGGGTAAAAGTTGAATAGCCAAATTTAATGATGGTATTTCACACTCAACCGATGTGACTACCTCCATCCCATGAACAATTTGGAAGGGTGAAAAAATAGTAGCAATCTTAACAGTTGTTCGATACACCGAGAGAGTCGGATACAACATGGTATGCCAATTTGACCTACTAGAATTAATTGTGCACTGGATAATGGTTTTCAATTTTTTTTTTTACTGCTTTGACTTGTCCATTCACCCATGGATGGAAAGGAGATGAGTGCTCCTGTCTAAATCCTAGAATAGTAATCAACTCAATCATCATGTTATTTCGAAAATGTCTAACATGATCCATAACAATCTCTTTAGGAATACCAAATCTAGATATAACATGATTGAATATTAAATAGGTTGCAGTTTCTCCATCCTCTTTTATAGTAGGAATTTCCTCTGCACACTTAGTAAATTATTCTACAATGACAATAATGTACCTATGCCCCCCAGCAGAAACTAGGTTACATGTCATATAATCAACCCCCCACTTGCTGAAAGGTCCCACTGCGATGAAGGGGAATAATGGAGCTGGATGTGCTCGCATATTTTTGGTGAAGAGCTGACATGGATGACAATGATTAACAACTTCCACACAATCTTTGAAGATGGTGGGCCAAAAATAACTAGCACATAATATTCTCTGAGTTGTTTCCAACCTAGATAGATGACCCCCACAAGCTCCATTGTGGGCATCATTCAATAGGAACTCAACCTCTACAAGAGTTAGGAAACGACACAAGATGGAATCAACCCCTCTTCTATACAAAGTATCAACAATTATGAGGTAATTCTTAGCGTTATGTCGAAAGTCGTCATCGCTCTTCTTTTGAAAAGTTTGGTGGACACTTCAAAGTCTGGAGATAAATTAAAATGTCCCCATACCACAGATCGTAATTAGAAATAAGGAATATGTGTTCATCAGAGAATGAATAATCTTCCACCTTAGGATCCTTGCCACTAGGGAACTTAGAAATGATCTCAGAAAACACTGGAGAATTTTTAGATTTAGCAGACAAAAAAGTGAGATCAAACTCCTGAAGTATAACAATCCATTTATTAAACTTTCCCCTGATTATGCATCAGGTTAAGACATACTGAAATGGATTGATGTATGCAATAACTGTAGTGGTTCGCAACAAAATGTAGTGACGAAGCCTTTGAACAGTGTAAATAATGGAAAGTGCCAACTTCTCAATGTGAGAATACTTAAGTTCATGTCTTACTAAAGTGCGACTGAGATAATAGATGGCATGATCCTGGAGCTGGTCATCCTCTTGAACTAGAACTATGAAAACTGTAGAATCCGATGCGGCCAGTACAAAATAAATTCTCGAGTATAATCTGGGGGACTCAACAAGGGGACTTATAATAACACTCTTTTCAAAGCTTCAAACGAGTTTTGGGCAGATTGATCCCAAAAAAATGGGTTGTCTTGTTTGAGTAGACGCACGAACCCCTTGGTTATTTTTGCATAGTTAATGATGAAACATCTAAGGAAGTTGGACATGCCCTGTAGACTTTGAAGTTGTCTAATGTTGCGAGGAGGAGGAAATTTAATGATAGCCTCGAATTTCAATGGATCAACCATAATTCCATTGCTGGACATGATGAAATCTAGTAGTCATCCAGACTCAACACGGAACACACATTTATGAGGATTCAATCGAATCTTATAGTATTTGCATCACTCTAACACAAGTCGTAAATGGTATGGATGATCTCGTCATTTTCGAGATCACGCAATGAGATCATCCAGGTACAGTTCAACTATATGTTTGATATCATGGAAAGCAAAATTCATTGCTCGATTGAAAGTAACTTCAACATTATTCAAATCAAAAGGAATATTCCTATAAGAGAAGGTACCCCAGGGACAAATAAAAGCAGTCTTATGTTGATCTTTGGGTTTGATTTGGATTTGGTTATACCCAGAAATCAGTCCATGAAAGAAAATATTTCGTTACTCGCACACGCAACTACTATCTGATCAATGAAAAGCATGGGGTAATTATCTTTAGGACATGCTTTATTCAAATCCCTAAAGTTGATGCAAATGTGAATAATAACCTGTTTTTTATCAACCGGAACTGGATTATAAACCCATTTTGTCATTGCGATAGGATAGATAAAACTGACTTTCAAGAGCTTTTCTACTTCAGCTTTTACAACTGTAGCTTTCTGTGGGTTAACTGGATGAAGTTTCTATCGAACATGTTTCACGTTTGGATACGTCTTAATTTCCTGTTAAAAAATAGATGGTTCAATGCCTGACATCTCCTCATATTACCAGACGAAAACATTGCGGAATTCTTTAAACATATCGGTATACATGCGAACTTCCTCATAAGAGAAACTCGCACGGATGAATATATTTTCCATGACATTAGGTTTTATAGAGATATTCATCGGAATTGTTTCCGATATATTATCCATGTTTCCTTCAATGAAAATTCCATGTTTCACTAAAGGGTTAACATGATGATCAACATCTCCACTAAGTATCACACGAAACTCCTCATTCTCAATCCTGTCTAGCTCCGGAAGGAAATAAGATCTATGACGCATATGTTCCCAAGCCTGATCAATGCCTACCATTGCTTCCAAAATGGATTCATCCGAATTCAAAACCATATCTAAACAATCAAAAGAATGAGCATAATCTACTGCCCTTGCAAGTGCATAATCAAGATCTGGATCCTTGGAGACTGAAGGAGCCGAGATGGCATCTATGGTAGTTTCACGTAATGCTTGATAAAAATATCTAACCCTTCTATTTTGGTGGAATATGATGTGTGGCCGGTCCTTTCGGGTTCCAAAATTCCTCGGGACAGGTCTAGGGTTTCTCTTGTGATGGAACCTTCGCTGGATTCTTCTACCCCCTTGGTCCCTGTCGTTGAAAACGCTCTGCTTCGGTGAAGGGACAACCACATATCCATTTGAGAAGGTGAGGAAGGGTAGGTCATTGTGCATCTTGGGTAAGGACATCACTTTTGAAATGGTTGTGACATTAATCCATAGGGCCCTAATTGGGAAATTCGAGTACCTTAAAATTTTCAGAGCCGAGGTTCTAGCTTGAGTTCATGATAAGTGGAAAGGGGTTGTGGCAAACATACCTCCCATCTTGTCTTTGGATAATGGTTGGTTCTTGTTTTTATTTATTTCTGAAGAAGATAGGCTTGTTGTTGAGGAAAGGTACTGGGTCTTGGGGATTGGGTCTTTGGTTTTAGCATGATGGCATTCTTCTTTCAACCCTGGGAAGGAAGTTTTATCTCACGGGCATCTTTGGGTTGTGCTACCAAAATTTCCGCTGCAATGCTAAAATTTTAAGGGTTTCTTAGAGGTGGCTAACTCACTTGGTGGGATCATCCTTATTGAAGAAGAAACCCCGATTGATTCGGAAAGGAACTTGTCGCGGGTATTGGTGGATATTTACTGTAGGGAAGGTTTTTCAACGTATCTTGAGATTGTTTTGGAAGGAGGTTCTTTTGTCTAGCTTCTGGATTATTGGAGGATTCCTTTCCGTTGTTTCCGCTACAAGGAAGTGTGACATTCCAGAGACTCATGTTCTTGGGGTCTTCGTCATCGGTCTCTTGATAGGCCTATCATTCCTGAAGTGGTACAGGAGGAACGTGATGATTGTCTCCGCTGTCAAATTCCTCTTGATATTTCCTCGGATCGTGAATGTATAGGTATGTTTAACAAAGTATTTCCAACTTTGTCTAAGTTTAATTCCACTCCGACTATTTTAGCCTCCCTGCACTTTTCAAATGATCACTTGACTGCTCAACCATTGACCTTTGGCTCTGTCCCGCTTTCATTGTCTCTTAAGATTAATGTTTCTTCCCCTTATTTTGAGGTTATCCCCCGGGGGGTGGTTTCCCCTGTGTTTTCTCCTGTTGATCCAGCCTGTGATTCTTTGGGTATTTCCATATCTCCTTCCTCTTTATGAGATTTCAACCCTGAGCCTGACTCTGCGCCTGACTTCTTGGAGGTTGTCCAGGGTTTGAAGGAACCTTTACCTATCTTTTCGGCTCAAAACTCTGGGGATTCTGATGTCCTTCCTATTGCTTCCATTATGCAGGGGAATGTGGCTATCTGTAAGGCCTGTAGACCTAGGAAAGATAAGGATGGGAAGAGGGTGACCTCCCTTTCTTGTCAAAACCCTATTGTTCCTCCGTTATTTGAAAAGGGTTTGGGAAGGCCTCTATCAGATGGTTTGCCTACTTCCTCCCATGTTTCGGCCCTTAAAGCTAGTATGGCCTTGGAATCCCCGACTTAATGCTCCTAACATCCTACAATGCGAGAGGGCTTTGCAGTGGCCCCAAGCGAGCTGCACTTAAGTTTTTCATATAATGTTTCAAACCTTCCATTTTACTTATTCAGGAAACGATGCTTTCTTCCTCTTACACCATCCAATAATTTTACGGATTAAGCCGGGTTGGAGGGCTTGTGTTGTTTATGCTTCGGGCCTCTTTGGGGGTATTGTTACAGATTGGAACCCTGATGTGGCTGATCTGATGGCTTTTCATACTTGTGCATGCATCCTGACCAAAAGAAAGGTTATGGGTTTTGATAGGACACTTTGTGTTCTCAATATTTATGCTCCATATCAGAATAGAAGACTCTTCTGGGATCATGTCAAGTCTGATGGTTTGTTACATAATCCTGACCTCATTGTGGCGGGGGACTTAAAATTCACCCTTTTGGAGCTGGAAGTGTGGGGGGGTGGAAGGGCTTCGGACCCCCTTGCGGACTTTTTTCTATATTTGTTCGAAAATGCTAATTTTGGGGATGTGGTTCCTCCAAAGATGGTCCCTACTTGGTCTAACGGAATGTGTTTCAAAGAGGGCATTGCCAAATGACTGGAAAAGTTTTTTATGGCCGAAAATCTTTGTAGATATTTGGGTAGGTACCGTTTGTGGTCTTATGTGATGGGATTCTCAAACCATAAGGCCGTATCTTTACAACTGGAGTTTGATGCTAGTTTCAGGTGCAATCCTTTCAAGTTCAATCCCATCTGGATCGAGGATTTATCCTTCTATCAACTTATCCGTGATAAATGGTGTGCTAGTTCCACTACTTTTCATGGTTCCCCTCTGTCGGTTTTAACTAAGAGAATATGGAAGCTTAAGAATGAGGTCATTATCTGGGAAAAGTTGAAGAAATATGAAAATTACAAGCGTCTCTTAGAGTAGGACCGTGAAATCCAATACCTTTCTCAGATGGATGATGTTGATTTATTCAATCCTTATTGCATCAAATCCTTACATCTTTTAGAAGGGGAGAAGAATTTTATTTTGAAAGTATAGGAAGAAACTTGGCGCCAGAAAAGCTGTGCGGTCTGGATTAAGGCTGGGGATTATAATATGAAATTCTTCCATAGGTTTGCCAACCAACATAGACTCTTTAACTCTATTTGGGATTTGGAGAATGAGAAGGGTCATACTATTTGTGATTTGCGTCATTTGAAGGAGGTTGTTGTAAGGAATTTCAAGGATATTTATCGACAAGATTCAGTCAGTAACCTGGAGGATTAAGTGAAGACCATCAAACTTTTTCCCCAAATGTTTGATAATTAGTCGAGCATAGATATTGGTAAGCCTATCTCTGAAGCTGAGGTCTTAATAACTTTGAGATTGTTTGCGAAGGATAAGTCGTCAGGGCCCAACAGGTGGACGGTCGAGTTCTTCCTTCACTTTTTTCCATTGGTGGGGGATGATATCACTATGGCTATTGAAGAATCAATAATTAAGTCCTGTATCCCTAGAGAACTTAATGCTACCTATATCTCTCTCATCCCGAAAGTGGACAAGCCAATGGGCTTTGTGGATTTTAGGCCCATATCCCTATGTAATATTCTCTATAAAGTTGTATCCAAGATTATTTATGATTGGATTAAGACCACGCTAGAAAAGTTCATTTCTGCTGAGCAATTTGGTTTTCTTCATGGCCATCAATTGATGGATGCGGTTGGTATAGATCAGGAGGGTCTGCACTCTATCAGACTAAATAAGTTTGAATCCTTCATACTAAAGATGGACCTAGTCAAATCCTGTGATAGGCTCGACTAGACTTATCTGATATTTATTCTCCTACAGGTCGGATTGCCGTTGGAATGTGTTGATTGGATTATGTCTTGCGTTACGTCTGCTAATTATTCGGTTCTAGTTAATGGTTCTCCTTCTGCTAATTTTGCTTGTGGCAGGGGTCTCCATCAAGGATTCCCTTTATCTTCATATATGTTTATCTTGGCCATCGAACGGTTGAGCCTTGTAATTAAGGATGCTCAGCAAAAAGGCCTTATCTTTGGAAACAAGGTGGCATCGGCCCTGCATATATCGCACTTATTATTTGTTGACAACGTGTTATTATTTGGAAAGGGCTCTTATGGCGAATGGTTACAGTTTAAAATTATTAGCAACTATTTTTGTAATGCTTTGGGGCTGGATATCAATCCTGCTAAATCCTCTTTTCTTTGTCAATGTAAGGATCAGTTGCTGATGGATCATATTGGTAATTTATTCCCCTTTCCGATGAAGGAGATAGCTTATGGGTTCAGATATCTTGGCTACTTTTTGAAGCCATGTGGTTATACCTCGGTGGATTGGGGATGGCTGATCAAAAAGGTCGAGAGGAAAGTCAATGGTTGGTCCTTCAATTACCTTTCGCTGGGAGTCCGTCTCACACTCTTATGTTCGGTGCTTCAAGGTATTCTTGTCTTTTGGTTTTCACTCTTCATTGTCCCTTTGAATATTATTGCTTGCTTGTGCAGTCTCTTCTCTTGTTTTCTTTGGTCGGGTGCCGGTGGCTATTGAAAGTTTCACTTAACCTCGTGGTTATCTATAGCATGGCCTAAATTTCTTGATGGTTGGGGAATCAAGGATCTCAAATCTTTCAATATCTCACTATGCGCAAAGAATTTTTGGAGGAGCTTACATGATGATGGCCTTTGGGGGAAGGTGATTCGACATAAGTATCTTGGTAGGATGCCACTCCCATTATGGTTTAGAAATGGAAATACGTCACCCTATGGGTCTTGTATCTAGAGGCATTTTCTGAATACCTTCCCAATTATTATTAACATGGGTATTTGTTGGAATATTGGAAGAGGTTCTCAGGTGTTTGTGGGGCTCGACCCGATTGCTGGATTGGGGGTGGAGTTTTGACTGTTGAATGAGCTTATCCTTGCTCTGCATGCCCGCAATGTTTATGTTCTAAAACAAATGGCTATTATTCTGGAGTGTGATGGTACCCAGTGGTGGACTGCTAAGGAGTTGAACCTGGAGACACATTTGCATTGTGTTGATGCCCCAAAAATCACAGCACCAATCAACAAGGGATTCTCCCTGGTAAGCAAGCCCAATTAGATCGCTCGCCGTTTGAAGTGGGGATTCCGTCCGGTTAACAACCCGGCTACCGTGTAAGATTTTAAAGATTTGTTTTACTTTACACCGGTTGCGGCCCAGTCCACCGTTTATGTATTTTTTATTTTAAAAGATGATATGCAAGTGCATTAATCTAAATGCAAGTTGTAAACAAATCTAATCTAAAACTGTTTTAAGAAAATCTAATCTATCCTCGTAAGGAGCAAATTTAAAGGATGAGTAATAAACTGGAAATGCAACCAAGAACTTCACAGATAGCTGTTAAATTGAATAGAAGCATTTACAACATAAAATAAAGATAATCAAAGATAGCTTTGATAGAGATAAACATTCTATTACCCATTTAGCACAGAAATTTTGCAAAGGAAATAAAATCATTCATAGCAGAGAATTAATTCACAATAGCTAGGAAAGATCTCACAGAAAATGTATGAAAAATGCATAAATCGTTAAGCAATTATCCAACACAATCCCAAGCAAAATGTTGCGTCGGCTTCCACAAGCTAAAATGATTTTCTTAGTCATGTAGCAGAAATAGTTCACGTACAAGACAGAATGTCCTTTCACCTGCCAAAAGTCCCTCTACTATCTTTTATTCATCTATATATAGATTTACAAAATGCTCCAAGAGCTACCACCTATACCATGACCTCTAGAATTCTTCTAATTTGTCTCTTAGTTCCCATTTTACAAAAATGGAATAAATCCCCAAAAGCTTTTACAAAAGGAAAAGGGAGCAAAAATCCAGCTGTCTTTAGCATTTAAAATAAAGGCAAAATTGTTCCATCCTTTAATCATAAAATAGGAAATGCCAAATCAACTCTCTGTTGGCGCTTCTGCTGCAGTTGGAACCACTACTGAAACTGGTGTTTCTACTATTGCTATTCTTCTTGCTTCTGCTATGTAATATATCGAAAGGTTTGTTTCTCTAATAATGGTGCTTGCAGGGACATGGAGCATGCATTTCAATGAGACCTCATGCTTGGCAAGCTCCTCTTCAATAACAATTACTTCTGTCATTGTAACCTGGAGGAATTCTTCAAGAAGATGCGCGTGAACAACTGCTTGCTCGGTGCAATGGTGAAGATCTTCTGCTGTCAGCACGTCCATTTTCTTCACATAATCCATCTCCGCGCTTGGGGTCTCATCTTTCAACATGTTTCAACTCTTGCTTCCAGGACCTCCTCGCCAGCTGATTTGGGCTCGGACACCTTTAACTTCTTGTCACCTCTCGGCATTGCGCTTTAAACTTGGTAGAAACCATTCATGAGTAGGTAGATGATAAAACATAATGCAAACTAAACATTGAAATGAAACTTATCACCACAACAAGCACAGCCTAGATGAAATAGTACTATCTAGGACAACTTTCAACTTAACAAAACCGAGCGACAATTGAGGTTGAACTTGCTGAGTTGAGCCGATGTTGCGGACGAAATCGCCGAGTTGGACTGACGTTGGGGATGAACTCGCCGAGTTGAGCCGATGTTGTAGATGAACTTGCCAAGTTGAGCCGACGTTACGGATGAACTCGCCGAGTTGATCCGATGTTGTGGACAAACTCGCGGAGTTGAGCCTACGTTACGAACGAACTTGCCGAGTTGAGCCGACATTGAGGCTGAACTCGGTGAGTTGTGCCGACATTGAGGCTCAACTCGCCGAGTTTTTTTTTTTTTTTTAACTTAAGAAACTTTGCTCTCTTTAGAAAATTAAGTAATAAAAAAGGCCCTTTTGATGGGGCTTGACTTCTAAGCAAACTTTTTAGAAAAAAAAAATGGAGGGGCCCTAATATTTACAAAAAGTTTCAGGGTGCAAGGGGGTGTTGCAGCAACAACAATGGCGATTCGCTGGCGAACACAGATCTCTTAAACAAACTCTCCCTAGGGGTAGAAACTTACAAACTGCTGATTTATATGGGTAGCAAAATGTCTTCATAGTTCAGCTTCTATGAATGCAGTGATCACTCTCATCATCATGGTCATTTTGGGAGAAGGGAACTTAGGATCACACTTCTTTTCAACTCTCTTAGGGCCTGAGTATGGAGTTCATTTTGGAATTCTGCCTCCTAGATGTCAATTGAAAGACTCCACAGGATTGTAACAATATCTCACAGACATATTCGTTTGTTCCTCGTTCCCATGCCATTTGCATCCTTTTGGATGTTTCTTGACAGATTTTTCTGTTTGAGCCTTCCAGAAATGAATTTCTTCAACTTCCCTCTTTGATTTAGGTTCTTCAATCCATAATGTCCTTTTGTGTGAGAGAGAAATTTATTTGATTATCATGCTTCACAGACGGAGAAGAACCTTGCTGGTGCCAATTTATTTTGAATAACTTCCTTAATTGAATTTACTTTGCCTTTCTCTGTCATGCTTCAAGTGAGGCGAGAATTTCTGGAAATCAGACTCTTTAATCATAATCTCTTCTAGCTTTCATTTGTAGCATGGGGTCATTTTAAATGCCATACATCTGTGAGACATGCTTCCTTTCCATGGGTCTATTGTAGTGGACTCTTTAAGACAGGCGTTAATGTTAGAGTGAATGGAGCCCCAAGATAGTAAGAGAGAAATGTTGAATCTTAGTTATTAAGACATGATTACTTTTGACCAACTGAAAAAGGATCTCTTTATTCCTGGAAACTCAATAGTGAAAACAAAGTCACAAAAACATTGCTTTGTAAGTAGGTTTCAGCTTTACAGTATTTTGAGTCTTGTTCGAAGATCTATCTTACCTCTACACCAAAAGTTGAGCTGGATTTATTAAAGAAAGAATAAAGAAAAACTCTGAGCATAAAACAAGGTGGAAAGCAAAACAAGCTAATTAAAGAGAATAATAGAAAACAAAAACCAAACAAGCAAGCAAGAAAGAAACAAGAGTGTTTATTTATGTACAAAAAACCCTCAGAGGACTAAGCGAAGTACTGCTTCAAGGTGAGTCCGTTGAGAGGTAGAGTTACTTCCTCTCCTTGTAAGTCTTTCAGTTTGTACGTTGTTGGGCCTAGCTTTTCAGAAACTTGGTAAGGGCCAACCCATAAATGTTGAAACTTTGTATGCATTCCCTTACCATCACGCTGGTGATCCCACTTCAGAACTAAGTCACCTACTTCGAAATTTCTCTTACCAGACTTCTTCTTATCAAACCACCTTTTGACTATGTCTTGGTGATGGTGGAATTGGTCTTTGGATTTTTGCCATGACTCTTCAAGTTTTAGCAGGGTATCAATTCTTGATTGAAGGGCTTTACTGCTAGGACCTCGGGAGGCTTGGGCCAATTGCAAGGATGGGAGTAAAATGTTCAGAGGGAGAATGGATTCCTTACCATAGACCAGGGTGAATGGGGAAATGCCTAAGGCATTCTTGGGAGTGACCCTATCTTCCCATAGAGTATTCGAGAGGGCCATGTGCCAACTTCTCTAATTTTCAATCACAATTTTCTTAAGGATTCGGATGAGATTTTTGTTGGTAGACTCAGCTAATCCATTTCCTTGGGGATAGTAATTGGCTGAATAATGAAATCTAATTCATTTTTCATACAAAAATTCATTAATATTTATAGATGAAAAATAAGTTGCATTATCAAAGACTAGGGAAATTGGAACCCCAAACCTGGTTAAGATGTTTTCTTCTAGGAACTTGATAACTGCATCTTCATTAACTTTGGGCAACGGGGTAGCTTCAACCCATATTGTAAAATAATATGTGGCTGTTAGAATATATTGATATTGCAGCGAAGAGTTTGGGTTTATCTCACCAATAACATCTATGCCCCATTGCTCGAATGGTTCATAGATAATAATTGGCTACAAAGGTCCTTCCGCTTTCGGTCATTTTCTGGCACTTATTTGGCATACATCACAATTCCTTGCATAGGCATGAGCATCCTTGAAAAGAGTGGGCCAATAATACCCAGCTCTGAGAATTTTGTGAGTTGTAGTATCTCCAGAATAATGTCCCCCAGCAGGGCCATCGTGTAATTCTATGACCACTTTACTTGCATCTTCCTTCTCCAAACATCTAAGAAATATGCCGTCATAATTCTTCCTAAAGAGTACTTCTATGACCACTTTACTTGCATCTTCCTTCTCCAAACATCTGAGAAATATGCCGTCATAATTCTTCCTAAAGAGTACTCCTTCAATGATTTGATAAGTTGCTGATTTCAGACGGAGTTCCCTTCTTTGCTTTGAACTCTAGTGCTCCGACAAATAACATGACTGCAAATAGTGTACTAAATCTTTGTACCACGACTCAGGAGCTGTGAAAAATGGACATACGTCGATCATATTCATCTTGGCTTCACTCTTCCAATCTAGCTCTTCATCAGCTGGATTTTCAGTAAGAATCTTGCATAAACTTTGACCTTTGATAATAGTAGTTGGTTTGAATTCCAAGTCATACTCCTGAAGAGCAGTGACCTAGCTTCCTCTCCTTTCTCCCAATTCTTTTTGAACAAAAAGAGATCTAACAGTGAGATGAAGAACTATGAATTTAGTTTTATTTTTTAGAATATATGGTCTGAACTACATTACTTCCTTGAATACTGCATATGCCTACTTATCTACCACGTGGTAGTTCAGTTTAGCGCCCTGCAGACCAGTGCTCATAAAATAAATTGGGTATTCATCTCCTGATTCTACCTTTTGAGTGAACACAGCTGCGAGAGAGTTATTCGAAGCAAAGGTGTACATAATAAAATCTTTATCGAAGTATGGAATTCTTAAAGATGGTGCATTAGCTATGGCAGCCTTAATTTCTTTAAATGCAACTTTCTCCAAGTCTTTCCACTTGAATTGTACACTCTACTGTACCATTTGTTGCAAAGGTTTAACGATCCGAGCGAAGTCGGGTACGAACCTTCAAACAAAATTAATGGTGCCCATAAATGATTGCATAGACTTTTTTATATGGGGCATGGGAATCTTGCTGATAGCTTGTACTCTCTCTTGATCTATCGAGATTCCATTCTTTGAAATTATATGACCCAGAAGTTTACCTTCAAGAATAACAAAAACACTTTTCTTGGGTTTTAAGGAAATTCCATACTTTCTACAGCGATCGAAAATCTACTTCAAGTGGAACACATGGTCTTCCCTTTTCTTTGAGAACATTGTCACATCATCCAAATAAACCACTACACATTGACCGCCCAATGCTCAAAATGCGATGTCCATGGCTCGTTGAAATGTAGCCCCTACATTTATCAAGCCGAATGGCATTCTTCGATATGCAAAGGTTCCCCACTTAGCACGGAAAGTAGTCTTAAGACAGTCTTCTTCTGCCACTAATACTTGATTATAACCAGAGAAACCATCTTGCAGAGAGAACAACTCCGATCTTGACACCATTTGCAAGATTTGCTCCATTGGAGGCACAGGATAGTTGTCTTTATTGGAGGCTTTGTTCAAGTTCTAAAAATCCACACACAATCTGATTTCTCTTGATTTCTTCCTGCGGGGACTAAATTAGCTACCCATTCGGAATGTCTGAATTTAAAAATAATCTTGGCGTCTAGCGATTTCTTCAACTCTTTTTGAATTAAAGGCTCAAGAGTCGGATGCATTCTTGTTAGTTGCTGCTGAAAAGGATTAACACCTTCCTTCATTGGTATTATGTGCTGAATCATGTGGGTATCATATGTTTTTAGATCGTCATAAGTCCATGCAAAAACATCTTTATACTGTTTAAAAAGCTTGATGAACTTATCCCTTTCGCTTGGCGAGCAACATTTTCCAAGATTGACATATTTTGGCTTAGCCTCTGTGCCCAAGTTTATCAATTCATACTGCGTGGAAGAGCTGTGAGTTTTAGCATTTATTAGCCTCCTGAACTTGCTCTGTAGATCAAACAATGCTTCAAGAGTTCTCACTCCTTTGGGCATGAAGTTTCCCTTAACAACATCTTTAGTTTGCAAATCTAAATCGTGTTGTCCCTCATCTATTATGGCTTCTTGGAAGACACCTTCATTTGTTAAGAAGCTGATGATTTGATCATCATCATCAAATACTCTGAGATTTGTAATGTTATCTGGAATGGATGGCCTGAAAACCAATTCAATAGAGCATTTGTTATTAGTAGGCACTAATCTAGAAGCAGAGGTTGCTAACAAATCAGCTGCAACATTCTGCAACCTAGGAATTGAATTTATATTGAAAGCATCAACACATGAAATTAACTTCCAAACCTCAGACCGATAACCCTTTAAGTGTGGTGAAAGGTAGTGAATTGTGTCTCTCACTTGCCTGACAATTATTTATGAATCACCAAAGACCTTCAAATATTTGACATTTAAACCAATAGCTTTCTTTAACCCATGGACCAGAGCTTCATACTCAGTAGTATTATTTGTACACTCAAACTCTAATCTACAAGATAAAAAATGCTTGTTTCTTTTGGGGTCAATCAAAACACAACCGGCTCCTGATCCTTCTTGAGTTTTGGAGCCAACGAAGTACAGCGTCCAAATTTTGTTTTCCTCTTTAACTAAGTTAGTGTTGTAACCACCTAGGTCAGTAACTAATTCTACTATGTTACAATCAATATCATTAGTCTATGAGAAATGAAGGAGATCGGACTGTTTGTTTGAATTCTGGAGAACATCTTCTGATTTATAATTTCCCGGTTCAAGTTCTAAGAAATAATTTCCCAAAACTGAAGATGAGAAAGCTATAGCTTCATTCTTTTCCTCTAACTGAGTGACATTTTGTTTCATGTGGGGTTCTCTTAGTATTTTGATTTGATTGTTCATATTCAAGTAAGGTAACGACAAATGAGACCAATATGTCGCGAAGTAACCATTTAGTTTTTCAAACCAGTCCCTACTTAAAATTAAACCATAAGCCTCAGGAATATCAACCACCATTATGTCAATAAATTGGCACACCCTAGAATTAGCTGACAATCTAATAAGTACATCTTTCAATTCACCAATGAATTTAACCACAGTTCTATCTAACTATATAATTTGGGATGGGGATGGGATTGGCTACCGATTAATCTTTTTGCAAATAGACAAAGGCATGACATTCTAACTGGCACCAAAATCCAGCAAACAATTATGCACATTATGATTAAAAATTTCAAAAGTCAAGAGGAAAGGAAGGGTTTGTGATCTAGATTTTCCGCTAACGCTAGCTTCGTTTATTTCAAGGTTTTCCTCAGTGTTACCTAACAGGGTGCTAGACTGTGGATCAAAGGATTCCAACAGTTTCTTTCTCTGCTAGGGCAGACTACACATATCGAATATGGAGACGTTAGCCTTGGATTTCTTGATATCTTCGATTATGTCATAACCCATATCGCATTCTCTTGAGACTTTTGGCTAATTTTCTGTTTTGTTAAAAGGAGCTTTTGAATGTTTGGTTGTTTCTGTGGCTAGTTCTTTTGTTATTGCCATATTTTTCCTAGGTGTTAGTTTTTCAGAATTCACTTCAATCTGATCTAGGATCTTAACTGAGAGAACAACATGTATAGCATATCTACAGCATATCAATCATGGACACAATAATGAAAGCACACAAGAGACACATAGTTTACTTGGGGAAAAACATAATGGTGAAAAACCCCAATCACTTCCTCAGAGATAGATAGAGAAATGACATAACCCAAGCATAAGAGATAGACATATCCTAGCAGCAGCTTCTCCTCCTCCACAAGTGCGCCACTCTCCAAAGAGTGTGTGTGAGAATAGAATGATCAAATAGAGTGCCTCCCGCACTCTATTTATACTTGACTTGACTTGCCTAATAACCTTTACTAGGTCGGCCTCAACTTAACCACATAACACAATGCTGACTGGACCGACACCCAATAGGGTGGTCTAATAACCCTTTGACCCACATGGTCGACCCCCAATAGGGTGGTCTAATAACCCTTCGACCCACATGACTTATACAGGGCCAACCCCAACAAGGTGGTCTAATAACCCATCAAGTATAAGTTATGACACTTACAATATAAATGACGATGCTTCCATATAGAAGAATAATATCATCTCTATAGGAGTACAATATACATATATGAAATACATTCTGAAGTTAAATATGCATCAACACTCCCTCTTAACTGGGAAGGCATTTCTCGACACAGGTCTTCTAGCACAAGTCTTCTTCTCTGGATCATCATTAGTGAATCATCATCCTCAAATCATCGTCATCGTCACTGCTGCTGCTATATCAATCAATCTCTGAATCTACTCATCATAGGAATTTCTACAGAGCCAATCCTTTTTCATACTGGATGTAGGCCCACCATCTGCAAGTCTTCATCATCACTGGCCATACTGTGGAATCCTCAGGACTTATTACGTGCGTCACAAAACCTGGCTGTAGCATCCCAGGCTGTTACGAGCACACAGCTCTACCTGTCGAATCTCCTAGGAGCACATTACATGTGACTGTCATAAAATCTTAAAAGAGTCTCTTGACTAGAAAGAACCCTAAAGAGCATCTGAGACCTTTTTCATCCTGTCCAGATCTCCAGGACTTATTAAATGTGACCCCCACCACAAAACCTTAAAAGAGTGTCTTGTCAAGTAAGAACCCTAAACAGCATGTGAGGCCTTTTTCATCCTGTCCAGATCTCCAGGACTTATTACATGTGGTCATGGAAATGCCTCGAAAGAGCATCTAAGTCCTTTTTCATCCTGTCCAGATCTCCCAGGTCTACTTACATGCCATAGCACAAAACCTCGAAAGAGCGTTTTCCAGATCTCCCAAGGAGCTATTATATGCCAGCGATAAAACCTAGCAAGAGAATTTGCAAACCTCCCAAGGCGCTATTATATGTCCTCCCAAATAAAAACCTCGAAAGAGCATTTGTCAGATCTCCCAGGGAGCTATTATATGCCAGCAGCAAAACCTAGCAAGAGAATCTGCAAACCTCCCAGGGCACTATTATATGCTTATCTGCACAACCTTCCCACGACTACAGAGTATCAACCTGATACTCACCATACATCATCCTGATGTACACATGATCATCCTAATCATCATCACTGCATCGTCCTGATGCATGTCATCTGGAGAAACATCCTCAAGCTCATCATCCATGATCATCCTGATCATACAATTCATCCACCTGATGCATACATAGTATCTTCCTGATACATATCATCATACATGATCTACCTGATCATACAATGTATCCACCTGATACATATACAAATAATTGATCCACCTTATCATATTCAACATCCAACATGATGCATACATACATAAATGATCCAACTGATCATATCCAGCATCCAACATGATGCATATACATATACAGAGCAGTAACTGGAGCATCATCCTAATGCTCATTATCCAACACTTACATCCATAGCCATGTGAAGGATTCTCCTTCCAACATGCTTGGAATGGCTTCATCAAATGTCTCCATCACTTCTTCCTCGAAGTGTCATTGATCTGAAGAACACCAAGCCTCTCTCTAAAGTACTCGAACTTCACTCTGGCTAGTGGCTTCATCAGCACATCTGCAATCTGCTCATCCGTCGTAACATACAGAAGCTTCACTGCTCCTCTCTGCACCATATCCCTGATATAGTGATATTTGATCTCTATGTGTTTCGACCTGTCGTGGAACACCGGGTTCTCAGACAGCTTCACACAACTCTGGTTGTCACAAAAGATACCAGTAGCTTCCAGCAGGAGATCAAATAACTCAAATAGTAGCTTCCTAAGCCATACTGCCTCACAATTAGCTGAACAAGCTACAACATACTCTGCTTCGGCTGTACTCAGTGCTACGCAGGACTGCTTCCTGCTAAACCAAGAGATAACACCTGATCCCATACTGAAGCAGCACCCAAAAGTGCTCTTCCTATCTGCAGCACTGCCTTCCCAATCTGAATCAACATAACCTTGCAGGTTAAACTTTTGATTCGCATCACACTTGAGCCCATAATCAACTGTACCCTTCAAGTACCTCAGAATATGCTTTACAGCAACTAGGTGAACACTCCTCGGATCCATCAGAAATTGGCTCAATGTGCTCATCGCAAAGCAAATATCTGGTCTCGTGTTCATCAGGTACATCAAGGACCCAATCATCTGATGATAGATAGTGACATCAATTGTATTAGATGAAGCATTACACAGAAGCTTCAGGTTCGATGCCATAGGTGTGGCCATGGCCTTACAGTCCATCATCCCGAACCTCTTCAGGCTCTCTACTGCATACTTCCCTTGTCCAAGGAAGATTCCATCTGCACTCTGCCACACCTCCATGCCTATAAAACATTGCATCATCCCCAAGTCGTTCATCTTGAACTCGGTAGCAAGCTTCCTCTTGGTATCAACAATCAAACTATCATTACCTGTAAGAAACAGGTAATCCACGTATAGGAGTAGTATCACAAGATTGCCTTCCTCAACCTTGTAGTAAAGGTTGGAATCTGCTTTACTCTTGGTAAAGCCCAAACTGGATAGAAAACTATCCATCCTACCATACCAAGTCCTAGGAGCTTACTTCAAGCCATACAAGACTTTCTTCAATCTGCACACATATGACTTCCTGTCATGTGTCTCAAAACCAAGTGGTTGCTCCACATACACTTCCTCCTCGACTACACCATTCAAGAAATCAGTCTTGACATCCATTTGGTGTATCTTCCATTTCATCACTATAGCCAAAGCAAGTACTGATCTGATGGAAGTGTACCTGGTTATAGGAGCAAAAATTTCTTCATAGTCTGTTCCTTCTTTCCACAAGCTACAAATCTTTCTTTGTATTTCTTTATGCTGCCATCTGCAGCATGCTTGATCTTGTAGATCCACTTGGAAGTCACTACAAACTTCTTTTCAGGTCTTGGGACTACATCCCAAACATCTTCATGATCAATTGGTATTCCTCAATCATGGCATTCTTCCCATATCCTAGGAACTTCAATATCTTCAATATTTTTGTTGCTCGAACAAATGTTGTAGTCCTTCTTTTGTAGGTGATGGTATACGATCTTTCCTACAAAACAAGTTAAATTGCATGATTAGAAACATCTCATAGTTTTCAGAACAAATTCTTACACATAAAGAAATATGTCATACAGTCATGCAATTATTTTTAGCCAATGCTTCAATACAACATTTATCCATATCCTGTAATTTTCTAGATGCCTTCCAATCTCTAACAAAACATTGTTAAGAGTTTGCACTACTCCCAACATGTCAGCAAAGAGGTTTCATTCTAGATAAGTAGCAATGGAATGTTGTACAGTGCCATAGGCCACTTACCCATTACATGCATATTAGTATTATGCTGTTCATTAATGCAATTTTTCTAATATGCCAAAATACACAGCCTAATTTTAGGAACATCAATATATACATGATTGAACAGTATTATTTAAACAATCAAATATGCAAGAAATGATAATTCAAATACTTATCTTTGTTTATTTGTTGGGTTGACTCCCTCTGAATCTTTGCAACTCCATTCTGATGTGGATTGTGAGAAGTGGTCGACTCCCTCTGAATATCTGCATCCTTGTAGAAACTACTGGAGTGTACTCCCTCTTGATCTTTGCTTCTTGGATTACCTGTCCTTGAACTTATATCCATCCTCGATCACTATGCATGCTTACAAGTATCATTATTGTGATATCCTCGAGATCTCATACATAATCATACATTTATTAGTATATTCTCAATACTATCAAAACACAATAATCTTAAGCATGTATAGTCATGATCATTTCAAATAGAAATAATAAGCATTAGTATTCAAGGACTCTTATGGTTAGTCATATCATAAATTAAAGTAAGAAACATAATATGCCTAAACCCGTGATTAGTCAAACCTATACTTTCATGACTCTTCTGGTTAGTCATATCATCAATTAAGGTAAGAAACATAATATGCATAAACCCATGATTACTCAAACCTATACTTTCATGACTCTTCTGGTTAGTCATATCATCAATTAAGGTAAGAAACATAATATGCATAAACCCATGATTACTCAAACCTATACTTTCATAACTCTTCTGGTTAGTCATATCATCAATTAAGGTAAGAAACATAATATGCATACACCCATGATTATTCAAACCTATGAATAATCATTATCAATCATGCCATGTATACTTATATAAGAGATCTTATCACAAGGTAGGATTCTAACTTGATATACGAAAAACATACCCGGATTAGTATGTTAGCTAGTTATGTCTAACATACCCACATGATGTCTTCTTGTTCTCTTCAATGACTTGTGCTGGTAACCTGCATATCTCATAGGTTAACCATTATAGAACCAAGTTATACATACCTTGTAAGTAGATCTTCTAAGTGATCCATGACAATGGATGAATCTTTGTCTTCATGTCACCATGATCATATGTTCTTGAACTAGAACATGATTTGTCTTTCTTGGTGTACCTTTCATGTTAGTGGACGACATAAACTTCATACAACACCATAATGCATTAGTACAATCATAAGTGTCAACACCCTAATCAATGAATATCTTCTATCATGCATTCATAATTTTATTAAGGTGATACGACAAGTCTAAATTTAATCAAGATTGTACTAACCGTAATAATATTAAGACAAACATACCATAAACTTAATCATGAACAAATATCGAAACATACCTGGATAAGTCATACCTGTCCAAATTGCTTGTAATATTCTTATGAAAGGCCTTAGCCTCATCTCCCTCTGAAACAGGAACTTCTTCACTTATGCAGGTGACCAATCCATTCTCTTCTAGGATTAACCCAATCCACTTGATTTGCAGGAACTGGATCTGGAGCTGGATTAGGGTTTGTCAAAGAAACCCTAAAAATTCAAACTTCTGGAAGAATAGAAATATGCGCCTTGATGAGCTGATCAACCTGGTATACTCAAAATTTGAAAACTGCAAAGTTTCACCCCTCAAATTTTCCTTTGAAACTTCTAGATTCACTCGACATGACCTCGAACTAGGGTTTGATAAATCCAACCCTTCTACCCAATCAAAAGGTTCGATCCAAATCTCTAAGATTCTATTTTTCTGAGGAGCTTCTAGCCGTGGTCACAGATTTCAAAAATTCCCATTTTTGCAGAAGCCCTAATTTTTCACTATTCCGATTAAAGTCCCGAACTAGGGTCTGATTAGGCCCGGCCTTCTGCGCAACCAAAAAATCTGATCTTGGTCTCTAAATTTTGATTTTGATGAGTAGCATTCAGCCGTGGTCTCTTATTACAAAAATTCCAACTTTCTCTGAAACCCTAATTCCCGGAGCCATGAATGAAGGTGCTCAAAATCCAATTCTATTTCGACAGAAATATGCACCTGATTGTTTCTGGTGTAACTCAGACATTATGAATCCACAGGGTTTGAAAATTATTCCTGTGGTAGCCTGACCTATCCTATTTCCAACCCCATAGGTCTGACCTCAATTAGATTATCTGAGAGAGAGTTATGCCAAGTGTCGCAACGTGACCTATTTATGGGATAAAATAGGAGAGACAACTTGTACGACGTACCACGTGTCACTGGTTCAATTTCAGCCTCTGCAAAAGTTACCTAAGACATTACAGTCCGTGCACTACCTGTCACTTTTTACGAAATTTCATTTGGAGCTTCCTATCCAAAGTTATGACCTTTTTTCCTAGGTCACCTGTTTATGACTCATATATGGAAGAGGCAGAAACCCTAGATTGTACAGATCATAAAACACAAAGTACAACGAATTAGAAGTTTTCCTTTGGAAACAAGGTACATGGGGATTTGATATTCGACCTGTAGAAGTTTTAGATCTGAAAAATTCACCAAAATGGATTTATAGCGAAAGTTCTACGATGACTGGTTTTTGCTATATCAATCCCTAGCATCGCAAGTGCAACAAGTGTCATACATGCCATACCATGCCTTATTTTAGGCTAGCTCTATTACCATGTTAGTTTTTCAGAATTTACTTCAATCTGATCTAGGATTTGAACTGAGAGAACAACATGTAAAGCATATCAATCATGGACACAATAATGCAAGCACACAAGAGACACAGAGTTTACTTGGGGAAAACCATTAAGGTGAAAAACCCCAATAACTTCCTCAGAGATAGATAGAGCAATGATACAAACCAAGCATAAGAGATAGACATCTCTTAGAAGCATCTTCTCCTCCTCCATAAGTGCGCCAATCTCCAAAGAGTGTGTGTGAGAATAGAATGATCAAATAGAGTGCCTCCCGCACTCTATTTATACTTAACTTGACTTGCCTAATAACCTTTACTAGGTCGGCCTCAACTTAACCACATAACACAATGCTGACTGGGCTAACACCCAATAGGGTGGTCTAATAACCCTTTGACCCACATGGTCGACCCCCAATAGGGTGGTCTAATAACCCTTCGACCCACATGACTTATACAGGGCCAACCCCAACAAGGTGGTCTAATAACCCATCAAGTATAAGTTACGACACTTACAATATAAATGACGACACTTCCGTATAGAGGAATAATACCATCTTTATAGGAGTAAAATATACATATATGAAATACATTCCGAAGTTACATATACATCAACACTATGCTGGGGGGGATGATAGTTATGTGTCGCTTAGGGAATTCTTTAGTAAATTTGTCCTTGGGTATATCTAAGGTTTGATCAGGCAACGAACCTTTACTCCTAGTTGTGACATTAATAGATGCCATCTGAACTTCATCACCGAGATATTCGAAAGAAGGTTCTTGGGTAGGGGTCCAATCCTAAAGGATCATTGTGGTGTCGGGAGCGGATTCTTCCTGCTCAGAAATTTGTTCTTGTTGAGGGTCTGTTTGCTCAGGAATTTGTGCATCTAACATTTGATTCATTGCCAAACTCATTGAATTAATCCACTATGGACAACTCTTTTCTGAGTGTTGTTCTTGATGGAAAGTACAGAAATGGTCCATGCCTATCTCAATTAAATTTAGCACAGCAGAATTATTTATAGGAGGGGTTGACTATACGCCTTTTTCTCTTTTCTTATAGAATGGCTTGAATGGTTTCCTAGAAGAGCTTGCTTCCTTGTCTTTCTCTAGATCTACAATTTTATTAGAATGTTTTTGCATCATTTTTATCACACTTTCTAAATCATCTGTTGGTTCTTCTTTATCCCTAGTTAACAAAAAGGGATTTTTAATAGAAGTTGGCTTTGCTTCTATATCAAGAGAATTTTTAGCAATATTGTCGTCTTCTTCTTCTACTTTTTTGGCTTCTTCAAAGTTTTATATCAAGGTAGTCTTCTTCGTTCTTTTGATAAACATTGCTAAAGGGGATTTAAGAGTTGTATAATATTTCACTAAACATTCTTCAACGGGTTTTGTTGCATCACTAAAGTTATTTAACAACATTGTAAATATTTGATTAAACTCTTGAACTTTCTCTTTCTTTTCCATTCTCATGGATAACAATTCTTTCATAAGAGTAGCTACTATCTTTTGATTTCCATACTTCTTTAAAAAACATTTTTCAAAGTCTTCCCAACTTACTATCGAGCTAGCTTGTAGGCTAAAGTACCACGAAGACACCTTGTGTTCAAAAGTATAAGGAAAAAGGTGGTAGACTACATCTTCATGTTTTACATTAAGCAGATTGAAAGCTAAATAAAAACTTTTAATATGATCTTCAGTAGAAATTCCTTTCCCAGGATCGTACTTAGGAAAAACCTTTTTTGGGTTTTTAGGCAAATCATGGAATGGTCCAACTAAATTCAACGCTCCCCTTTCTCTCCAAGCAGGCACATCCATGGCTCTTGGTGGAGAATGTGGTGGTGAATGCGGTGGAGAATTTCGAGGAATATGTTGCTCTTCTCGGATTGGAGGATTTTCGGGTCTGACTTTGTTAAAAGGTTCAGTGATTTCTTCTAAAGATAAATCCAATAATTCTTCTAGTCTCTGAACTAGAATGGAGTCTCTTGTGTATTGTGTACCCCTCCTAGGTGCTCTTATTCTAGGTAGAAAAGGAACAGTAGTTAATCCTCCAATACTCCTAACGTAAGAACAAGTATGTCTTCTAAAATGGTTTACTTCCTCAAAAGGAACAACGTACAGTGTTTCTTGTTGTTCTGTCTCAGAATTGGGATTTTCTTGTTTTCTTGATTCTGGATCGAAATTATCTAGGATAGCTGTTGCAAATGGGTCTTCAGTTGGATTTCTTCTAACAGAAGAATTTTCTTTGCCAGCCATACACTGGTGGCCCTCCTTCTAGCACCAAAAACTGTTGATGCCCCGAAAATCGCAGCACCAATCAGCAAGGGATTCTCCTTGGTAAGCAAGCCCAATTAGATCGTTCACTGTTTGAAGTGGGGAATCCGTCCGATTAATGGCCCGACTACCATGTAAGATTTTAAATATTTGTTTTACTCTACACCGATTGCAGCCTGGTCCACCATTTATGTATTTTTTATTTTAAAAGATGATATGCAAGTGCATTAATCTAAATGCAAGCTGTAAACAAATCTAATCTAAAATTGTTTTAAGCTAATCTAATCTATCCTCGTAAGGAGCAAATTTAAAGGATGAGTAATAAACTGGAAATGCAACCAAGAACTTCACAAATAGCTGTTAAATTGAATAGAAGCATTTACAGTAGAAAATACAGATTATCAACGATAGCTTTGATAGAGATAAACATTCTATTACACATTTAACACAAAAAATTTTCAAAGGAAATGAAATCATTCATAGCAAAGAATTAATTCACAATAGCTAGTAAAGACCTCACAGAAAATGTGTGAAAGATGCAGAAATAGTTTAGCAATTATCCAACACAATCCCAAGCAAAATTTTGCACCAGCTTCCACAGGCCAAAATGATTTTCTTATTCATGTAGAAGAAATAGTTCACGTACAAGACAGAATGTCCTTTCACTTGCCAAAAGTCCCTCTACTGTCTTTTATTAATCTATATATACCTTTACAAAATGCTCCAAGAGCTTCCACCTGTACCCTGACCTCTAGAATTCTTATAATTTGTCTCTTAGTGCCCATTTTACAAAACTGGAATAAATCCCCAAAAGATTTTCAAAAGGAAAAGGGAGCAAAACTACAGCTGTCATTAGCATTTAAAATAAAGGCAAAATTGTTCCAGCCTTTAATCAAAAAATAGGAAATTCCAAATCAGCTCTCTATTGGTGCTTCTACTGCAGTTGGCACCACTACTGAAACTGGTGTTTCTACTATTGCTATTCTGCTTGCTTCTGCTATGTAATATATCCAAAGGTTTGTTTCTCTAATAATGGTGCTTGCAGGGATAGGGAGCATGCATTTCAATGAGACCTCATGCTTGGCAAGCTCGTCTTCAATAACAATTACTTCTGTCGTAGTAACCTGGAGGATTTCTTCAAGAAGGTGCACGTGAACAACTGCTTGCCCGGTGCAATGGTGAAGATCTTCTGCTGTCAACACGTCCATTTTCTTCACATAATCCATCTCCATGCTTGGGGTCTCATGTTTCAACATGTTTCAACTCTTGCTTCCAGGAATTCCTCGCCAGATGATTCAGGCTCAGACACCTTTAACTTCTTTTAACCTCTCAGCATTGCGCTTTAAACCTAGTAGCAACCATGCATGAGTAGGTAGATGATAAAACATATTGCAAACTAAATATTGAAACGAAACTTATCACCACAACAAGCATAGCCTGGATGAAATAGTACTATCCAAGACAACTTTCAACTTAACAAAATCGAGCGACAATTGAGGATGAACTCGTCGAGTTGAGCCGACATTGCAGACGAACTCGCCGAGTTGAGCCGACATTGCGGATGAACTTGCCAAGTTAGGCCAAGGTTGCGGGCAAACTCACCGAGTTGAGCCGACGTTGTGGACGAAATCACCGAGTTGAGCCGACGTTGCGGACGAATTCACCGAGTTGCGCCGACATTGCGGGCGAACTCGCCGATTTGAACCGACGTTGAGGCTCAACGTGCCGAGTTGGGCCGACATTGAGGCTCAACTCGCCGTGTTTTTTTTTTTTTTAACTTAAGAAACTTTGCTCTCCTTGGAAAACTAATTATGAAAAAAGGCCTTTTTGATGGGGCTTGACTTCTAAGCAAACGTTTTAGGAAAAAAAAAAGGAGGGACCCTAATATTTACAAAAAATTTGGGGGGGGGGGGAGGGTGTTGCAGCAACAACACATTGCCGATGGAATGGGTATATTCGTATATTATTACATGCGGGCATTACCCTATCGTTGGAGGATGATGTTATCTGTTGGGGTATTAATAACACTACTGGTATGGTATCCTCATAGTTGGACTATTTAGTGTTGATGGAGGACAAAGTTGATGAATCTCAGAGGAGACTGCATTCAAAGTTTTGGCATGTTAAATGTGAAGAACCTGCAATAATTAATTAATGCAAATACACAAGATATCAGAAATAACAGAACTCAGAATCACTTTTATATTGTTCACAAGCCACTTCGAGGGGGCAACCTCCTTTGAGCAAACTCAATACAATTAACTTCACGGTGCCTTCAATGACCTCAACACACACTTATATACTAATTCTATGCCCAATACTATGAGTAAAAACCATGGGACATATAATACTACGGGACGATTTACAAAGCATATGCGTCCAATACTATGGGCTAATATAAATTATGGATCAACAAATAATACGGGATGACTTACAAAGCATATGCGTCCAACAACAATATACTAACATAGTAAAGAGAATGGTTGACATGGGTTCCTAACATCCCCTCTCCCTTAGAAAAAGCTTTGTCCTCAAAGCTTTGGTTGGGGAAATTGCTGCAGAATCTGAAGGAGTGGTTCCCCGCATTAGAGAGATTTTGAGGTCAAAAAATGGCCTCCTAAGAGATGTACTACAAAAATATGAGATATATTAAAATATTATGAATTGGGGGTTTTATACGGTAGGTATATATGACAAGTCACCTCCCACACTATTTTCTATGCACAATATAAATAACCATGGTTGAGTTGCTTTTAAAAATTCACTAAAAATAAAATTAATAAAATAAGTCTACATTGATGTGACTAAGATTCATTGTAAATTCCCAAAAATTGATTGTCCTTTAGCATTTATTTGTCTTGAACTTGAAAATGAAATTAAATAATAATAAATATTTTTGAGAGCTATTTTTTTAATTTTATGTTGACTTTTTATATTTAGTATTTTTCTTATGAATTTAATATAATATAATTTAATTGAGAATTTATTTACATGAAAATGTTAATAATATTATTATAATCCACATTGCATTATTATTATTATTTATTAAATCTATTATTATTCTTTATTAGTTTGACATTATGTTATTAAATAGAATGGAGTGAATATATAATTTAAAATTAAAAACATAAAAATGATAATATATTATTTTATAAAAAAATGTGAAAAGACTTTCTTTATGAATTAAGAGTACTTCACTTGAAAATGACAATAATATTATTTTATGAGAAAGTGTGAAAAGACATTCATTATGAGTACTTTACTTGAAAATGACAATAATATTATTTTATGAAAAAACTATCATTATGAGTACTTTACTTTATGACTTAAAAGTACTTACACCACTACCTTGGTTAACTATGTGTTTTCATCCACCATAGAAAATTTGACAAATAAGCATTCTTAACTCATGCAATGCCACCTCACCAAGGGGGATGATGTCATCTATTAGAATGTGATTGGTTGTTTTTTATAGTACATTTTCTTTGTTTTGAGACCATTTTTTGACCTCAAAATTTCTCTAATGGTAGCATCCTCGGGCTGCATCTCGAGCCACTAACTCCATTGGAGTGTCAAGGAGGATTACTTGGAAGGATGTAGACAAAGAAGAACCCTATCAGCTATGTGGAAAGTGCACTCAGAACGGTGCCGATCGGCTTGTTGTTTCAGTCGAATTCTGGCCATGTGAAGATTGTCCTGCAGAATGAGAAGAATCTGATCGCGGTTTCGAAGAACCAAGTCAATTTCCTGAACTAGGGAGTTGCTAAGGGTGTATGGAAGAAGAACTGGTGGTGTATGTCCATAGACTACTTCATATGGTGTCCTTTGAGATGTGGTATTGTACCACCATAGCGCTTCTAGGAAATCCATAGAAATAGTTGGCCAAAGCCGTGTAGGGATGGGAAAGGGTTTGAGCAATCCCGAAAGGAGTGTCATTTCACCCTTGTTGACCTAGAAAGTATCACAGTCATCCACCATCTGTTGAATTGTCATTTTCAGTCCCTTCCAAAAGAAGTTACCTTGTTCCCGGTCATACATTTTGAAGAACCCAGAGTGCCCTGCTGATGAAGAAGCATGGAGTTCATAGAAGAGATAGCTCTGTTGAACATATTGCAACCAATTTGGAACAAGCAGAGAAAGAGCTATAAGAGAAACTGGGTCATCAATTGTGCGAGAAGGAGCATCTGCCACCATATTGTCCTTACCCTTCTTGTAAGTGATTGCATAGGGATAACCCATATCAGGTGTGTTGGGGAGGAGACCCATTGTTCCAGAAAATTTTCCAGACTCTGGAGATCAGTCTTTATGCATAAATAATTCCCTAATAGGTATGGCTGCCACTTCTGTACTGCATGCAAAATAGCCATCATTTCCTGTTGAGAGGTAGATGTGACTAAATTCTTACCGGAAATGTCTCTTGAAGGTGGCAAGCTCATTGGTTCAGCAAAGACACCTGCATATCTATCCAAGGAAGTAGTGGAGACCGTTGATGGGTGCATCTGAATGGAATGGAGCTGAGCGATGACACCATGTGAATTATTCTTAAGGATTTTTTCCAAGCGATGTGAACTGATGATGCAGAGAGACCCTGGTTGTAAGCCCATTAATTTGTGTTGTGCCCCATTGACTGAAAACTGCATCCAAAGTTCAGCAAAATGCCATAAGATGGGGCCAACTGTGCATAACCATTGAATGCCCAAAACCACATCACATCACCCTAAGGACAAGGAAAACATGTCAGAGCACAGGTTATAATCTTCCATAGAGATACGCACATTGTGACACTTCCCCTTGCAAGGTAAGGTGCCCCCATTGGCAACCATGACTTCAAAGTTGGAGCAAGGAAGGACAAAACAATCAGTCTGTTTGGCAATCCGAGGGTCAATGAAGTTATGAGTGCTACCAGAATCGATGAGTATGATAAGAGGGAACTTCTTGAAGTATCCCCTGACCTGCATTATTTGTGGGGTTGTGACGCCGGTTACAGCATGGAGAGAGATCGCAGGTGGGTTGTCCTGAGATGGGGTGTCAACAGGAGGGTGTTGAATGTCGACCTGATCATCTACTGTATATGTAGCTTCTTCACCAAGTTCAGAGGTAGGCAAAGAATCCACATCCAAGAGATAGATATTTTGTTGAACACATCTATGTCCCCGAGTGAATTTCTCATCGCAATTATAACAAAGCCCTTTTTCTCGGCGTGCCTGCATCTCGGTTTCAGACAAATGCTTGATAGGAGTTGGTCGAGGAGCTGGCGGGATGGGAGGTCATTGAGAACCCATATTTCAGAAGGGAACAAAAGTGGGTTTGGAGCACTGTTGGGCTGCAAGCTTGTCTTCTACCAACTTAGCCAAACCTAGGACTTCCATCATTGTGTTGGGACAGAACATTTTAACCTCTAACCGGATTTCATCCTTAAGACCACTGATAAAACAACTCCTGTAAAATTTATCAAACAATCCTTCTGTGTGATTGGCAAGTTTCTCAAATTTTGTCTGATACTCTCTCACTGTGCCAGTTTGGTGAAGTTTAGTGAGTGCTCCTGTGAAGTCGTCAAAAGCACTAGGACCAAATTGTGGCAAAAGGAGTTGGCAAAAATCTGTGAAGTTTGGCTCGGGATGAGCTTTGATGTACCAATGGTACCATTGAAGGGCTTCCTGTTCCAAATGAAAGGATGCAAGTGGAACTTTATGGACATCAAAAGTATTATGCAGACTGAAATATTGTTCTGCGCAGTATATCCATCCAGTCGGATCAGTACCATTGAAGCGAAGAAAATCAAGCCTCAGCCCACGAAAATTGCTGAAAGAAGAGAACCCGGTGGCTGCATAAGATTATGGTTGTCAGTTATTGTTCAGGCTGAATGCTGAAGATGGAGGCTGAGAATTTTTTCATCCAGATCTTGGAGTTTGGTTTGGATGGCTGCAAGTGCTTCCTCCATGGTTTTTGCTCCTACGCGGGTGACAACCACAACCAAGAGTTTTTTTTTTGGAAATGGATAGAAAAACCAAACAAAAGCTTATTTAATAATGGAAGATTTGGATTTGGGAAAAACTCGGATGGGTAATTGGGGTTTGACTAGGTTTTGGACACTTTCTAATGGACAGGGAAGCAAAAAATGGAGATTTCAGAAGCGGGGTGAAAGAATGAGAAAATTTGGTAGAGAGGGACAAAGAAGCAGAATTAGGAAAGGAACACGGTGGAATTATTTGAAGGCGTTTGGGTGAAAATTGAAGGAGTTATGGCAAGCCCTAAAAATAGACAAATGTAGGATTTTTGGTCTTAGGAAGTGGAATTTGGGATAGGGTCTTCAGGAATGAAATATGCAGAATGGGATTGCAGGGATGTCAGTGAAGTTTCAGGGAAAACAGAGTTGAAACAAGGATCGACAATTTTTTTTAATTTTTTATTTATTTATTTTTTTTCAGAAATGGATCGGCGACAGCGACGCGGAAGGGATCCGCAACAGATGGATCTGCAACGGCGCGGAAGGGATCGAAAATGGTTGGATCTGAAACGACAATTGGATCTGGAATGACTTTCAGAATAGATCTAAAACGGCTGGATCTGGAGCAGAAGTGATCGGAAACAGTTCAACTGAAAATAGATATGGACCCCAGGTATGTGCAGCTTCCTATCGATTCAGGGGATTCACTCGGCCACCAATGTTGTCTGACGGCTTGCGTATTGGGGCAGTACCCCTCACTCCACGGCTCAGGTAAAACTGATGACCACTTTGCCAGAAACGATAGCTCTTGGTTTACCTCATGGGTGGGAACTAGTCAATCAGGTAGGGGTCGTTGCCCTTTTCGCTGATAGGTCCTCTCAATGGACCAGATACTTTGGGGTTCATGTGGTACTCCTCACAATTATTTTTAGGGCTTATGCCCAAGTACTTCCCACAGTTAAGCGGATAGGGGTTATTCCCAGATCCGAACTTGCAACAAATGCGAAAAAAAATTGGCAAAAATTCCACCCAACGAGCCCGAGAAAGTGCTCTGATACCAGATGTAAAGAACCTCCAATAATTAATTAATGCAAATACATGAGATATCAGAAATAACGGAACTCAACATTACTTTTATATTGATCACAGGCCACTTCGAGGGGGCAAGCTCAATACAATTAACTTCACGGTGCCTACAATGACCTCAACACACACTTATATACTAAGTCTATGCCCAATACTATGAGTCAAAACCATGGGACATATAATACTACGGGACGAATTACAAAGCATATGCATCCAATACTATGGGTCAATACTATGGGCTAATATAAACTATGGATCAACAAATACTACGGGGCGACTTACAAAGCATGTGCATCCAACAACAATATACTAACATAGTAAAGAGAAGGGTTGAAACGGGTTCCTAACATTAAATGCCCTATAAAAATTCGTTGCTTCATGTGGCTGGTTCTCCATGATAAAATTTTCATGTGGAATAATCTCACCAAACGTGGCTTTTGTGGTCCGGGTTGTTGTGTGTTGTGTTTCAATGCAAGAGAGGATGTAAACCATCTTTTCGGTCAATGTTCTTTTTTCAGGAAACTTTGGGCCTCTCTTGAATCTATATTCAACTTCCATTTCTCTTGGAAGGGTGCATCCTTCGGTGATAACTACAGGCGATGGATTGAGAGTAAGGTGTATGATATAGCTCTCCTTTTCTTTACGGTTTGGGAATTTTGCAGAATTAGTAATCGTTGCATTTTCCAGGGTTGGAAGCTGTATATATCTCAGACCTGTGCAAAGATCACCGTTTGCTTTCAGCCTACCTATATTTTACCATCGGTGAAGAAGAGAATGGTTCTCCCTCATTCTAAGGAGGATTTGTGTTTTCCTATAGGCTACTTTGATGGATTCGCTCAGAAGGGATGGTGTGGTGCCGGCATGGTTTTAAAATTTTCGCATAACCACTTTTTTCAGCTTCAGTTAGGGGCTGGAAAAAGAACCAATAATAGATCGGAATTAGTCTCTCTTTGGGGGATTCTCTAATTTTCCAGGTTAAAGGGACTTTCTTCTCTCAGAGTCTTTCGGTATTCATGTGTGATTATTTTATGGGAAAAGGGTGACCAATTCCTTTTCTCGGTGGAGCTGGATGGTTGGATCAAGCGAGTTCGTACTCTTATCACTAGTTGTTGTTATGTTACGTTTGGTCACATCTATCGGGAGCACAAATTTGTCGTTGATTCTCTTTCTAAGCTGGATTTGGGCACTATGGATGGCCTCATGCATGTTAATGAGTTTACAGATGGAATTCTCTGTAGTTCCACTTCCCTACAGTATGGCTTATATATGGATCGGGTATTGATTTTGTTTGGACTGGGATCCTATTTACTATTTTGGTTTATTTCTGTTTTTTACTGGACTTGATCATTTTTGTCTGTTTTTCATATGACTGGTTATGACCATTGGATATGATATGTTTAGAACTATTTTTTATCAGCGCTTGAATCATTAGGAAGCTCTCCTATATTGTACTCCTCTCATGCAGCTTTTTACTTAATAAAAGTTTGCTTTTTTTCTGTGTGAAAAAGAAAACTATCATTATAGTAATGTATGAGAATTGTATTATTACTTTAAACTTAATACATGAACATGATGAGAGTATTTTCATGTGGTTGCGCACAAGGTCCCTGAAGAAGAGAGAGTATTGATTTCAAAACCTAGGATATGTCGACCATGGCATTTACTATGGATCTAAATAATCAAAAGGGGAAAACTCAAATTCACAAAATCGGTGTTTATATACGTGATTTGATTATTTACCAGTGTAGATCCATTTTAACTCCAAATCTATCATACTTCGAGAGGGATCAAATCCTTCAAGGTGCAAATCATTTTTAAAATGCAAAAAATTTAGAAAAAGCTTGTACCTCTAAGGTGTAATACCCCCATTTTGACACTTAGTATATTTTATCTATAATTTAAATATTGTATGCATGTTATGTATGATTCCTAGCATGGATCTCAAGGCCAAGGCCCCGCTAGTGAATGTTTGGCCTTGGAGAGGCAAGTATTTGTTATTATGCTACCCATGCGCTAGTGAGCCATGGAAATTGTAAATATGCATTTTAATAGAAATTCCCACTACTAGCTATGCAATGCAACAAGAGATGAGGGCATGATTTCTACAAGGAATGGGGGGGGATATTCAAACCCTTGAGACAATCAATTCAAGCCAAGTGTCAATGAGAGAACCCATGAAATCTCAACTACCCATGTTGACTTTTATGCCCAATCATTCATTTTTCCCAAGAGTTGGTTGAGGGAGTTAATGCCTTGTGGAATGGAGAGGTATGGCTATCCAAATTTGGGTATGGGAAAGCCACCCTTCATGGAAATTCATGTTTGACTTCTTGGGAAAGAAAAGAGCCATGAAATTGCTCCCCAAGACATTCTTCACCCATCAGTTTTTCTCTCACACGAGTTTGGAGCTACTTGGGAATTTTCCCTCCACGTTTTTCTAGTTTTTCATTGTTTCCTAGCTGGGAGAAGGGCGTTTTTCATGTTGTAGAACCAAGGGAAGGAAAGGAAAATCGATTTGGGGTCTATAGAGGTTGTTTTGGCCCATTGAATGCTTATCTATGTGTGTTGGGCCTGGCCCAAGTGGGACATTTTTGTGCAAGACAAGTTTTAGAACTATGAAGTTAAGTGCAATTTGGTGGAAGAATTTTTGGTGCAACTCAGTTCCGGGGAGTCGCAATGTGAACACAGTGCAGTATTAGCATGATGGGAACTGCGTAGTTGAGGAACAGTTCCGCAAAGTGCAAAGTGCCAACAGGGAACCTGTTTTGGGTAAAGAATGAAGGTAAGGTTGGCTGGGTGAAAGCGACCTATTTTTGGTTAAGAAACTCCATGATTACCAAGTAGGAGGGTAAGGACTAAGGAGGAAGGAAAGAAACCAATAACACGCGTGGAGGAAGCACGACATGAACCATCTGCATAAGGTCGTTAGAGAAGGAATGATCACGTGAAAGCGACAATCGGCATGCGGTTGATAGGGCAGGCTGAAAGCGATGTGACCACGCGCAGATGATGGCCATGACGAAAGAGTCTATATCAGCGCCTAGCAGTCTGGTTAGGGGAAAACCATGACAGTTTTGGGAAACCTGAGGGTTTTTGCCTGTGTATTGTAAAGACATGACCTACGGGCATGATCTATAAAAAGGCACCATTTTGTAAGGGAAAGGGTTAATGTTGAATAATGTTGAAATGTAATTGTTGAATCTGAGTGATAATGTGTTGTATTGCTTAAAGACATTGTAAAGGCTCTGCAAGCTATGTGCGTAGAGACCTATTGAGAGAGAAGAGATTCTGTAGCTGAGTGCATAGACTGGAACTGTTGTATCCTTCCCAAAAGACTAATACAACAACAGTTCCTGTGGACATAGCTCCCATCTTGGGGTTGAACCATGTTAAATTCCTGTGTTGTGTGATTGTTTACATGTTTGCATTTGTTATTTGCTTAGAATGAATGCTTAAGATATTGCTTATCAGTTTATGTGCTTACTTTTACATGTATTCACCATAAGGAATGAGATGGGAATAATATGTTAAGTTTCACATATGTGGATGAATTCTACATGCATAGTATGTCTAAGTTTGTGACTGTATAAGTCGGTTGGATAGATGCTTAAGTCAGTGAAGTTCGCACAATACAACTCTCGTGGAGCGCAGCACTGGAAGTGCACAGTATTTTGTGTTCCATCATATTGCATAAGCCATAAAATAACCTAAGACGATTGATAAATGGGCAAAACACTAAGGATAGCTTGTTGAAGTCGGTTGAGTCTAGAGAGGAAGCACAATTGTCAGTTGCGCTATCCTGCTATCGAACTTCCACCGAACCGCGTAGTCCTTGGATGCGTGAGTTGAAAAAACCTCCCAACTTGTAGAAGTATTGACCATGAAGGGGTTAAGCTTTGTGCAGTCCCTAGTCCGTAGCGCGTTTCTCATTAGATCTGTTTAAGCACTCATCACGTAGTTGTTGAAACCTGATTCCACAGCTTCCCCATTACTTCGCCTCGAGTGAGACTTCAATCTGCTTGTAGATTGTTGTTGAAAGGGCCAGTGAAAAGGGGTTTTGTTGGTTCCTTGAACCGCAAAGAACCTGGGTCTTTATAGAAAACCTCGAGACAGTTATGTAAGCCAAGGGCATTTTCCCGCCACATTTTTCTAGTTTTTCATTGTTTCCTAGCTGGGAGAAGGGCGTTTTTCATGTTGTAGAACTATGAGAAGGAAAGGGAAATCGATTTGGGGTCTATAGAGGTTGTTTTGGCCCATTGAATGCTTATCTAGTGGGATAAATCATTTTCTTCCCTTTGGTCGATTTTTCCCTCTCACAATCCGTTTTTGGTGTGCCCATAGTTTGGGGAAAACCCATGGCCATCTTGTTTCTAATCCCATTTTTTAAAATGTGTATCCATGCCCAATGATTGTGTTTGTTGTGTGTATATAGAGTATGTTTGGGTATGGTTTATGGGTGTCCATTGCTTTGGTTTGAGCTTGAGAGTCTCCTCTTCCTTGTAGAAATAATTCCCAACTCGGGGGTGGTCTCTGAGTGTTGAAAGAATACAACCTGGGCAGAGACCTATGGTTGGGTGGAACATTGCAGCGACATAGCTAGTTGCTTGGGACAACTTCATAATCAATATAAGTGTTCTCTATGTGTATTTAACTCTGCAATGTTATGTAATTATTGACTGTTATGTTTATGAGAATCAATGCATACTAGATATGCATGCAGTAGATCGTGCTTCAGTTGTGTTTATTTGAATTATACACTTGCACATGTGTTTTTTATTTATATGAATTTGATAGAAATGGGATGAGAGTTGTTAAAAGGCCCCAAAAGTGTAGTCATGTTCCCTTCCCTGCGTTGGGTCGATGGGAGGGGACGTGACAGATTGGTATCAGAGCATAGGCTACAACATTGGGCCTAATGGGAGAAATCAAGCAACTTGCAGAGGTAAGTATGCTTCCTGCTCAGCAATGATCATTAAGAAAAAATTAGATTTTTTTTCCAAATTTGAAAATATTTCTAAGTGTTTTATGAGTTTTCTGCTAAGTCTGTGTCGGCAACGAATTGCGAGTTTTCCATCGAAATGGGTCGGCAATGAATCACGGGTTCCACCGAAACGGGTCAGCGTCGAATTGCAAGTTTTTCTCTGAAACGGGTTGGCGTCGAATTACAAGTTTTTCGCTGAAACGAGTCGACGATGAATCACGAGTTACGTGAAACAGGTCGGTGTCGAATTGCTAGTTTTGCTCCAAAACGGGTCAACGCCGAATTGCGATTTTTTCTCCAAAACAGGTTGACGCCGAATTGCGAGTTTTCCATTGAAAAGGGTTGACAATGAATCGCAAGTTTCGTTGAAACGATTCGACGCTAAATTGTGAGTTTTTTGCCGAAATGTCGGCGATGAATCATGATTTCTGCTAAAATGGGTTGGCACCAAATTGCGAGTTTTGCTACGAAACGGGTCAACCTCGAATTGCAAGTTTTTCGCCGAAATGGGTCGACGCCGAATTGTGAGTTTTGCTGCAAAATGGATCGGCGTCGAATTGCGAGTTCTCCGCCGAAACGGATCGGTGACGAATCGTGAGTTCCGCCAAAACAGGTCCGCACCGAATTGCGAGTTTTGCTCCAAAACGGGTTGGCTCCGAATTGTGATTTTTGCTATGAAATGGGTCGGCGCCAAATTGTGAGTTTTCTGCCGAAACGGATCCGTGACAAATCATGAGTTCTATCGAAATGGGTCAGCACCGAATTGCGATTTTTGATCCACAACGGGTCGGCGCCGAATTGTGATTTCTTTGCCGAAACTGGTCGACGACGAAACGTGGCAGTGTCGAATTGTGAGTTTTGCTCCGAAACGGGTCGGCACCGAGTTGCGAGTTTTCTGCCGTAACGGTCAGCGTAAGATCGCGAGTTGCTCCGAAACAGGTCGGAGGAGAATTAAAATTCCACCAAAACAGGAAATTCCAGCAGTTTTCCAGGGAGATTTTCAAGGACCAAAAATTGAAAAATGCCATGGAACTTGTGCGCTAGATTGCGCGAAATTGAAAGTTTTACAAAAACAAAACGAGGGCATAGTGGTTCCCCAGAGACAGTCGTTGAATGTATGAAAGGAATTCTCTATGCTTGGAATGTGCACTATGAATTGCATAAAGGGGTTGTGGAATCCTCAGTAAGAGTAATTGGTTGTAATATTCATTATGGAGGATGAAAGGGACCAATAATGGGTATTGGTACCTTGGATAAGAACGCATCCATTATATTGTTGTTAGCAATAATTTGAATTACAAGGAAGATCAATGGGAGCTCTTGATTATCAAAGATGGATATTGTAATTCATAAGAGAATGTTGAGCAAGTAATGGGATGGGTTATCAGGAAATGGACAAGCAACTTGTAAAGGTGATGGGTAAATCTGTGAAAATCCTCACAGCAGATCTAAGAGATGATGTATACCTCACAAGAGTAATTATGATTAAGCAGTAAAATAGAAGAAGAGTGAACAATACAGTATAATGAGCAACAGAATAATATGGTACAGTAGAACTCAGATAGAAGCAATAATATTTCACACACACTCATTAATTAATCACAGTATAGACAAATAAATAGTACAATGGTAGAGAGGATTCGAATGCCTAAGGTGGCAATTCGAATTAGCCCCTCAGAGTGATCATAAGATCAATAGAGTGTCATCAAAGCACAACTAGGTGTCCTCCTGATCATCGGAGTGCAACTGGAAGTCTTCATCATCATTAGTGGAGTCATCAATGCTCAAGTAACTGTCAACCATCATTCAAACTAACTCTGGTAGGTGTAACTGAGTGTAACTCAATGTAACTAAGTGTAACTGACTGTAACTGACTGTAACTGAGTGACAACTGGACTAGTAGGTGAAGAAGGGCGAGTTGCTCCCTAAAATCAAGGAAGAAGGGCGCATTAAGCAACTAGAGGGCTAAAACTGAATAGTGAGAAGCTCCTGGGAGCTGGCTAACTGAGGGCTAGGTGTTGGACTGATGACTGGGATGCATGCAAAATGCGTGCAAATCCTAGAATGCATGCAAACCCTAAAGGTGCATGCATGACTGAAAATGTAAATGATCAAAATACTAGTGAGACTAGGATGGAATATAGGAATATCTTAACACCCCCCCTTAATCCATCCTGGGCCCTGGTAACTAAGACCAAAGGTCACCCGATACAATGAATAATAACAATCAATAAACCAAGGAAGTGGAAAAATTTCATGGGAAACATACCCCCTCCTCAAAAAATAGATTGTAAGGCACACATAAAAATAAATGCTCCAAACTCAAGCATGTGTGATGCTTGGTCATATGTCTGGAGGTATCTTTTTCTTGGGAAGAAGTGGATCATGCTCAAAAAGCATGTGCTTGTACTTGCTCTTCAGATCGAATGTGATGAGAACAAATCCAACAGTATGAGAATGATCCTTGAACCTGTGATTCGAATCAGCTAAGGTAGGATCAAATATGTGAAAGTGCATATAGTCTTTTGTCTTCTCCTTCGAACCACCATGTGTGAGATTATGCCAAAAATAACTATTACATGTTTGCTTGAAATCAAAATCAGATTTAAGACTTAAAAACAGTTTCTTGAGATCTCCTTTGAACCAGCAGGGGTGAGATCAAAACTATCATATGCATGAGAAATTATCCCAAGCAATAATTGCTTAGAATCCAAATTAGATCCAAGACTTGAATCATGGTTTCTTGAGATCTCCTTTGAACCATGAGAGGTGAGATCAAAACCAATAATTGCATGAGAATTTATCCCAAGCGATTGGCAATGGCCATAATCTTCAATAACCTTTTGAAAGCATGAATTTATATGATCATATAGTAGTATAAAAGAGGAGATAGCTAGAGAGGAGCGAATGCATTACCTTCAGTAGATGTTTTGACCTCTGAAATAATCATGTGATCATGATGCAACCCAACAGACTCTAGTGCAAGAGAGGATTAAGGACCTTCTGCAATATCTAGAGTGTGAGCTGGCACAAAAAGAGAAGAAAGTTTGAGCATGAGTGTAGAATATGCAAGTTCTTTGTCAACAACTTCAATATGAGATGATACTGGTGCATGATATGAGAGACCATTAAGAGGAGTGAATGCATCACTTTGTTTTCTTTCGAATGGGTTGGGACCAAGTCCTTCATTCTCTCAGCCAAATTTTCCATCCAGGTGAGCCCATATCTCTTTTGGAGTCCATAACTCCTTCGGAGTTTCAACACCATTACGGTATTTGAATTGGAATCTCTGGCATGCAAACAAAGAAAACATTATTGCTTGAAAGTGCATGTCACTTTTATTTAACCAGTCAATCTTCTCTTCAGGGGATTCGAACTCTCTTTCAAAATAACAATAAAAAAGATCATGGATCTTCAAGTCTGCTATCATTCTTGGTTTCCATTCATCATAGTTGAGTGGATCAAGAGGAGTAATTCCTGATGAATACATAGAAGCTATAGAGGACCTGCAAAAACAATATAGAAAAACTGCAACTGCTACTGCTGCAAAAATACAGAAACTGCTGCAACTGCTGCACTCGAAATCTTGGTAATAACTTGCAAAAAACTCTCAAGAATGGAGATAAACAATACTCTCAACATGCTCTGATACCATGTGAAAATACTCACAGCGGATCTAAGAGGTGATCTATACCTCACAAGACTAATTATGATAAAGCAGGAAAATAGAAGAAGAGTGAACAATACAGTATAATGAGCAATTGAATAATATGGTACAATAGAACTCAGATAGAAGCAATAATACTTCACACACACTCATTAATTAATCACAGTATGGACAAATAAATAATACAATGGTAGAGAGGATTCAAATGCCTAAAGTGGCAATTCGAATTAGCCTCTCAGAGTGATCATAAGATCAATAGAGTATCATTGAAGCACAACTAGGTGTCCTCATGATCATCGGAGCGCAACTGGAAGTCTTCATCATCATCAGTAGAGTCATCAATGCTCAAGTAACTGTCAACCATCAGTCAAACTAACTCTGGTAGGTGTATCTGAGTGTAACTCAATGTAACTAAGTGTAACTGAGTGTAACTGAGTGACAACTGGACTGGTAGGTGAAGAAGGGCGAGTTGCTCCCTAAAATCAAGGAAGAAGGGCGCATTAAGCAACTGGAGGGATAAAATTGAATAGTGAGAATCTCCTGGGGGTTGGCTAACTGAGGGCTAGGTGCTGGACTAATGACTGGGATGCATGCAAACCCTAGAATGCATGCAAACCCTAAAGGTGCATGCATGACTGAAAATGTAAATGATCAAAATACTGGTGGGACTAGGATGGAGTATAGGAATATCCTAACAAAATTGTCCTTGTGGGCAAGTGCAATGTTGATAAAAGGAAAATCTCTCACCTTAAATTATTTATGTTTATAACGTAATAATTGTATGCTTGGAAAATAGCAAGTAGAAATGTCATACATGAGTATATGCATTGAATCAATGTTTGGTGACAAAATCATAGCTAATGATTCCTTGTGTGCTTGTTAAGAGGCCATCAAATTTGATCATCTATGATGTGGAAGAGGAATTCCTTGTTATGATGAGGGATTGGAAAGGGAGAATTGCTTAAATTTTCTCTTGATTATATGATCATATTTTCAAGTTTTATGTATAGAAAATTATGGCATAAGGATGCTGGAAGTACAAGGGAATAGTAGATTGAATGCATATGAATTACTGGGCATGATTAAAGAGTCATTACATAGTGCATGTGAATTGCTTATGCATGAGCATGATGTTGCATATGGGTAACGGTAGGGAAGTTACACATGCAGTATCCCATTAATGGTATTTACTATGGTTGATGAAAGTTAATGTTGTTGATAATGATTGTAGGAATCAGACCATAGAAACATGATTGAAAATACAAAGAAATCGCAGCATGTGACCAGCAAACCTTGAAAGGGAAGGCTGGAGTAATGATTCATGATCAAATGGTTGGAAAAAGGACTGTGTAGCCTTGGTAAGAGGCCAACTGATCAGGTAACATCAAAGATGCTAATGGGAACCATGCAGGTATGTTTTCTTATGCAAATGGTACAAGTGTTGAAAGGGAATTGGGTAAGAATCCCTTAAGCCATGATTAATAATTGTAAAATGGTATGCATGTAAGATGAAGGCATTAATATGAAAATAGATCATGCCATGTGTATGTTGGTTATGGGTTGATAACCAAGCAAGCAAGGACTTATGGCCCTATTATGGTAGTGCATGCTTTGTGGGGTAGTCATGGTTAGGCCATAATATGCTTGAATGCATAGTATTCATGAATTAATGCAAGGTTGTATTGAGGGGATGTGCATTAAAATATTTTGTGCAATCTTGTGGTTATGCATTGAGTGAATGCACATTAAAAGATTATGTGAGTGATATAAATGTGCATACATAGGTGTAGGTGCACATGTTGAGATGCATTGTGTGAATGCATGGTTGTGGTGTATGTGTTATTGCAAACTAAATAATGGATGAGATGATGAATTGATGATGACTCTGGGATCATTTCATGAGCTGCTGTGAATGCAGGAGAGTAAGTGCATGAAGAAGGTAGTCATGATAAATGGGCTTTCCGGATGCTCTGTGGAAGGGAAGAATGTGTAAATGATATGGATGTGAAGTAATGAGCATCTAAAGTTTCATTTAAATTGCATAAACGATGTGACCATACCTTGCAACTCTAGTATGATAATGATTCACATGAAGTAAATGAGTTTTGGTGGTATTGAGATATTAACAACTAGAAGTGTTTGAATTATGGAGTGTTATAGTTCTAAAAATGCTTGAATGACTGTTGTAGCAGTGAAATATTATATGCATAGAGACTTACAAAGTGTTTGGTTGATTGAAGTTTCAAATTTCAAGTAGATTGTTTTGGGCATGGCAATTTGGGTAAGTCCATGATGAAGGATGGAATCCACCATGTGCAAGATCCAAACCTCATGAGAAGGATCTCATGGTTGTAAAAATAGTTTATGTGCAGAACAAATTGTCAATTTTGGACTTGTAGATTTCAAATTTGAGAATTGTTGATAATTGCTAATCACTGTTGGCTTGCATAGAACTGTGTCAGGAGGATGTGTTGCTAGTGGATGTTCATGTTATGGTAGCAAGCGTAAAACCCTAATGGGCAGAGGGCTTCCACTTACAAGAGACAAACAATATGAGGATAGCCTCATGACTAAGCAAATCAGTTTCTGTAGTAGACAGAATTGCAAATTCATATTGAATTTAATTATTAATGCCATTGATTGGATTATGGAACAAGAAGATTTGAAAATGTTGTTGACTGTTTGGCTATTTGATAAGTGTTCCGGGAATGATAAGTGTTCTAGGAAGACACATTGCAGGAAGGCCATGTGTGGTGGCCTACAAAATCCAAACTACATGGGAAGGACCCCATGCTTTGGAAATGGGTTTCGGGCGAAACGCCATTGCATATTTTAAGGATGACATCTCAGCTGAACTGCATGTTGAAAAACCATGTGAGTGAGATGGTAAAATTATGCCAAGAAGGCATATGTGGTTTATGGAACGTGAAAATATTGGGGTGGAAAACTGAAGGACTGTCAACTCGGATAAGGGAGCCCCCATTCTTAAGAAATGAAGAGAGAATACATCTTAAAAGGGATAAGTATTCTATAACCCTATATCAGAACATGCATGCCTAATTATTAGGGTTAATATGCAAATCATGTTCTATTTTATTTATATGATTTCAGACTGCTTGAGTATGATTAGGGCCTACATGGCTCACATTGGGAAGGGGTGCACACCTTTCTGGTGATGGGTTATGATAGGGTTGTCAATATTGACTACACCCTAAGGGAATGGACGCATTCCTAGTGTTTCAATATTTGATAGTGAATGTTATGAAATATGTTTGCAATTTTGGAACAACAATACTGATGAGCTTGCTTATCCATCTTGTGTTGTGAGCCTAAACAGGTGCAATTGGTGCTACACACTAAGGAAGCAAAATAAAAGGGGTTCTTGTGAAGGGTTGTTGTATGCCTAATAAACCCAGTTGGTGCACTGATTTGGCATTAGTTACTTGGAATTCATGGAGATATTGATGAAGGGTTGGTGTATGCCTAATAAACCCAGTCGGTGTACTGGTTTGGCATTAGTTACTTGGATGTTGTGGAGGTTGTGGAGGTATTGATGAAGGGTTGTTGTATGCCTAATAAACCATGTCGGTGTGTTGGTTTTCCATTAGTTACTTGGATATTGTGGAGGTATTGGTGAAGGGTTGTTATATTCCTATGGCTCCATAGTAGTGCCTTGACCTAAATTGTCATGGTGCAGTTTCCTTCCATTGGATGATGACCCAGACGGATGTGCTGGCTTGGAAATGGAGAGGAAAAACCAGGAATGGGACTGATTTGGCACCACCAATGCCTAATGAACCCATTCGTAGTACTAGTTCGACATTGACTATTTGGATGGAATGGAGAAGCCTGTGTCCTATCCAAGATCCAATTCCACAGGTTATCCCAAGGCTTGTCAGTTAGCAGGACCCTGTGGACCAAAAAGGAAATGTCCAATACAGATAAGTACTTAATTTTCATTCATTTCTTATTTTGGATATTGAAAATTTCATGAAAAAATATTATGACAACCAAGCTGATACACTATTTTTTCTATGTTGGAAACCTGGGTCATTGCAGGAAGCAAGAATCCTTGAAAGCACTGTTAGGATATTCCTATACTCCATCCTAGTCCCACTAGTATTTTGATCATTTACATTTTCAGTCATGCATGCACTTTTAGGGTTTGCATGCATTCTAGGGTTTGCATGCATCCCAGTCATTAGTCCAGCACCTAGCCCTCAGTTAGCCATCCCCCGAGAGCTTCTCACTGATCAGTTTTATCCCTCTAGTTGCTTAATGCATCCTTCTTCCTTGATTTTAGGAAGCAACTCGCCCTTCTTCACCTACCAATCCAGTTGTCTTCAGTTTATACTCAATTACACTCAGTTACACCTACCAAACTCAGTTTGATTGATGGTTGATAGTTACTTGAGCATTGATGACTCCACTGATGATGATGAAGACTTCCAGTTGTGCTTCAATGATCATGAAGACACCTAGTTTTGCTCCGATGACACTCTATTGATCTTATGATCACTCTGAGAGGCTAATTCGAATTGCCACCTTAGGCATTCGAATCCTCTCTACCATTGTATTATTTATTTATCCATATTGTGATTAATTAATTAGTGTGTGTGAAGTATTATTGCTTCTATCTGAGTTCTACTCTACCATATTATTATGTTGCTCAATATACTGTATTGACCACTCTTCCTCTATTTTCCTGCTTAATCATAATTACTCTTGTGAGGTTTACATCATCTCTTAGATATGCTGTGAGGATTTTCACATGGTATCAGAGCATGTTGAGAGTATTGTTTATCTCCATTCTTAAGAGTTTTTTTTTGCAGCTTATTACCAAGATTTTGAGTGCAGCAGTTTCTGCATTTTTGCAGCAGTAGCAGTTGCAGTTATTCTATATTTTTTTTGCAAGTCCTCTACAGCTTCTATGTATTCATCAGGAATTACTCCTCTTTCTCCATTCAACTATGATGAATGGAAACCACGAATGATAGCATACTTGAAGATCCATGATCTTTTTTATTGTCATTTTGAAAGAGAGTTCGAATCCCCTGAAGAGAAGATTGATTGGTTAAATAAAGGTGATGGAGCCTTTGGAGCAATGATTCTTTCTTTGCTTGAATACCTGAGATTCTATTTCCAATACCGTGATGGTGTTGAAACTCCAATAGAGTTATGGACTCCAAAAGAGTTATGGGCTCACCTGGATGAAAAATTTGGCAGAAAGAATGAAGGGATTGGTCCAAACCCATTCAAAATCAAGCAAAGTGATGCATTTTCTCCCCTTGATGGTCTCTCAGATCATGAACCAGTATCATCTCATATTGAAGTTGTTGACAAAGAACTTGCAGATTCTCCACTCGTGCTCCAACTTTCTTCTCTTTCTGTGCCAGCTCACACTCTAAATATTGCAGAAGGTCCTAAATCCTCTCTTGCACCAGAGTCTATTGGTTTGCATCATGATCACATGATTATTTCGGAGGTAAAATCAGCTATTGGAGGTAATGCATTCGCTCCTCTCAAGCAATCATCTCTTATTTACTACTATATGATCATTAGCACATGCTTTCGGAAGGTTATTGAAGAATATGGCCATTTCCACCCACTTGAGATAATTTCTCATGCATCCATTGGTTTTTATCTCACCTCTTATGGTTCAAAGGAGATCTCAAGAAACCATTGCCATTCACTTGGGATAATTTCTCATGCATATGATAGTTTTGATTTCACCCCTGCTAGTTCAAAGGAGATCTCAAGAAACTATTATTCAAGTCTCAAATCTGATTTGGATTTCAAGCAATTATTATTTGATGGTTCCTTTTGGCATAATATTACCCATGATGGTTCGAAGGAGAAGACAAAAGACTATCTACATATTCATGATTTTGATCCTACCTCAGCTAATTCGAATCATAGGTTCAAGGATCATCCTCATACTTTTGGATTTGTTCTCATCACATTCGATCTGAAGAGCAAGTACAAGCACATGTTTTTTGAGCATAATCCACTTCTTCCAAAGAAGAAGATACCTCCAGACATATGACCAAGCATCACACCTACTTGAGTTTGGAGCATTTATTTTTTGTGTGTGCCTTATAGTCTGTTTTTTTAGGAGGGGGTATGTTTCCCATGAAATTTTCCCACTTCCTTGGTTTATTTACTGTTAATATTCATTGTATTGGGTGACCTTTGGTCTTAGTTACCAGGGCCCAGGGTGGATTAAGGGGGGGGTGTTAGTATATTCCTATACTCCATCCTAGTCCCACTACTATTTTGATCATTTACATTTTCAGTCATGCATGCACTTTTAGGGTTTGCATGCATTCTATGGTTTGCATGCATTTTGCATGCATCCCAGCCATCAGTCCAGCACCTAGCCCTCAGTTAGCCAGCCCTCGAAAGATTCTCATTGATCATTTTTAGCCCTCCAGTTGCTTAATGCGCCCTTCTTCCTTGATTTTAGGAAGCAACTCACCGTTCTTCACCTACCAGTCCAGTTGTCTTCGGTTTATACTCAATTACACTCAGTTACACTTAGTTACACTCAGTTACACCTACCAGACTCAGTTTGACTGACGGTTGACATTTACTTGAGCATTGATGACTCCACTGATGATGATGAAGACTTCCAATTGTGCTCCGATGACACTCTATTGATCTTATGATCACTCTGAGAGGCTAATTCGAATTGCCACCTTAGGCATTCGAATCCTCTCTACCATTGTACTATTTATTTGTCCATATTGTGATTAATTAATTAGTGTGTGTGAAGTATTATTGCTTCTATCTGAGTTCTACTGTACCATATTATTCTGTTGCTCATTATATTATATTGACCACTCTTCTTCTATTTTCCTGCTTAATCATAATTACTCTTGTGAGGTTTACATCATCTCTTAGATCTACTGTGAGGATTTTCACAGGCACCCTAAGGACTCATTTGGACATGTGGTTGTCCTAGAAATATCAGTATGAGCAGCAATGATAAGAATGGTTCTAGTGGACATGTATGGGTCCTAGCAGCCAAATTATGTTCTATGGACAAACCATGGGGAGGGGATTCCCTGATGGAGAAAGCCTTGGACAGACCTTAGACACTAAGTGTCATATCCAAAAGAAGAAATGGAAAGTCAAGCATTCACATGGAAGTGAAAGAGGCTAAGGAGCATAGAACCATAGTGAGGGTGTGGCTCTGGATTGGAACAAGATTAAGAAGGGGAAACTCTCACTCTTCTCTTTCCTTTTGACAGATGCATATTAGAAACATAAAATTGTTGAATGCATGTTATGACTAGAAGTTGATTGTGTTTATTTGCTTGAAATAAATTGTGAATGTTGAAATAGTTAATTCCTTGAGAAAGGATGAACATGAATGAGTTCATGTGTATGTTGGGAAAGTATGAAAAGTGTGTAAGTATCATGAATAGAGCATGGGATCTCCATGTTGATTGGGAAAATAATTGATTGATTTCAATGTTATGTTATTCTTTGCCTAACAAGATTTGTAATGATGAATTTCATAGGTGAAAATTGAAGCATTTGGTTGCAGCTGATACAAGCAAGTGTTGCTAGTAAGCAAATTGTGTCCAGCTGTGCACATTGATCATGGTAGCATACCAAAAGCTATTTGATTTGGCTGAAAATATTTTCCAAAAAATTGCTAAGACCCAATAAATTCTTGGAGAAATGCTCAAGCTACAAAAGCAGCAAAATGAGATGGACCACAAGGTTTTGCAGGACTCTATTTGTCTGCAAATACAGGTAAAAATCATTCTAAAAACAATCAATTGTGGAAAGGAAAGTGGATCAATGAAGAGGCATTCATCCAATCATTCCATTAAGAAACATCCCAGGTGGAAAGACTCAAAGGAAACTGAACAGGTAAAGATGAAGCAGCCACTGAAATGTTGGGAATGTGGAGGAAATCATTGCCTACGCAACTTCCCAACAAGGAACAGTAAGAGGAATAGCATCCATGAAGTTTCCAATTTTGTAGATCAGCTGGAAGGTAAATAAAAGGAAGGGATTGCTGTGGAGCAATTCCCACATGCAGACTCTGGAAGATCAAAGACAGCTGGGAGGAACCTGTGGAATCCAAAGGACTTGGTCCTAAAAGTTCAAATTAAACTATGAAATGCAAGGCATACCTGTAACATTTTTGTAAATTGTGGACATGTGTAAACTATGTAAGTATTCCTAAGTATTGGAACACCGAGGACGTTGTTATTCTAAGGGGGAGGGGATTGTAATACCCCCATTTCGACAATTGGTATATTTTATCTATAATTTAAATATTGTATGCATGTTATGTATGATTTCTAGCATGGAGCTCAAGGCCAAGGACCTGCTAGTGAATGCTCATCCTTGGAGAGGCAAGTATTTGGTATTATGCTACCCATGTGCTAGTGAGCCATGGAAATTGTAAATATGCATTTTAATAGAAATGCCCACAACTAGCTATGCAATGCAACAAAAGATGAGGGCATGATTTATACAAGTAATGGGGGGGGGGATATTCAAACCCTTGAGGAAATCAATTCAAGCCAAGTGTCAATGAGAGAACCCATGAACTCTCAACTACCCATGTTGACTTTTGTGCCCAATCATTCATTTTTCCCAAGAGTTGGTTGAGGGAGTTAATGCCTTGGGTAATGGAGAGGTATGGCTGTCCAAATTTGGGTATGGAAAGCCACCCTTCATGGAAATTTGTGTTTGGCTTATTGGGAAAGAAAAGAGCCACAAAATTGCTCCCCAATCCATTCTTCACCCATCAATTTTTATCTCTCGTGATTTTGGAGCTACCTGGGCATTTTCCCTCCATGTTTTTCTAGTTTTTCATTGTTTCCTAGCTGAGAGAAGGGCGTTTTTCATTGTTTCCTAGTTGGGAGAAGGGCGTTTTTCATGTTGTAGAACCATGGGAAGGAAAGGGAAATAGATTTGGGGTCTACAGAGGTTATTTTGGCCCACTGAATGCTTATATATCTATGGGAGAAATCATTTTCTTCCCTGTGGTCGATTTTTCCCTCTCACAATCCGTTTTTGGTGTGCCCATGGTTTGGGGAAAACCCATGGCCATATTGTTTCTTATCCCATTGTTAAAAATGTGTATCCATGCCCAATGATTGTGTTTGATGTGTGTAGATAGAGTATGTTGGAGTATGGGTTATGGGTATCCATTTCTTTGGTTTGATCTTGAGAGTCCCCTCTTCCTTGTAAAAATTATGCCCAGCTCGGGGTTGGTCTGTGAGTTTTGAAAGAATACAGGCTGGGCAGAGACCTATGGTTGGGTGGAACATTGCAGCAACATAGCTAGTTGATTGGGACAGCTTCATAATCAAGATAAGTATTCTCTATGTGTATTTAACTCTGCAATGTTATTTAATTATTGTTTGTTATGTTTATGAGAATCAATGCATACTAGATATGCATGCAGTGGATCGTGCTTCAATTGTGTTTATTTGAATTATACACTTGCACATGTGTTTTTTATTTATATGAATTTGATAGAAATGGGCTGAGAGTTGTTAAAAGGCCCCAGAAGTGTAGTCATGTTCCCTTCCTTGTGTTCGTTCGACAGTAGGGGACGTGACATAAGGGCTTATCCCTCTCAACTCATGATAGATCTAGAGTTGGGATGGATATATGTTGGTGTTTATAAAGTGGGGCTCATTCAAAAGAACCAAATTTCATACCTGGGAATCCAGAATCTTATCCTAGGACTAATATGCATATATTCCAAATTAATTATTTTCATTTTAATTAACTAGAATATATATAAAAGAATTGTTAGTTTATATGTTTAGGCTAGGGAATACACTGTAAATTTTTTGTTTACTTAATATTTTTATTAAAGATCCACATGCAACCTCCACTTTGAGCATGGAATTACACTTCTCCCTCACATTGATCTGTAGAAATTTCCCATCAAAGGAACCAATTGAAAATATGTCGATGTGTAAAGCATTTTGAGAGTGCAAAAACTTGAGGAAAGGTTTGCACATCTAGGGATTGATCCCCCTAAGTGTATGAGAGATCCATAATTAAAATGGATCTATACTAGTGATTATAAAGTGAGTGGGGCTTATCATAAAGAACTGGACTCCACACTTGGAACTCCCACGTGCTTATATTCCAATTATTTCTTTTAGTTATAATTAACGGGAATATATATATATATATATATATATCTATATATATATACTTCTCCCTCACATTGATCTGTAGAAATTGCCCATCAAAGGAACCAATTGAAAATATGTCAAGGTGTAAAGCATTTTGAGAGTGCAAAAACTTGAGGAAAGGTTTGCACCTCTAGGGATTGATCCCCCTAAGTGTATAATAGATCCATAATTAAAATGGATCTATACTGGTGATTATAAAGTGAGTGGGGATCATCCGAAAGAACTGTACTCCACACTTGGAACTCCTACATGCTTATATTCCAATTATTTCTTTTAGTTCTAATTAACGAAAATATATATATATGACATATATTGTAAAAAATAATATCTACTTAATATCTTATTATTTTATTAAAGTTCCATGTGCAAGAATTGATCTCTCTTGTTTACCATGCCATGGATTAGGTGGAAATAGTTTACTTAATTCCTACAAAAATGCTAACTAAAATGTAAAATTTAAAGAAAACATATACATTTAATTTAATTTAAAACTTGAATATTAATAAAAATATCTTTATATAAAGGAATTTCTCAATTTTTGTTTTTCTAAAATGATATAATTGTAAATATTTTACAAAATCTTTTAGAATTTATTAAAATTAAAAATTTATGTAAAAATATTTATAATAGATATTTTTTAAAATATAATTTTAAAATAATAATAATAATAATTATTATTATTATTATTATTATTATTATTATTATTATTATTGTGATTATTATTATTATTATTATTATTTATCATATATTGAGAGGAATTAATTTTTTTTAAGATAAAAACTATTTTTAAAATATAGTAATTTAAGAAAAGTTTTCGTCTCAATAATTGTTCTTTCTAACTCATGATACATTAACTCTAAAAATAACTCTCAAAACAATTATGTGTTAGACAAACATTAAAAAAACAAAAATGAATCAGTAAAAAATACCAACTAAAATGTAAAATTAAAAAATACCAACTAAAATGTAAAAGTAAAACAAAATATATATTTAATTTAATTTAAATATTAATAAAAAATTATAATTATATGAAAATATATATTTAACTTAATTTAAAATTAAAAAATACCAACTAAAATGTAAACTTAAAACAAATTATATATTTAATTTAATTTAAATATTAATAAAAAATTATAATTATATGGAAAAATATATTTAACTTAATTTGAATATTAATAAAAAAACATTATTTATTTGAAAGAATGTCTTTATCAAAATTAATATTTTTAAATGATATAATTATAAAAGAGTTTACTAAGTCCTTTAGAGTTTATTAAAATAATATTCCATAAAAATATTTATAAAAAATATAATCTTATATATATATATATATATATATTGAAAATAATGTTTTTTGAAGTTATGATTTTTTGAAATAAACATATATTTTTAATAATTAGATCCATTCAAACTTATGATGATGATGATGATAGTTAATGTCTAGTGAGATCAACTTTGGTTTATTGGACCTTAAGAAACTACTTTGTTTGTTGTAACAAAATATTCCTATGTGCAAACAACTTAGAAAGGAGCGTACCAAGATCACCATAGTTTTGACAACTTAGAAGATTAGATAGGTTAGTATTATATTAAAGATTGGGGAATTGTGATCTAATGAGAAAAGCACTCTAAGAGGAAGTGATTTTCATCCTCAACTCTCTTGGTATCACAAACATGGCAACCCCTATCCTCCCAAGGTGTTTGAGGAATGGTCCAGCACCCTGTTTCACTACGAAGCTCATGAGAGTTTGTTCTTATTTTGGCTATGTTAGTTTTTTTCTTCAAGATGGTTAAAATAGAGAGTTACTTTTGGTATTCTAGATTAGGGTTAATAACCTCCTTGTAATATCTTAGTTTTATTTCAGCCTCTAACTCCTTTTGCCCCCACAACTTCTCTTTAAACATAGATATAATAGTGTTTTTAATGTTATTGATAATTTGCAAAGTTGTATTTTCGCTTATCCCCCGAATGATTTAACCAAGCCATGTTATCTTTATGCCAAACTTTCTTGAGCTGCGGGTGGTCCTGAATGAAATTTAAGGAAATTTTAGGGAGTCTTTGATCTCCCATATCATTTATCTTGCACTTGTACATCAAGTACCTTTTCATAGCGATGCTCTCTGTGGTGGAAGGTCTGCTTCTATAGGAAGAATAGGAGAAGGTGTATTGATTTTAATTCTAAAGTTATAGGTTATAAAATGCTTTTGGATTTGCTCAATCTTTCTCCAGGATTCTCTAGATATGCTACACCACCAAACTTCATAGCCATACAAGATAACAAGAGTGACAATGTAACATCCCCTCCACTACCTCGATTTTTCTACATCAAAAAAAAAAGGTAAATGTGTAATGTGCAACCTTCTGGCGAAAATATCAAGGTCAGAAAAAACACTGTAAATAGTGTTATGTTTTCCTAATTTGTTTTGCATTCCGATTTGTATACTTAGGACACTAAAGGGCTTGATGCAACTAAATGATATGGGCATGAATCCACTAAGAGGAAAAGTTGAATGGAAACGAAGCCATGAGTTTGATGATTGGTGTCATCTTGGCACCGAGGGAACCAGAAGAAAGGTGAATAGTGGAATGGTCACTTGATAGTCTAAATCCCTTAGGTATCGTCCTAACTTGAAGTAAGTCTTGACTAAGCTAAGTTACCGACTAGCAATTAACGAACTCTATAACCTTGTTATTTTTTAATGAAAAATGTATTACCTAATATTTTTAATATTAATCATTATAATCACCCTAATTATTGCATTAAATGACAAAGGGTATTTATACAAATTCTTAATAAGAAGCTAAGGCTTCTCAGGTTAAGGGACTATGAGGTAGTCACCTTAAATAAAAGGGTAATGGAAAGTTAATTTTATTATCTTGAACATAACTATGTTCTTGTATTAATAAAATAGTAAATATAAATATACAGATATGCCCATAATTTATTCAAACATATAAGTTAGAATTTGCTCTAAATAGAATATATATATATACACACACAATTAGAGATATTTTTTTATACTTGGAAATATATTATTATTTTAAACTCGTTAGGGTTTCTACACTTAACGAGTTGGTTGGCATTTAGGGTTTGGGAAACCTACTTCGATTATGGGGGGAAAGAAGGAGTTTTGGGGGGAGAAGAGAGAGGCGGTTACAGTAACAAAGGAGAGTGTCGAACTCTAAAAAAATGGTTGGACCTATTCACAAAGTGTGGGAAGAACATGAGGGAAATGATCATGACTGTGTGTTCACAAGAGGTAGCCTCTGTTTCTTTGCAAATTGGACTAAGTACTTGTTATGCAACCAAGTCCTAGATATAGCATAAAAATAGAAAAAATAGACCAGAAGAAAGTAATCCATGCCTTAATAATGAATAACTGGAATGAATAACAATCCTCTTCAAGGGAGGAACCTCCTTACACAATGTACTAAGTACACAAGACAAGATACAAGGATGACTAGAATGAAAAGGTCTCCTTCCTATATTTAGGAGACAAAGGGGTACAATAACAACTAACAGGCCCACAAATAGACCAAGTTGACATCAATAATATGTAATGCGCCATAATAAAGGGGGTAATGTACCACTACATAGGGGGTGATGTGCCAATATTAAGGGCTTAACATGCCCCTCACCTTTATACAAGTTTTGTCCTCAACGCTTGATTAGTTGTGGATGTTTCTGTATGAAGGACTCATATTCCCATGTCAAATCTTCCATTGGCAGGTTCTTCCATTTGAGGAGGTACTTAGTAATAGCCCGATTTCGTAGTTGTTTGGTCCTTGTTTCAGTGATGAACATCAAGTGCCAATATGAATCTTCCTTCTTCATCAAGATCGGGCAATATTGTGGGTGAAAACATGAAGTTGGGAAACAATTTTGGCTTGTTTTTTACAAACAAAACTGCTAAATTTTATGTTTTGCAACTTCGACCTCTTCAAACCCATATCTCCTGTAGAAATTTCAACTTGAAGTAAACACAAAGTTTTTAGATAATGAGTGACCTATGTTGACGACGGTTTTTTGATAGATGGTTATTCATTTTAGGGAAAAAAATTGTAGGCTCATAATCTACACACACTACACTGGATCCTAGACTATATTTTGAGTTTTCTAAGACTTGGGAACTATTTTTTATTATTTATCAAAACAACGTATGTTCAAAAAATGGTGCATTATCGACACATGTTTTTGTCTTCACATTTTCTTTCAAATGTGACTGTTATTGGAAAAACTAAAAGTGCCCTTTTGAAGAGGACGAGCGAATTATGATCTCTGTGAAATTTCAAATTTTTTGGTGTTGTCTTTGTTATGATATTGAATTTTCATTTCGGTTGATTTTTAGAGTAATAAAATTCTTAAGGGATAAGGTTTAGAAAAAAAAGTATTAATAAATAGTAATTCAAATCGAAATGAAACAATTATTATATCATTGGAAACTAGATTCAGAGATGAATCCATTGCTACCAAGTCCGACAAATAATACTTAAAATTTGCAGGGGTTCGAGCTTGCTGAAGTTGCAGGTTCTAGAAAGATGCTTGATATTTTCGCAGGTTTAGTTGACAAAAAACTCTCGGTCGAAAAAATATCTTCCAAAATATCAATAGAGAATTTAGTTCAAACTCTCATCCGCGAGTTTTTTTAAAAATACAGCGTGGCGATTGGTTCAAACTCTCGTCCTAGAGTTTTTTTAAACTCTCAGGCGAGAGTTTGAAATCTCAAAACTATCGGCCTAGATTTTTTTAACTCTCGGCCTAGAATTTAAGGTTGACTTATTTTCGCGTGATCATCCGCCTGCGTTCTGTTTTTTATACTCTATTTGTCACAAAAGTGTTTACCAAGTTCATGATTTCACCCTTGTTTGAATTGGGATCTTGTCTCCTATTACTTTATTTAGGCAAGAAACATGGAAAACTTGACGCACTTTTGAAGATGAAGGGAGCTTGAATTTGTAAGCCATACTGTCAATCTTTTGCAACACTTTATAAGGACCATAATACTTGGGTGCTAATTTATTGTCCTTATTTAGTTGCTTGAGGGACATATTCTTGTAAGGTTGTAGCCTCAGAAATACCAAATCCCCTTCTTGGAAACTCCTTCAACTCCAATGATGATCAACTTGTTGTTTCATCATGTTTTGTGACATAGATGGGTTGTCCTTAAGTATCTGGAGAACTTCTTGTTGGTGCTCTATGTGATTTTCCATGGCTTGAACTTTATATTTTCCCTTTAGGGGAGATGTGATAGATGGAGGCTAGTACCCATAAAGTGCCATAAATGAGACAGATTTGATGATGTATGGAAGGAATTATTGTACCACCATTCTACTAAAGATAACCATTTCACCACTGTGTTTGTTTATCATATGTAAAGCATTGAAGATAACGTTCCAAACATTTGTTCACTATATCAGTTTTCCCATTAGATTGAGGATGATAAGATGAACTGTGAGCCAATTGGGTACCGAAACAAGAAAATAATTCACTCCAAAATTTTCCAATGAAAATTGGATCTCTATCACTTACAGTAATAGTTGGATTTCCATGTAACTTCTGAATTGTTTCCAGAAACATTGTGACCACTGTACTTGCATTAAAAGGGTGAGAAAGTGCACAAAAATATGTATACTTCATGATTCTATCAACAACCACAATAATAACATTATTTCCTTCTGACTTGGGTAGACTTATGATGAAATCCATTGAGAATTCTTCCCAGCGTTGGCAAGGTATGTCTAATGGTTATAGAAGTCCGGGGATCTTACATGTTTCCACCTTATTATGTTGGAAAACCAAGCATTCGACCACAAACTTTTGAACATAAGATTTATGACCTTCCTAAAAAAATTTCTTCTTTACCATGTGGTAAGTTTTCAGGAATCCAGAGTACCCACCTATAAGAGAGGTGTGTAATTCTAAGAGGACCTTTTGTTTGAGTTGGGATTATTTGCATAAATATAATTGATACTTATACCATAGTGAATCATTTTTCCACACAAAATTATCTGATACATTGGGATCATCATGTCGCTTTTGAACGAGCTTCCACACATATAGGTCATTTTTCCATTCTTCCCTTGCTACTACTACCCAATCGAGTTGTAGAATGGAAATTGCACAAAGTAATGCCCCAGCATCTTCATCTTTTCTAGTAATCACATCTGCCACCACATTATGTTTCCCTTTTTCGATAGATGATTTCAAATTCATGTCCCAACATCTTGGTTACCCATTCTTTATGCTCTTTCAAAGATAATATCCGTTCCAAGAAGTATTTAAGACTATCATGGTCAGTTTTGACCTTGAAGTGCCTACCTATTAGGTAAGGACGCTATTTCTTAAGAGCATGTAGAATTGCCAACATTTCCTTCTAATAAATGAGCTTCTGTAACTTCTTTCCCTTGATTGGATAACTTGTGAAATAAAGCAGGTTTCCTTCTTGCATTAAAACAACACCAATTCCATTTCTTGAAGCATCACATTCCACAATAAATGTTTCTGTGAAGTCTGGTGTGGTCAAAACAGGATATTTGCACATTGCCTCCTTAAGCTATCAAAATCTTGAGTTGCCAATAGAGTCCAAGAAAATGCATCTTTCTTCAATAATGCTATTAGAGGTGATGTTATTCTTCCATAGTTCCGAACAAACTTATGCTAGTACCCTGTCAGACCTAAGAATACTCAAAGATTCTTCATGGTTTTGGGAATCGGCCATTCCATCATGGATTTTTTTTGTTGGGGTCTACCTTAACACCTTCATGAGATACAATATGAACGAAAGATTCTACCTCATTTACCCCAAAGAAACATTTGGAAGGTTTTTCATATAGTTGTTTCTCCTTTAGTAGTTGTAGTACCCTAACAGCATGTTGAACACGTTCTTCCCAAGACTTGCTATAGATTAGTATATCATTAAAGAATTCTAGCACAAATTTTTGAAGAAAAAGATTGAAAACGGAATTCAACAAACCTTGAAATGTGGAAGGCGCATTCGTGAGACCAAATGGCATGACCAAAAATTCATAATGAACTTCATGAGTTTTGAATGTTGTTTTTGGAATGTCTTCCTCCTTCATTCTAATATGATGATATCCAAAACAAAGATCCAACTTTTTGAATAAAACTGCTCCATGTAATTCATCTAACAATTTATCAATGACATGAATGGGAAATTTATCTTTAATGGTGATCTTGTTGAGCTCTCTATAATATTGACACATATGCTATGATCCATATTGCTTGTGTACCATTAATACTGGTGCGGAGTAAGAACTTTGGCTAGGCATAATTATGCCAGCCTCTAACAGTTCTTCAACCATATGCTCAATTTCACTCTTCTATCCATAGGGGTATCTATAAGGTCTGATGTTAGGAGGAACACTTCCTCGAATTAAGTGAATAACATGATCAAATTCTTCAACATGAGGAAGACCTTTTGGAATATCTTCAAATTCCTTGGAATGCTTATCAATCACCTTTTGGAGATATGGGGAAATAGGAGACTTAGATGTTTGAAAATCCAATGAGCATAATTGTGCAATTACACCTTCATGTTCATTTTTTATCATTTTTTTCATACCATTAGATATTATCACCTTATTTGGTTTCCATGTGATACCATTTAACTCATATTCTTTTCCTTTCCATAAAAATTTCATGAAAATCTCCTGTAAATTAAAATCCATTGTTTCCAATGATTGTAACCATTGAACTCCTAAGACAACATCAACACCCCCCATTGGAATATCAATCATTGGAATATTCAATACATATTCCCCCATAGTGAGATTGATATTATGGAGTTTTCCTAAGCAATTGAAAGTTCATCCATCTACAATCATTACTTGAAACTATGGTGTTGGATATTCAAAGCAATTGAGAACCTTGGTTAATTTACAGTGAATGAAATTATGAGTACTACCAAAATCAATCAACACTGTTACCTTTTTCTTTTTGATATATCCTTTGATATTGAGAATTTGGTGAGTGCTAATTCCGTATAATGCACGATAGGATATGGTGGGAGTATTCTCTTCAGAAGTAGTATCTTATATTTCTTCATCTTGAGATGGTTCATGTTCTTTTGAATGCTTCTTGTTCATTTTATTCCTCTGCTTCACAATCTTTGTAAAATAGTTTCTTCTGAGTGACCTTGTGGCCCTTACTGTATTTTCTATCACAACTGTAACAAATCCCTTTTTCTTTGTTTTCCCATAGTTTTTGTGGTGTCAACCTTGTAGGTTGTGGATGACTCAAGACCACACTTCCTTATTTATAGTTGTAAGTGGTAGAATTTCTTGTTGCCATATTTTTGTTTTCAACTTTTCTTGCCACCCTGAATGCATGCTCCAAGGATTTAGGCTCCCAAAGGAAAACCTCATGTTGGATGTTATCTCTTAAATTTCCTATGATGACGTCAGTTAGATGCTCCTCTAAAATATCTATGACATTGATATTCAATCTTTGGAAGGTCTCAATGTGCTCCCAAGCTGAACCCTTTTGTTTGAGATTTATCCGTTGGCTAAAGAAGGTATTTCTCTTGGTGTCCTCATAATGTGCTATCAATTATTCCATAAAAATTGTCCAAGTTACAAGTGGTTTACGCGAGAAAATATATCCATATCACACAAACTGATTAGGTTCTAAAAATAAATATGCAATGTGTACCTTTTGTGTGGATTGCACCTCGTGTAGCTCAAAGAACTGCTCCATATGTACTATCCATGTAACCATATCTGTTCCATCAAACTTCCTCATATCGATCTTTGGGATGTAGTTAGTTTTTGAACCCATGTTGGAGTCCCTAAATTCATGATGTGTGTTCCTTTTGTTTTCATCATGAATTTCATGGGAGATCTTGTCAATTCTATGAGACCCTTCTGGCAACAACTTTGAAAACCCTTCTTTCAAAACATCCACATCTCCCTTCAAACCCTTCAAATCATCTATGTCCTTTTTCAAATCATCCATTTTAACTTCCAGTTCATTCTTGGTTTTACCTAGGATTGATGTTAGTGCATCTTTTGTCATTGTCTTATCTTCTAAATCAGATATGTCTTTGCGCATTTCTTCACCTTCATCATAAGTCCATGTAGAAATGTATGGAGGCTTATTTGGTGTATATTTCCCCCTTTTATGAGTCATTTAGAAAAATATAGATAGGTATCACACCCTAGGGCTCACCACAAATAGATCCTTCTACTCAATTTATTCAAATTTAAAACTATGTACCTTTTTCAACCCTAATTGGAAGATTGTTTTATGGACGACTTAGAACAACTGTAAAATTCAAATTTCAACTCCGATAGGTTTGAAACTTAATCTTGTTGTATCCTTTTGTGTCCTCTTTCTAATTCTGCGGATCTGGCCTAATTATGATGTGCCAATAGAAAGTTGTTGAGAATCTCCCAACACTTCTTATTTGTGTTCCTTTCAAAAGATCGAACTTGTACAGACTGACACGTGTCCAATATTTTGGATCGGAGTCTTAAAATTCTACCAAAGATACTATGGTATTTACTCTTTTTTATGCAATTGGTCTCACTCAATTTGGATCTCTCATCAACTATGACATTTTTCCCTAGAACACCTGTTTTAGACTAGTTTTTGGACTAGTCAAAAACCCTAGATTCCGAGGCTAATATATCCGAACATGTGATGTATCAGGACCTAAATTTAAGAACACAAATAGTTCAACCTATTTTAGAGGTGGTTTTTAATCTCCCTTTCTGAATTCTTGTAGAAAAATATTATAGCAAAAATTTCAAGATGACTCGTTTTGAAGAAACCAGTCCCGAGGAAAGAGCTCTGATACCAAATGTTATGCAACCAAGTCCCAGATATAGCATAAAAATAGCATAAATAGACCAGAAGAAAGTAATCCACACCTTAATAATGAATAAATGAGATTAATAACAATCCTCTTTGAGGAAGGAACCTCCTTACACAATGTACTAAGTACACAAGACAAGATACAATGATGACTAAAATGAAAAAGTATCATTCCTATATATAGGAGACAAAGGAGTACAATAACAACTAATAGACCCAAGCCAACATCAATAATATGTAATGTGCCATAATAAAGGGGGTAATGTGCCACTTCATAGGGGGGAATGTGCCAACATTTAGGGCTTAACAATACCTATGGTCATTACCTTGCGAAGGGAGACAGTAAAGGGAGGATACCTTTTGCTTTGAGAAAGGGAGGCGACCTCTGAGGATTGGGGAAAGAATATTGTCGAAAGAGAATCAATCTAAAAAGAAAACTTCTTAAAAGAGCAATGGCTCCCTTTGTGGTATGTATTGTTTAGTTTCATGTTTGTTCGAAATTAGATGGTTTTCCCTTTCTACAGAGGATTAATCTTTTACTCTTATAGACAAATAAACTTGCCAATGTATTATATACAAATTCTATTATGCTGATGAGGTGAACAGTTTCCCTCCGTAGAGAAAAAACTAAGTTCTTCTAATGTTCCTTGTTACAAAGAATTAATAGTTTTACGAGAAAGAATTAATAGTTTTAAGAGAAAACATTTAGGGTCTGAATGAAAGTGCTAGCTACTCTGGATAGAGGGCCAATCTCGGACCCTTTTCGAACATAAAGTTTAATAAATTTTGTTACATAGGGAGAGCAACTCCATAGGTATTCCGTTGCTAATAAAACACCGATGTCCTCAATAAGATTAGAGTGGCCTCACACTCGTCAGGGGAGATTATAGAATTTTATTTACGAATATATTGTCGAAAGAAGGAATCGACCTTCATTAATATAGCTTTCTCAAGGGAAATTTCGGTATGAGCAGCGTGACTCATGAAATATGTCATTGGATATTGAGTATTACCTATAGGAAATGGACATGGTTAGGGCTTAGTGTCTGATGTGACCGCGGTTGTATTAAACTTATGAGAGACAGAGTTCATTTAACATGCATTATGGGTGGCCTTCTTGACGGGAACCGACCCTAGCATTCTTCGATCGATTGTGTTAAGTGAACGTGCAGACTAAAGGTTCGAGGTATTTCTTTTGAGTACTAAATATAAGAAAAAGGGTGAAAGTGTTCCTTAATAATGCATGAAAGGAAGGTGCAGCCATATTCGAATTAATTTAGTGCACTGGTTGTAATAAATGTTTACAATACGTACGTTGATGCGACTAAGGGGGACTCAACCCTAAGCTTATCTTGACGTGCAGATGCTTTTTAAATACATTAAAATATATAATAATTAATATAAGACAGTATAGCCCAAACTCGATTGGATTGATTATACTTGAAGGTCAAAAGTCTTATCCTTAAACCCATTACAAAGCTTAAATATTAAGTAAAATATGCATAGTGTCTTGGATAATCTATGTATGTTATATATAGAGTTTAAACGGTAGAGTGGGGATAAGAATAAAAAGAGTTTTCGTGGTATATCCTTAATCATTTTCCTATTAACTTTATTGCTCGAGTGGATTCGTTGCTTAGCTCAGGGTGACTTTTTGATGGGAAAACATACGTTGGATAGAGGTCATACAGTTGGGTGGAATGTTGAAGTCAAGCTATCAGTTGCCCAAAGTCAGATAAATGTTCCCCAAATTGTTATGTATTTATTAATCGCCAATTGTAACTAATCATTCTTATTGAGTCAAGCTATTGAAATGTGTTCAATTATACATATGTCTTCCAAATTCATAACTAAAATGGATAAACTATCAAAAAATAAAGTTATATTCAGGTTCATACATTCATGAAATTGTGATGTTACATGGAATCATACTTGTCTTATGATTAATTTGAATAGTAAGAGGTATTATCAATATCATGAATATCATGAGTTCCCGTGATGAAATGAAGTTGTTTCCATATAGTAGTATAAAATAAACCCTATGCATTAAATCCTATGCATTAGAGTCTACTTAGAAATGTATAGTGAATTTGTATTGGTTTCTTATGTCAAATCATCTCAAAAGGGTATATTAAGTACTTGATTACTTAAGGGATGGTTACCAACTAGCTTAATTATATTTACTTTGATTGTATGGACAAGTATTGGTAATGGATGCTATATTTGACATTGGGTTAGGATTAATGAGATATGATGTTAATAAATTTATAATTCCTTAGAGTAATTACATTTTGATGTGACTCTTAAAGAGTCAAGATTGAATGAATTATATCACTCATAATGTTTGAATGGACAAACATAATTGTCTATCATGACCTGATGGGGATTAAAGTTGTGATTATAGATAAAGGATTTAAATAACATATTGATCAAGTAACTTATCAACACTATGATTCTAATGTGTTAAAATACTTATACTATTTCAATATGTATCTTAGATTGAATTGTCTTATATGTTCCATATGTATAAAGAGCACAGGATGGTATTTATATAGATGTCTTGTGCATTAGTTTAATACTTACAATGTCATAGCAAGAAGATCTTGTTTATAGTTGGATTTTTTAACCAAAAGGGTAAATGAATATATATGTTGAATTTATATTACTTTGACATAATATCTATGCTAAGGAAAATGCATGATGTAAGTGAGTTTTAGCATGATGATTTGATCATATTCCAAGTTACAAGTTTAGTCTAACTTAAGTATTAGACAAACTGTATAAAAACATCTAAAAGGATTTGACTGGTCCCTATGATTAAAGCAATGTTGCAAACATTAGCAAGAAGTTAGTTAGGGACGCATAAGTTGTGAGGAAATGAAGTTGCACCCTCTAATAATAAATCAACAACCATTGTATGTTGAAAAGTCATTAAGAAAAGATAGTGACACTTATGATATCGTGATTTAACAATTACATCAAAGAGTTATATGGTTAAGCAAGTGTTTGAAAGATGAGGGATTCTGTAATACCCCTAGTTTTGATTTGGAATGTAATTATCCAATATTATGTAAATGATGTAAATATTCTAGTGTGAATTCCTAGTGCAGAGCTCAAGGCCAAGGCCCGACTAGTGAATGTTTAGGCATGTATGATGTTATATTTCTATTTTGGACCATATGATTGGCTTTTATGCCTAATTTGAATTGTATGTAAATATTATGCTGAAAATTAATAGAATGGTCCAATAATGGTTGTGTAAAGAGCACCAAAGGGGCTATGAATCCACCAAAGTGGAAGAAGAAGGGGGATTATGGGAAACCAAATCCTATGTTTCCATGTGTCGACCCTAGAACTCACCCTAAATTCTGTCATGTGATGAGAATAAGCCAATTATCTCATTTTTTGACCATTTTCCAATCATTTATTGCACATGTGTGAGGTTGGTGATAAAAGTCACTTCATGTAGTTATTGAGCATGGGGATTATGACAATTATGTCAACTGTCAGCTGTCCTATTTATTCTATGTTCAGAAACCATGTCAGCTGTACTATTTATTCTATGGTCAAAAACCATGTCAGCTGTCTTTTCACCTTCACCTCATATCCTTGGAGTCAAAACTCTTATGATCATTATTCCATTCTCATTTTGATCCGTTTTCATGTCCAGGAAGCACGAGGGGGACAACAGTTCGACTGAATGAGTCGGTTCTGTTATGGCGGAAGCTTAATAAATAGAAAGTGCAAAACAGGGTTACGCAATACAGATAACACAAGTACACACAGACAATATGCAGGAATGTGAACTGTTCTAGATTGATCAAGATGCAGATCTGATCAAATCTGATTAGCTGTATATTACAATAGTTTACATGCTTATAAAGAAATCTGAGATGCTTGGGTGCCTTCCCGTTACGTTCAGTTACAAAGAAGAAGTTAGAGCAGTTCAACTGTTCAACCGTTACAGTCAAATGGAAGACAGAAAGATAGTCTGACGAGGTTCGACAGTCGTTGGTCGCATGTCGACATTATATGCCGATGTCGCGAACTGTGAGGTCACTGAACATGTCGAAGGTGCGAAGTTGTCGAAGTCTTGTTGCGTCAAAAACGTGTCAAAGTTGTATCAACTGCGAAGACTAGTCAAGAATGTGTCGAAGCTAGCATCCGACAATAAATGCCAACTGCGATGTGGATCAGACCTCCTTCCTTAAGAAACAATGGAACCCATTGTTTGCTCATGAAGGTGAGGAAACTTGTCGAACATTTCAGTAGAAGAATACCACTTTCCTTGAGATGGAATCTGGCCAGCTTTGGCAACCTGATACAAGGGAATTGTGTTCATCCTCGTAAGGCGTACCCGTCGTCCTACAATGGTGTCGCAAGGAAGAGGCTCCTGAATATCTAGATTGATGTCTGCGGGGTCTGCTGTTGAGAAATCATTCTGTTCCAACAAGGGTGCATGGTATGGTCGAAGGAAATCCACATTAAAAACTGGATGCAGACCCAGGAAAGCAGGAATGTCTAGCTGGAAAGAGTTCTCGCCAATCTGTCGAAGAATACTGTAAGGACCATATCAAAAAGGTTTTAAATTTTTGAAAGGACCTGTGAAGCGCTCCCTCTTAAGATGTAGCCAAACCTTATCCCCAATGCGAAATGTATGAGGAATGCGATGCTTGTCGTGTCGGGCCTTAGCTTTCTCGTTTGCTCTATGCAACATATCCTGTGCTTGTCGCAAATCTATTCTCGAAACTTGACTACTTTATCAACTTCTCGATGACTGCAATCTGTGTCAGATTTTGGCTGTGTCGAGGAGGTGATCAAGTCGATAGGCGCTGAGGGTTAAAATCCATAATAGACTTCAAAGGGACTCTTGCCTGTAGAGCTATGTTGAGCACCATTATAGCTATGCTGAATGTATGGAAGACTATCATCCCATGTGCGTCAATGCTGGTGATTGTACATGCAAAGCAGTTGTACTACCAAGTGATTCACAACTTTCGTCTGTCCGTCGGTTTGAGGGTGGAAAGCTGTCGACAACGAGAGTCGTGTGTCTATCTATTGCCAAAGATTCTTCCAAAAGATGCTGATGAATCTGGCATCTTGGTCAAAATGATGGTTGTGGGTAAACCAAAGTGTTTCCAAACATGTGTAAAGAAGAGCTGAGCAATCTGTTGCGCTGTCGTGGTCTTCTTACATGGTATGAGAATGGCCATCTTGGAGAATCGATCGACTACTACTAATATCGTGTCATGTTGATGTTTGGTAGTAGGATAACCCATCAAGTAGTCCATAGAAATGGATTCCCATGGTCGACTAGGAACTGGCAGAGATGTGTACAATCCCTGTCGTCGATTAGGTGGCTTAGCAATGGCACAAACCACACATGATTGAATGTACTTGTTGATGTCATATTTAAGTGTAGGAAAAAAGAAATACTTCTACAGAATAGCAAGTGTCTTTGCTACTCCAAAGTGTCCTGCGGTCTTGCTGTAGTGCATGTCCCAAATGATCTACTGTCGTTGCTCACCGGTCAGTACACAAAGCTGTCCAAGCTTGTATAGCAAGGTATCTTTTAGGAAGTATTCGAAGTCTGAGGTCAACGACTTGTTAGTCTATAACTGGCGGTAGACTGCTAAGAAGTCGTTGTCGTCCTCACACGACTGTTGCCAAGTGGTCGTGTCGCAACCCTGCACACTCATCACTGTCAAGAGGAGAGTAATGGGTGGTCAACTGAGGAAATATGCAATGGCGTTAGCCTTGACTTTTCGATACTTAATCACCAACTGAAATTGTTGTAGGTAATTAATCCACTTGAGTTGTCGGTTTGTTTGCAACTTTGATTGTGTCAGAGCGAACTGTAAAGGCTTGTGATCAGTAAGAATGACCGTTTTCTTTCCAAGGATGTAATTCCTCCATTGCTTGAGGGCTTGCACAATGGAATACAGTTCTTTTTCATACGTCGAGTGTCTTTTAATTGTGTTGTTAAAAGTCTCAGAATGAAAAGCGACTGGGTGACCAAACTGAGTGATCACTGCGCCCAAGGCATAGTTCGATTCATCCATCTCAATCTCAAAGGGCTGATGTAAATCAGGTAACACAAGTACTGGTGCAGTGCAGATCTTGTGTTTGAGCTGTTCAAAAGCTGCTTGATGTGTTTTGTCCATTGAAAGACAGTTTTCCCATTTCCTTTCGTCAACTTATTCAAGGCCTAGGCTATGTGACTAAAGCCGAGTATGAATCGTCGATAGAAATTCGCCAAACCAAGAAAACTTCTTAGTTCTTGAGTGATTCTAAGAATGGGCCAATCTTTGAGGATCTGTACTTTGTCTAGATCGATGTGAATGCCTACAGAGTCAATTACATACCCCAAATATTTGATGTTGGTCATCGCAAAAGAGCACTTGTCCATGTTCAAATAGAGTCGATGTTGCTAAAGAGTGTAGAGGACTTGTCGAAGATGTCCGACATGTTCTTCCCATGATCGACTGAAAATCAATATGTCATCGAGATAGACAATAGCCCATTTGTCGATGAAAGGTCGGAGAAGGTTATCCATATGTCACATGAAGGTCGTAGGTGCGTTGGTTAAGCCGAAAGGCATGACTAACCAGTTAAACAATCCTTCCTTGGTCTTGAAAGCAGTTTTCCACACATCTGAGGGCTCGATTGGAATCTGATGGTATCCTGACTTGAGGTCGAGTTTAGTAAAGAATTTAGCACCTTTCAGACAATCGATAAGCTCGTCTATCTGTGTCAGAGGGTACCGATTATTCACCGATATTTTGTTGAGAGCTCTGTAGTCGATGCACATGCGCCAAGTCCTGTATTTCTTCGAAACTAGGACGACTGGACTTCCACAAGGAGAGGAGCTGGGTCGGATATGACCTTTGTCAATTAACTCTTGGATTTGTCTGCAAATCACTTCATTTTCGAGAATGGATCTTCTGTAAACAGATGTGTTAGGAAAAGAAGAACCAAGAGCAAGTTCAATGGAGTGTTTTACCTGGCAATGCTGAGGTACTCCGTCTGGAGCTTGAAAGAGGTTCTGGTACTCATCGAGAATATGATCGACTTGCTGCTTCTTTCGAGAGCTGCATTGGTCGGTGACTCGACTCGTTGCTGTGGTCTTCTTAGAATGTTGCGGCTTGATCATGATTAATGCAAATTTTTAAGCATGATTGATGAGCTTCTTTGTCTATTTGGAAGATATCAGTGCAACTTTTACTGTAGGTTGACACTCTGGTATGTTGAACCATCGATTTCGGATTCTGACAATCACCTTTTGAGGCCGTGACTGATAACTTCCATGTCTATCCCAGAGCTAAGGTTTCCCAAACAAGGCATCGACTACGAAGAGTGGTGCCATGTCACAGAGTACTTCATCTTCAAAAGGTTTTATGAAGTAGGCGAGTTTACATTGTCGAGTGATCCGTAGTTCTTGTCCATCCTTCATCCAACCGATGTTGTAAGTTTGAGGATGTGGAGTGGTGACAAGACCTAATTTCTTCACCAATTCTTCAGAAACAAAGTTATTTTGGCTCCCGTTGTCCATAATCAGATGCAATGGGTTGCTCTGGACCCATATATGTGTATGGAACAGGTGCTCTCGCTCCTCCTCGTCGACAATAGTCGAGGCTGCTTGAGTTGTCGAGGTCAAAAGGGTGGTCGCGTTTGGATCAGATTCTTCCACCGTCTTGTCGAATGCATCGGAGGCCTACACTTTCGCCAAAAATGTCTTCCAAGATTTGCATTCAGACGCATCATGCCAAGATGAGTGGTGGTAATCACACCATTTTTTGGTCGGCGATTGTTTGCTACGTTCCTTTTTATGAAAAGGCTTCTTACCGTCGTTAGGTTTTGGCGGTGTCAGCTGAGAAGATCTCAACTTGTCATAGTCGGCGGGTGTCCTTTTATCAGGTGGTCTTCCTGATGTCGGCTTTGTCGCGAAATGTGCTTTTCCTTTCTGCTTGATTTCCAGTTTGTTGGAGTAGTGGAAAGCATCCACAAGCATATTGACAATCCAAAATTCCATCTCCTATTGGATGTACTGAGACAATCCACTGGTGTATTTCAGAACAAACAATTTCTCTTCCTCTTGAACGCCAAGTCTTGCCATGAGTCGGTAGAACTCGTTAGTGTAACTCTGTACTAATTGGTCTTTCCATTGCCTTAGCTGCTGCCACTTCTTATACTGCTGCTCGAGGTATTTCGGTGGGTAAAATTCCTTCCGGATGTGTTCGACAAATTTATCCCATGTGTCAATGGGGTCTCCATTTTTCTCCATCTTTCTTGAGAGGTTCTCCCACCAGCAGTGCATGGAGATTGACATTTTGAAGGATGCAATGGTGACTTTTTCAGCTTCGGAGAGTTGATTTATGGTGTAATAGGATTCCAATTGTTGCACCCAATTATCGACGGATTCCGCATCAATCTTTCCTTCAAGATTCGGTATATCGAGATTCATTTGTACTTTGAAGGGGCTTATTTTATCGGAGTGAGTTTTCGTCGAGGATCCTCCGGATGTCGAGGCGAATTGCAAGAGAATCTCATTGAACTGGGCAAGCATTTCAGTTCGTTGTCGAGCTAGAGATTGCTCAATAAGCTATGTTGTCTCATCGGCTGCATGTCTATCATATGTTTCTTCTATCATATCTAGATATCGTGTCTGCTTGGATTACTGAGATTGCAAGCGAGTTTGAACCGGCATAAGTCAAGTAACTTTGAGAGAAGTGTATACGCAGAACTTAAGCAAGAAAATTGAGTATGCTCTGATACCAATGATTCATATCGTGTCCAGGAAGCACACGGGGGACAACGGTTCTACTGAATGAGTTGGTTTTGTTATGGTGGAAGCTTAATAAACAGAAAGAGCAAAACAGGGTTATGCAATACAGATAACACAAGTACACACAGACAATATGCAGGAATGTGAACTATTCTAGATTGATCAAGATGAAAATTCGATTAGCTGTATATTACAATAGTTTACATGCTTATAAAGAAATCTGAGACGCTTGGGTGCCTGCTCGTTACGTTCAGTTACAAAGAAGAAGTTAGAGCAGTTCAATTGTTCAACCGTTACAGTCGACTAGAAGACAGAAAGACAGTCTGTCGAGGTTCGACATTTGTTGGTCGCATGTCGATGTTGTATGCCGATGTCGCGAACTATGAGGTCGCTGAACATGTCGAAGGTGCGAAGTTGTCGAAGTCTTGTTGCATCAAAAACTTCTCGAAGTTGTATCAACTGCGAAGACTAGTCAAGAATGTGTCGAAGTTAGCACCCGACAAGAAATGCCAACTGCGATGTGGATCACATTCTCTCATGCAAGTTGCTGCACTACGTAGAGTTACCATGGTTGTTCATGTCCATTACTAGATTGTATGCTTAACCCAGAAATTTGAATTAGAGGGCAAAGCTACATTTTTGGAAGGGAAAAACAATTGGTTGTAGGTGAGCAGAGAGGTTGGGCAGCTAGGAACCTTACCCATGGATTTCTGCTGCTTATAGGTGCTTGTGAAGTCACAAATCAAGGCTACAGGAGGTTTTATAGCAGCCATATCAGATTGGACTTCTTCTATGCACACACTAGAAGCACCCAGCAAGATGGATAGCCCAAAAGCACCATGGATCAATGAAGGGGATGCCTAAGCTAGAAGGGTGTTGTGTGGGGTAGGTATTGTGGAATCCAAGGTTGTGAGGGATGAGTGAGACTATTATGGAGCTCTGTATGAGCATTTGACTAAGCACAGAGAGCAGAATGGGTTGTGGGCTGAGAGGTAGAAGTTTGAAAATGTTTCCTTTGCCATGATGGCCTAATAGCCCAGCTTGGGGGTGGCCTCAATAGCAAAAAGAGTATATGCTGGACTGAGTGCCTATGGTTGAGTGGAAAAGCATTCTTACACAACTAGTTGCTTGGATATGCTTTTCTTAAAGATAAGTATTCTTATGTGTTTAATTCTGAACTATTTTATTGATTCCTGTAACTTTATGCTGATGTATTTTCATATTAGATGTGTGTGGATTGTTTTGAATTCCGTTGTGCATGTTGAAATTACATTTCTGCACACACTCTGTTGTTGAAAATCGTATTATGGGCTTGGGGCGAATTTTTAGAGCCCAGGTTTTTCCAACATCCCCTCCCGATGGTCGAATTGGGTGAGGGGGACGTTACAAATTCAATGTTAGTAAACTAACTTAATTGGTTTGTTGAAAAGTGCTAAGAGGAAAAATTTTATACCCCATTTCCCAAAATAGTATCAGGAATTTGGGTACATTAGAGGAGAGTTTCAAAGGGGATCTTTTTTTTATCCCGACATCAGAAGGTGAGTTGATTTACAGTTGTTCTCAAGACGAAAATAAGCTTTCCACCCTCTGTTAATCCTTTTCTCAATGCTATAATTCCAGTTGAGCTTGTGATGAATATCAATTCCGAGATACTTATAGGAAGAAACTTCCTCCAACTTGTTATTGTCATATATAAATTTATCATAAGTGATCTTTTTGGACTTATGAACATTATTTATGTTTTGTCAATGTTAACACTCATGTGCACTATAGAGTAGAAACCATTCATAGTTCTCGATTGCTTATCAAGGTCGGAGGGGCTTCTTGCCATAAGAACAATATCATTAGCATAGAGAAGAAGGATGATGACAATTCGTGCTAAAGTCGTGCTAGTGCAACCTGCTTCCTCTAACAAACCCTCTAGCTTATTGATTTGTAAATGCTTAAAATGGTAGGACAAGGGGACAACCTTGCTTAACTCCAATATTACAATTAATATATTTTAACTATCCCTCAATATTCTTGAATTTAGAGATGAAATACTTAAATTTAAAAAATTAATAAATAAACAAATTTATTAAATTAATTTAATACATAACTTTAAATTAAATTATTATTTATAAAATATTTTTTCAATTTAATATCAAATTTTACCTACATTAATACTATAACAACTTTTAACTTTGAAATAAATTTTTCTTTCTTTACTAATATTTTAAAAAAATATAAATAAACCATAAAAACTTTACAAAATTTTATTTAATAAAAATAAACCATAAAAATTTACAAAATTTCATTTGATTGAAATTCAAAAATAATGCTCAACGATCTTTAAGTGCTGATATTTTGTACGAAAAATTAATGACTACACAATCAGACAGTTCCGTCGTAGGTGGAGCCCAATATTCTTTAGGATTGCAAACATATCTACTATCGTCCAATATACCCATCCTTCTGCTTGTTGAATTTCTGGATGGTAAGAAAATAAAATAAAAAATAGCGTTCAAAAAATTACAGAGAATAAACCTTAGAACAGAATGCCCTGGAGCATGTCACAATTTTTTTTCATCAGGAAGCCATATGGCGTCTCTAAGCATCAGCTACAGCTTCCAGTATTTGACACACATGCCGTATCCCCGGCCTGCTGTCCGGCTCGGAATTGGAGCACAGCAAACCTAGTTTCAACACCGTCTCCATCTCCCCCGTGTCGAATTGATTCTCCAGTTTTGGGTCAGCCGCATCTACCAGTCGTCCATGGACGTTCAGCTCCGACACCCATTTCACAAGAAACAGTCGTTTGGTATCCATGATTAGGTCCAAGGGCTTCCTCCCGCACGCCACCTCCAATAGCAGAACGCCAAAGCTGAACACATCCGAGCTGGGGGTAGCCATCCCCGTAGATCTGAGCTCCGGCGCTATGTACCCCAGTGTTCCCATAACGCGAGTACTTTCTGGGCTCTCGCTATGATCATACAGCTGGGCGATGCCAAAGTCTCCCAACCGCCCGTTGAGCTCCGAATCCAGCAGTACGTTGCTCGGCTTGATGTCTCTGTGGATGACCCTCTTCTCCCATTCGTTGTGCAAATACATCAACCCCGCCGCCACGCCCTTCAAGATTGCGAATCGCCGACACCACGGCAGGACCGTCGTCGGGTTGCCGAATATGAGTTTATCCAGGCTGCCGTTGGGCATGTAGTCATAAACGATGAATAGCTGCTTCTGCCTCCTACACCACCCCCGTAGCTGTACGAGGTTCCGATGCTGCATGCGCCCCATGGTCGAGATCTCTGCCACGAACCCCTTCATTCCCTCTGTGAACTCCTTCGTTATGCATTTAACGGCGATTTCCTGGCCGTTGCCAGGGAGAACGCCCTTGTAAACCTTCCCGAAACCCCCTTGGCCCAAAATATTATCGTCCCTGAATCCGCTCGTGGAGATGCTGAGCTCCTTGTAAGAGAATCTATGGGGCCAGAACTCTTGTTCCCAATCTTCGATCTTTTCTCTGTATTTTGCTCTTCTGAGAAACAAGGCCGCAGTCACCAGTGAGAAGAGAAGCAGAGCGCCCACTGTAACGTCAGCTATGAATCTCCGGTCTGGATGTTTGGAATAGATGTTAGCAAACGAAGGGAGACGCGAGATATCGAGCGGGGGCGCCGTACCTTCTGTGGTGAAGCTCCACGCCAGAACGTAATGGTCTTCGAAGAAATTCCCCGTAGCCGCGGAAAAACCAACAAACATCTTCTCCTGCAAAATGTTCTGTAGATCGATTTTCAGAGATATCAGAGGCTTCTGCGGTCTAGGCAAGCCGACGAACGTTATGGTTACGTTGAGGTTGCTTTGAAGATGGTCGTAATCGATCCAGGCCTGTATGTTGCGTCTGCTCTTGAGGTTGATTCCATGGAACTCCTCCTCATGCCAATAGCCTGCAGACTCAGGGTTCTTTGAAATGAGGCTGTTGATGTCCACGCCTACGTGGTTGCCATCTGGGTCATAGAATTCCGCACTCAGGATCGTATCGAACTCCACTGCGAACAAGTGATTGTAGGGCTTCTCGTTGCTGCTGACGTTAAGCAAGCCTAGGTACTGAGACGACACAGCGCCCATGAGAGATGTGTAGGGAGTCATGATGAAGGCCATTCCGTGCCCACCTTCGTTAGAGGGCGGAGGCACCATGCAGAAAACGAAGGTAGTGCTGAAGGAGAAAATCGGCTCGTTGCTTTTCATCTGCACGGGATTTAAATACAGAGCCCGGCCGAGCATAAGAGGTGAGTGGTTTGTGAGGGCTAGAGCCGACTGGGAGCGTATGAGAGAAGCACCCGCCTCCAGGATCAAGCTGCTTCCGTTGAATCCGTCGAAAACGAAAGCAGTGTGCCGATGATCGTCCTCGGCGTTTGCAGGAAAAGATAATATGACAGGGGAGGTGAAAGCTATCAGAATGAGGCTGCCAACCCATGAAATCATGAGATAAATTCCTCGTTTAAGAGAACACATGGATGTATTTTCTCGCGATCTTCAATATGGAGACCGCTCTCCTGGTTTGGAGCTACACAGGACAGCAGGACAGCTTTTAGTGGCGTAAATTGCAGTACCTGTGAAAGCTCGATGATAGCTTGGGAGTCTTTTCTAGCCGCCTCGGTGGTGACCTAATCTCTTTTTAAATGACGGAGTGATGACATCACAGAACCCTTATATCTCCTACACCTGGGATACCTAATCCGCGATACCTAATTAACTTATTTACACCAGGGATACCTAATCCGGGATACCTAATTAATTTATTTTAATACATGGACTGCGGTTGCATGTCTTTAATTTGTGGTCTTGATTTCATAATGAGGAATGTTTATAGTCATCTCTATCAAACTAATTGATGGTGGAGATTTGATAGCATAAAATTCTTACAAGTATTAAGACTTAAATGTGTGTTACTTTATTTAAATAATGTTGATTAATGAATAACCATAACTATCATAAATGTTGGTCAGATTACTCTTCTAATTCTACCAAATACTTACTTCGTTTTTATTTTTTTAATGTTTTTTCTTTTAAATACACTACTAAAAAATATATATATATATATATATATATATATATATATATATAATTTTTGTTATTATTTTATTTAAAAGAAAAATGAAAAAAATGGAAAACCACTAATTCCTAACGGCTTTCACCCGCCAAGATGAGGGCTGTAGTATTATGAAGTCCCCCAGTTTGGAGTTTGAATATTTGGATGTCCCGTTATTTTTTATTATTATAAAAAGTTAAAATAAAATATGAAATATATTGTACGTAATATCTATATTGGTTAAATATAAATATAAATATATCTTCCGAGTGTATAATTTATAATTTATAAAGGTTAAAACCTATATTATATAAAGAAATAAAAAGACAAATTGAAATATAAATAAAATGTTGATTTTTTTTATATATTTATATTTATTTTAAATGAATATTACACTTTAAATAATTTAATTTTCAAAGATTTATAATTAACGTTGATTTAGATTGGTTTATGATTCATCAATTTTATATGATTTTGAATAATCCACTTAACATTAAATATATTTTAAATAATCTATTTAACACTAATTCCAAGACTTTTTCTTTAATACAGATTTTTTTTATTTTTTTTTATATAAAAGCCATTATTCATATACCATTTAGGTTTTAAAAATTAAGTTTAAAAACATGAAAAGTCAACTTATCAATTGTCAATATCCTATTTTGGATTAAAAATCATTTATTGTTTTTTAAATGAAACGTAATCAGTTAGATCTCTCGTTAATATCTAATTTGATAAATTGTCAATATCCTACTTTGAATTTAAATCATTTAATGTTTTTTAAATGAAACGTAATCATTTATATATGTTACTATCCAATTGGGATCTCGTTAGTCAACTTGGTAACTTGTAAATATTTAATTATTAAGTATTAAAGTTTGAAACTTGAGAATTAAATTTGATATTGGTTAACCGTTTTGGTAATGTTCATTAGAATAAGTTTGTTTCGGATAATCTAGTGCGTTTATGCAAACTTATTACAATTATGATTATTAAGGAATGTTTCTTAAAAAAGATTAACTCCAAAAATAAAGTTTTAAAATCCAATTGATCAAAGATAGTTTGATGTGTTTAATTTATGGAGTTTAGATTAAAAGGAGGGAAGAAAATCCAAATTTAAAAGTGGGAAATGGTGGAGAATCAACCAAAGAGATGCGCCATTAAATGGAAATACTAAGGATCTTCGAATGAACAAATATGACTCGAGGGAAAGAAAAAATAGATTATCTTTAAGATTGAGTGAAAGAAAATAATAGATTATTTAAAATAGTTGGAAATACCAAGGATCTTCGACTGAACAACTATGACATGAGTGAAAAAAAAATAGAGATTATTTAAAAGAGTTCGAGGTTAAAATGAGGGAGGAAAATCAAAGTACGGAATGGCGGAGAATCAACAAAAGAGACATGAGAGAAGTAATGTGGGATAATAAAGAAGGGGGTTGTAACGACTTTTGTGCCGCAGGAACCTAGCAAACTTCCGCACACCCAAGATGAGCATGACACTCATTGAAGTGGCATGACTTGGGAGCTCAGTGAGGTGGATAGAGTTGGTTGGCTAATAGCTCGAAAGGGAAGCTCGTCGACACATGGGACCCTGGTGGGGCATGTTTCCAAGAGATGGGGAACACACCCACACTTAGCTTCCTGGAGCATGGAAAGCATAGGTGCGATGCCACTTCGGAAGCTCGTAGCAAGAGTGGTGACTACAACAACTAGGAAGTTGGGTTTGAAGAGCTTAGGTTGGAAGCTTGGCATCTAGCATGCTTCGGGAGCTCGGAGATAGCGTGAGGATCTTCGGGAGCTTCACGCTCATGTTGATAGTTGGCCACAACGAAAGCCACAACTTGGTTGGGAGCACACACAAGCCCATCTTGGCAAGCGAGCGCATCCGCTAACAGTGGAATCGATAGACGCCCTTGCAGTTGGCACGTTGGTGACTTGGAGGTGAAGCATGCATCTGGTGAGGCATGCGACCACTCTTGGGTCCCACCCACACAGAATCTCACTTGTATAAGAACATGATGGGAGTCCAAGGTAAGAGGAATCATCCAAGAGATGAGTTCGATTCTGACCAATAGGGCATGTTCACACAGTTGAGAATCTACAACATACACTAGGGTGTGCCCCTCCTTTGATGGCCACCAGAGGAAGGCACACTGATCTTGTGTAGAGGTTCATTGCTTGGTCTTTCTAGTGTTGCTCTCTCATATAGCACATGGCAGGTCTCTGGATTGGAGAATCTTGTACCATCACCTTGGAGAGGCAACTTTTCCTTATACAAGCTTTGTGGAGAAGCGCCTTTCGTGGAAGCTAAGTATGTGGTAGGCGCACTTAGGCATGTGACAAACTTGGCTGTGAGGAGGAAACCGTGTGGATTGGACAAATAGTGAAGCTTGCGCGGAGGCAGATTCATGGAGGAACTTGTGGTCACTCCCTCTAGGGCGCGGTTGGTTAAGAGCGGTGTGGCCAGATGCTTGGCTTGGTTGTGATGGACTGTAGCTAGCTTGGAAGCTCATGATAGAGTTGGTGCAAATTAAAAACTCTGTAGCTGGTAGCTCTGCGATGCGGATCCACAGGTGGTGGATTGTGATAGTGGGAAGAGATAGAGAAGGTCAACAAGATGAATTTAAGAAAATCTTGGGGTTTCTTTGGAGTTAGCCAATTGGGCGCTCATGCGGTGGGATAGCCTACAAAAACCCCTGTTCTTATATATGTTGTTCTTGTAAAATTTGCACTGCTATATTATTAAAGCTTCAGCACACCCGCATTAGGGGTCCCACCACTACCTTATGTGTCTTTGTGATTCTTTGGCTAAATGTGGGATGTTAGGACTGTTGGATGTGATAACATAAGAAATTGACTAAGTATAAGAAGCATAAGTGGACATTGGTTAAGTATAATTCCGCAAGTAAGGCGTATTTTCCCAGAACACCTGCCAATCTAGTCTCACCCTCAATAAGGATCCAAGAAGTGTCGCACAGGCTATAAAAAATGAAAAATTTGTATGGGCCAAGGTAGCCTCATGACAGGTGATATTAGAGCCGTGTTTTGTGAAATATTGGCTCTTAACCACTCTTTTGGAAAAGAGGTGGTATCAATTGGTGTGGAAGTACAGAAACAAGTGAGCAAGGCTTGGGATCAAAGCAAGGAAGCACTCAGATTCTCACTGATACATGTCGTAGACAAGTTGTCGAGTTTTGTTGAGGTTGGATGCAGATGTTTGGAAGCATGTCAATGGAATAGAAGGCAGGCTGGTGTGTGTCTAGAGGCACAAGGTGCCTAGATAGTTTTGGGGTTTGGAAAAAGTGTGCTCAGGGTGTGGCACTCGACAACAAAATGACTTCGCAGGAGTGCGGCTAAGGGTGGTGCTCGACAGTCAGAGGTGAAGTTTGAAGTGTTTCCAAGTGACAAAGTGAGTGTTTGAGAGAAGGAGATCCTAGTTGCAAGGGCATTTGGAAAGAGGTTCGCCTACACAACAAAGACTTAGGAAAATATCACCAAGTGTAGAGATGTGTTGTGGGTGAAGAAGTAAGAAGTGCAGTTGTTGTGAGGCCGCAATAATGCGATCAGAAAGGGAGTTTCCATAAGGAGCTACTAGAACACATGGATGAGGTATGCTTGACACCCAACCACAGGGAACTAGGGTGAAGCATGCCTACGATGCAATGATTTATTGGCTACGCAGGGATGCTTGTGGATGTGCAAGTAAGACGAAAGGCGGGCTCACTGGATAGGCAGTGAGCCCATACTTAACGCAAGTGAATAGTAGACCATGTGGTCTAGTGCAAGGTATTCCCTGCCCATCCGCAAGGAAACAAGAACATTGGTCACAGAAAAGTTGCAAGTGTTGGGGAGCCTGGTTAGAGCGTTAACTGATGTTAGACTCTTGGAAGGTGTTTAGAAAAGATCGCTAGTGTCAGCAGGGTGAGTGTCGAGAAAGAGCATGCCCAACACGAAGTAATAATCAAAATAAAACAAGTGGCTCCAAAATGTTTGAGGAACATCAGAAGGTGATGATGGCTGATGGGAGTGCCCAGATGAAGGATGCACTCCACAGGTGTATACCAATTCCTTCGAATGAAGTGATGACGTTTCGATTGAACAAGATGGGGGGCGCTTGAGTAGGAGCCTGCCCAGAACATAAAAATGGGATGCCCATGGAGGAATCTCCCAATGCTTGATGTGCATGAGTAGAAGTACATTCGAAAGAGTGTTTAAGATTGAAGCATTTGATCGAGTCTTGAGGAGACGTCACGTGAAGTAGCAACAACATGCTGAGGAGTGTCGACACTTAGTTGGTTGGCAGGCTTGAGTGCTTTTCCTTAGGTGGGGGAGTGGAAATCTTTGCAATACCTAGGAAGAGGGAGTGTGCGATGTTGAGACTTCAAGCGGAGGAAAAGGGTGCGATTTTCCAAGAAGGAATATGCGCTAAAGTCTTGCAGAAGAGGAAAGTTGGAGCTTTCTCAACTCTTAGAAGCATTGGAATTTCAATGTGGTAGAAGTTCAACTTTCCTTGAGTGGATGCACAATGTGTGGATGCACATTTGCAGTGAGGATTTGGTCCCGTAGTGACCGATAGCCTTGAGATATCATAGCAGTGCAAAGCATGAGAAGCTTGACAGTTCTTGCCACTGTTGTACATTGAAAGTGCGAATACACAAGACGTGTTGTAGCTAAAGCCAATTGTGGAAGGCCCACTAGAGAGAAAGCTCCACTAAAATAATTTGGGTGATGTGAACGAACTCATGGAGAGTTGCGAAAGAAGCAACATGCACTTGGAAGAAACTGGATGAGAGGAATGCAACAGTAAGTCATGCGGTTGATGTGCGATTGATCGGACTTGGTAGGCTCTCTCCTTTGAGGTAGAGCTTCCCAAGGAAACAATGCATGGAACAAGTGAATGTGGCAAAGCAAAGTAGTGGGCTATTAATCATGAGGGACTAATTCTATCGGTTCTTCACGAAGAGGTTTTAGGAGGAGATGGATCGCAATAGTGAGTTGATAGAAATCTATTGTGCGATCATCGTTATGGATAGTGTTGGGACCATGGGATGCAGTAGACGTTAAACCCAACCTTTTTCTCAATTACATGGAAGTGATGTTGTGGAAGTGTAAGATGTAGGACCTTATTCAGTCTTATGCTCTTCTACTTTGCATGGGCATGGAAGATGAGAGTGGTTGTAGAAGACCTTGTAGGATTGAGGAGCAAGTTGAAGGGAGTTATGGATGATAGAAGTGCTTTTGTTTTGGTTTCAGGCAAGAAATGATTCCTTGCCTTTGGGCCAAGAGGAGTGTGCAGACGGATGGAAAACATGAGGAAAAGGAGATCGAGTACCAGGATGGAAGGAAGTTTGGAAGCCACAAAAATTGGGTGGCTAGTCTTGGCACAATGAGTACGGATTCCTTAGACAATTTTGAGGATAATTATTTATTCATATGTGTTGCATGTGTAATGTAAAGTATAGGAACCAAACATTACACTGGAACTACTAGTTCTCTTCCATATACCAGTTGGAATGGAGTTTGTTTATGAATTTTATTTGTAATGGTTTTGTATTCCCATTACACAACTAGAATCCTATCATCCCAATCATGCTAGTTTGTGCAACATACTTTTGTTAGTCTAATCTCTAAGATTTTGTTGAAGGCCTCTACTATGTCATTTACTTGCGGGTGATACCAACTGCTTCTATGGTGTTGTATTAAGAACTCCTTTGTCAACGCCTCAATAGTGGTATTAAGGAAGTGCATACCTTGGTCACTTGTAAGGCTTCTAGGGAATCCAAATCAAGTAAATATATTTTCATATATGAATTGAGTTGTTATGTCTATGGAGAAATATTAGAATGACGATGCTTCGGCCCATCTTGTTAGGTATTTTATCGCAGTAATGCTATAGTGGGATTTAGAATGTTTCGCAGGAGGATTGATAGGTCCCACAAAATCAGCTACCAATTTTTCAAACAATTACAAGTCCTGTACTAATCAGAGTGGAAGTTTATCTCATCGAGACAGTTTACCAACTCATTAGAATACGTTGCATTTTCTAGTGTACTCCTTAACATATTTGAACATCAAGGGCCACCACCGTTTGGATTGGAGAATCATCCTTCCAATTGCTTTTCCTCCAATGTGGCCACCTGCAACACTAGCATGGAATTCCCAAAAAACACTTTGTCGTTCATGATCCCATACACATCAACGCAAAATTCCATTAGTTCCCAACTTGTAAAGTTGTCCTGCAAGCAATTGATATTCCACAACTCATACAACTAAGTGGTGTTTCTATAGAATAATAATTTGATGCTATCCTGGTTGTGATAAATAGTGTGATCACTTCTAATTGATCTAGAATAGCTTCTACCCTAAACAAAGTTACATCTTGTAGCTTATTGTCAACAGGTCCTTCAGCTTCCCCTATTTCTATTCGCAATAACTGATCAATTCCATAGTTATGTTTCCCTGGTTTGGCTATTACCTTAAAATATAATTCTTAAAATAGAAGTAATCATCTATAGATATATCCTTCTATGACAGGCTTGTCACTAGGTACTTGAGAGTAGAATGATCTGTAAAAAACTTGAAGTTTCTTCCCAACAAAGAGTGGTAGAATTTATGTATGGAAATCATTGCTAATCCTTGATGTTCTGTAGTTGTGTAATTATGTTTAGCCTAAGATAATTTTCTTCTTGTGAAATACACCGAGTGATCCATCTTTTCTTCTCTTAGCTGAGCCAACATAGCACTAAGGGAAATACCTAATGCATCAATACATGAAACTCTTTGAGCCAGTCAGGTAATGCCAATATCAGAGTGTTAAGCATTTTTCCTTTCAATATTGCAAATTCCTTTTATTAGTCCCTAGTGCACTTAAAAGCTTCATATTTATTCAATAGTTGTTCTAATGAAGTGGTAATTGAATTATAATTGTGGATCAATCTTCTATAATTGTTACACAGAAATCCTGTACTCATCATGATTATTGTTGATGTATATGTAACTTCGGAATGTATTTCACATATATGTATATTGTATTCCTATAGAGATGTTATTATTCCTCTATACGGAAGTGTCGTCATTTATATTGTAAGTGTCGTAACTTATACTTGATGGGTTATTAGACCACCTTGTTGGGGTCGGCCCTGTATAAGTCATGTGGATCAAAGGGTTATTAGACCACCGTATTGGGGGTCGGCCATGTGGGTCAAAGGGTTATTAGACCACCCTAGTGGGGGTCGGCCCAGTCAGTATTATCTTAAGTGGTTAAGTTGAGGCCGACCTAGTTGAGTAAAGGTCAAGTCAAGTTAGTGTATAAATAGAGAGTGTGTCTCTCTCATTTTACACATTCTATTCTCTCACTCACACTTGGGAGAGTGGCGCACTTGTGGAGGAGGAGGCTTTGCTGCTAGGAGAAGACTATCTCTTGTATTCTGGTTGTATCATTGCTCTATCTATCTCTGAGGAAGTTATTGGGGTTTTTCACCTTTATGGTTTTCCCCAAGTAAACTCTGTGTCTCTTGTGTGCTTGCATTATTGTGTCCATGATTGCTATGCTGTAGATTTGCTGTACATGTTGTTCTCTAAGTTAAGATCCTAGATCAGATTGAAGTAAATTCTGAAAATTTAACAATTATGAACCATGTACACTTTAACCTTGCCTAAATACCTTAAGTACATGACCAAAATCCTTGGAAGATGAGTCATGAGGTGTTTTTCCTGTAAAAACCTTGTTTAAAGAGCTCGACGCACCTTTCCTTTTAGCAAATCATGTATTTTCCTCATCAATGCACCTTGATCCACTACAGAGTGCATCGCAGACGCATGTTGCTAGTGTCTAGGGTGTTTCGGTGCTTGTACGGAGGGAAAAATGAGAAGTTTCAATAAGTCTCTCGAAGGAGACCCTCATGGAGGTTTACCCCTTCCATATAGGGTGGATCTTACTCTCCTCCCATCTTAGGAGGATCCCACCTCCTCCTTCTCCCTAATCCTCTCCCCTCCTTCTCATCTCTTTTGGTCTATAAATGAAGCTCCTATTCATGGGATAGGGAGGTTGAAATGAGGGTATCCAAATGTTGTATAAATTGAGCCAGGAATCCACTCTTCCATGATTGGTAGATTGGGGCAAGGTTCCATTGGTAAGGATCTTCAACACCAAGGCTTCATTGGTTGTAATTCTTTCCTCTATTTTCATTAATACACCAATGTCTTCCTTTCCCATAAATGATGTGTAATTCATTTATTGTAGTTCTCCTTGGTCAATTGCTTAGATGTATCATGTTATCTTGTAGTCTCTTGTCTTTGTCCTTTTGAATCTTTTGCAGGTAATCTCTTCACCAACAAGCAGGATTCCGAAAGCTTCAAGCCACCAGGACAACCTTCATAAAGAAGGTATGGAATTGACTGCTTGTATTCAAGTAATTTTATAGATCTAGGGGAAGGTTTTCATTCTTGTTTTTCTTTTTTCTAGATCTGAACCATTCGGACTAGGGAATTTGGTTGGTGTCCACATCGACGGATTTATCTGTTAACAAAATTGGCGACCATACTGGGGAAAGAATGATTTATTTAAGTTGTAGATTTCCTTGCTTGCCTTATTTTTTATTAGATATGACTTAATTTTCAATTGGAATATCACATCCAATTGGTATATCTGATTGTCTATATGCCACTGTATAATTTCCTTTAAGTCTCAGAGCCTGAAGTCTGTTGATTGGCTTGAAAATATTTCTTTTTTCAATTTTTGGGGTTGCTCGATGCACTTTACCTTCATGTACAGTGCGTCGCTATCGCACTTTTCTATTTAGCATACTGCGTCGATCCCCTACCGATGCTCTGGTGTATACCTGCAGCCCGCGTCGACCTATTGATTTTTGACTTGATTTTCTGCCTAGACCTTTTAGTGCCTTGTTGCTTGGTTTGTGACTGGGTTGGTATAGTGATTTCTGCTTTCTACAGGTGAAGAGAAGAAAATATTTTGTTTCCATCATATTTTAAGGAAAGAACTTCATTTTCATTTTTGTTCTTAGATTTGAAATATTCATGAAAATTCCAAAAAGAGTTATGCTTTTAGCTACATTTCGGAAATACCCTTCGGCCTTAAAAACGTTGGAGCTACATTTCAGTGTGCTATGACCTATGTGTTTCATGACCTTAAGCATATAGTGGAGGCTTACTTGGATGATATTGTTGGCCATTCTCGTAAGAGAGTGGACCACCCCAAGCACCTCTGCCTCATATTCAAAAGATGTCGGTGTTACAAGATTCAGTTGAACCCCAACAAGTGCATCTTTGTTGTGAAAACGGGTCGCCTTTTAGGGTTCATAGTTTCCAAAGTGGGTATAAGATTCGATCCTCTTAAGGTTGAGGCAATACTTCGATTTCCGCCCCCGCATAACAGAATTCAACTTTAGAGCCTCCAAGGGAGAGCCACTTTTCTACGATGTTTTATAGTGAATTATGCCAGTCTTACCAAAGGTTTCGCGTGACTTTTGAAGAAGGACACACCGTTTATTTGGGATGAGCGAGCCCAACAATCTTTCGATGCTTTGAAGAAAGCTTTGGTATCGGCCCCTCTGCTTAGTCCACCCGACTTTGCTCGAGATTTCTTGCTTTATGTGGTCGTGTCTCTTGAGGTGATTGGCATGGTCTTAGTTCAGGTAGATGATGCACTCCAAGAGCATGTTGTCTATTATCTTAGTCGAAATCTAGTAGACGCTGAGCTGAGATACACTCACGTGGAGAAGTTGGCACTTGCGACTGTTCATGCAGTCCAACGTTTACGGCATTACATTATGCTTAGGAAAACCACTATCATAGCACACATCAATATATTTCAATTTGTGTTATCACGATGTCTAATTGGGGGGAAGTATAATGAGTGGATTGTTATTCTTCAGGAGTTTGATCTTGATTCTGCTTGGGCGAAGTCGGTGAAATCCTTGGTTTTCACTGAGCTCATATCGGATTTTCCGCGACTGGATGAGGACATCGTCCATGAAGATTCTTTTGTCGATGAGAACTTATTCCTTATCTCGTCAGCGGACCCTTGGTATGGGGATATCATCATATATCTCCAAACTTTGAAGTTCCCTTCTCACTATTCACAGGATGAACGATGTCATGTGAGGCATCAAGCTAAAGATTATGTCATCGTCGGAGACACTTTGTATCAACGGGGAAAGGATTCTATCCTCTGTCGTTGTTTGATTCATGAAGAAGCGGAGTTAGTACTGAATGACTACCACGGTGGGGCGTGTGGTGGTCACTTATCTGGGCTTGCGATAGCCCAACATATCATGCGAGCTGGTTACTTCTAGCCTTCGATATTTAAAGATTGTATGAATGTTGTGAAGAAATGCCACCTTTGCCAGGTGTTTTCTTGAAATGTACACTCGCATCCTACGCCCCTTCATCTGGTCGTCACCATTGGTCCCTTCACTAAGTGGGGGATGGATTTCATGGATTGCAAACCAGCTTCAGCTGGGGGGCACCATCATATCATTGTGGCCGTGAAATACTTTTCCAAATGGGCTAAGGCCATGCCGACTATAAAGCCGACGGTGCTACTACATCCCACTTCGTGTTCAATCAGATTATCGCTCGATTCAGTATCCCGAAAGAGATTGTCACTGACCATGGCAGTCACTTTCAGAACAAAATGATGGCGGATTTGTCACTCAAGATGGGGTTTCTTCAAGATCATTCATCTACTTACTGCCCCCAAGTGAATGGTGAGGTCGAGGCAGTTAATAAGTCCTTAAATACCATTCTCCAACATACCATCCAACAAAGCAAGAGCAACTAGCACATTATGTTATATCCTGCTTTGTGGGCATATCGAACCGCAGTTAAGACTGCCACCAGTTTCTCACCATTTTAGCTAGTTCATGGTGTGGAGTCTATATTGCCGATTGAATGCGAAATCCCTTCATTGAAACTAGCCATAGAGCTGCTTCTTGATATGTCAGATGTTGAGCAACGTTTGATCCACCTTGAGCATCTTGACGAGCAGCGTTGAGATGTCGCCGTGGCTATAGATGCCAACAAACGTTGTGTCAAGGTTCAATATGATAGGTCTCTCCATCCCCGGTAGTATGCTGAAGGTGACTTGGTCCTCTTGTATGACCAAGCTAAGGAATCCCTAGGGGTAGGCAAGTTTAACACCATGTGGCACGGTCCTTACATAGTGAGGTGTGTCCTTGAGAAAGGAGCCTACGAATTGAAAGACTATGAGGGGAACGCCTTGAAGGATCCTAGAAATGGGCTCTACCTCAAGCGGTATTATGCTTGAGCTTCTAGCTCGAGCTAATACTTTTGTATACTATTGTATAGTTGCTTCTGTACATAGGTTAGATTTCTTTTGGTTTTTCAGATCTGCTGATTCGCTTCTGTTTGGTTGACAGATGTCAATAGAATCTCCTGTGTTCTTGGGATTCGCAGATGGTGCTAGCCATCATACACAATGGATTGCTTCTGCTGTGTGGATTATTTATTCACCTGACCATCAGATTGTGTCTTCAGAAGGTGCCGGTCTCGGTCCTACATCCAACAATGTGTTTGAGTACAGTGCCGTAGTTGAGGTACTTCGGGATTCTATTTCGCATGGTATCTAGTCTTTAGAAGTCCTCCTTGATTCGCAACTGGTTGTGTCTCAATTGAATGGCCGGTATCTCGTGAGGGATCCTACATTAATGCGGATTTTCTTAAGGGTAAGACTCTTGGAGCATCATTTTGTTTCCATTGCTTACATTCATGTTCCAAGATGTTTTAATCATGTATCTGATGCATATGCTAACTATGTCATAGATTGGCATTTGTCACATCAATAAAGAATCACACAAATAAACATTCATTCACACATTTGTACATACACATATAGTAGAACCGGAGAATCATAGTTTTTTATAAATAATAAGTCCAAAATGTGGTGTCATAGTACAAAACTGGAGCCCGTAGCTCTCAAAAATATACATAATCGATACAAAATATGGGACTCTGAGATATCTAAGCCCCACGGGGAGGCCTAGCTGCCTCGGCAGGATGTGTCTGAATATAGTAATGTACTGCATTGGCAATGTGCCATAGTAACCGCACCCATTTGTCCGGTACTCCTACAACATGTCGTTGCATCGCCTCTGGCAGATGTTCCACCTCAATCATGGGTACTTTGGTAGTCATACGGTACAGGTTGACCCGTACGGTCTCTAGCGTGCGCTCTGTTGCAGCGCCAACCACCTCTCCACCCCTGCCCCAACGATGATGTCTTGGGTAGCCCTTTTGTCTTCGTGGACCAGCATCTGCGAGCAAACAATGGAATGTCAATATGTGATACTACATGAAATTTTTTTTTTCATTTTCCATTATAATAAAAAAATCCAAAAAATTAAATACACAAAAACATAAAAAGAGTAATGTACCGATGTCTCTGAATGCGGCTCCTGGAGGGAGCGGCATGTCGCAGTCTCCCTAGTAGTCTATTCCCGCATATGGGTAGTCATCGATGGCGATGAACTATCGAGCCCACCAGTGGAAGAACTCAGTTGAATATGGTGATGCCTATCGTCCACCACCCTGTCGTGTCAATATGTCATCCCACCGGGTCAGGGATAGATCACGGAGATTGTGCGGAGGGACCTCGACCCTCGGACTGAGCCCCAGAATTCTCTCTCGAAGAAACTATAGAATATACTACCATACCCGAAGTTCTTTTCCTGCCCAAGCTTACACTCCATTAATTGGGTCTTCATAGACACCAGTAACGTTGTGCACCAATCATACACTATAGGCCTCATGCACTCTGCTACATAGAAAATCACTGGCCTTGAAGCCTAATGTAAAGTTGTTGAACCTATTATCCTCACGAGGGTGAGCACTATGATCTTCATGCTCAAGCTCACACTGGCCCCAATGGGTATTTGGCTTCCCACCTTTTGGGTACCGGGAATATAGTACCGGTCTATATATTCAGTAATGGTGATCCACCACCTACAGTGCGAGACCAGAGACTAGCAACCTCCCCTCGGCGGGACAACCTTGTAATAAAGTATATGTCATCCACCTCTAGTGAGATTGTTTGACTTTCCAAGTTGAAGTTATGCACATCTACGTTCCAGTAATCAATCAATCGACGAAGTAGTTGGTTTTGGGCCCTTAAACCCCCAACGCACCAGAATTTGTAGAGACCACATGCTTGTAGTGCTTGTTTCGTGGGAAACTCTTGACAAACATTCTCATCCAGAACATCATGTTCCCTTTCCCTCTACTCTAGAACCATCCTAGAGGAAAAACAAATTTTTTTTTAGCTTTTATCATTTAAAAAACCATCTTCACAGTCGTACCTGTGGGAAATTGAGTAGACAGGGGCATCTACCCGCGGTCAACGTAAGCGTTGACTGCGTCTAGCAGGACCTACCCACGACCCATAGAGAAGTAGGGCGGTCCTAATAAAAAAATTGACCACTAAAAATTGAAACAAAAGCTATCAAATGAAAGAGGAGGATGAGATGACTAACCTGCTCCAGACGGCTCGAAGAATGGATGGTCGTAGCTCCCGGAATCAGCAACTGAAATCTGAAGTGAAAACTAACCAAAAACTCCTATTTGGGTAAAATGTGAAAATGGAATAGTAATTGTAATTTTTTATTACTGTTTATAGTTTTTAAAACCCACTTTCCTATAGTTTTTACCGTTTTAAGCTATTTTGGATTAATGTGTCATCCTGGAGTACCATTTTGAACAGTTTTTTCCCGATGAGAGTTGATTTTTTGACCGTTTCGTGCCTACGGCACTATATTTCACACCCATCATATAGGTTAGATACCATTTTCACTTGCATTATGCATTTAAACATTGACCATTTGTCATTAACCCTAGGTGCGACCCCGCTTTTTAACCGACACAGAGCCTTCACATTGTTATAGAAGTGTCGTTATTTGGTGGTAGGGCTTGTCCAAACATGGGTGCCCTAGTTAAATCCTTTGTATGCCTTTTGGAACCCATGTCGTTGTCTCTCCTTACGATCGAGAGTCCTTCGTATTTACGCTATGACTTTGCAATGAAGATTCATACTCTACTTTTCCTTATGCTCGCCATCTCCCATAAGGACTTCCCCATTTTTTTATCAAGTTGTGATTGCATTGCATCATCCTGCTTGTTGCTTGATCCTTGTGTCGGCTCCCACTTACTCAATCATTAGCCATGTGCCTGAGCACTTTCCCTTTCGAGCCAAGCAGAGCTTTCATTTTCCTTTCGCAATTTGATGACCCTTTACCATGAGGGAACACCTCCTGAGTGTCCACATCTTGCACATGATTCCTTGCATTGATCATAGGCATGTTCCACTACTTGGGACTGGTTTTCTCGCTATTTGATACTAGTTTCCTCACCTATTGTACTATAAGAAATTTTATTCTTTTTCAAGCTTTTCCAAATATGAAAAAGACCAAAAAAATCAAATATTCCAAAAATCTGGATGGGAGAATCGTTACTTCCTTTTTTTGGCAGTTGTTGTGTCGCCTTTGAAAAGAGCATTCATTCCACTCCATCCATTATGAGTCGGGACTATAGTAGGACCTTAGGAGCTGTACTCGTTTCTCAGATTTTACTCCACCGGGTGGTTAAGCTTCTAGCCATTATGGATCCCTTTGTTGATGCCTCCTGCATCACACAGTATTATTACTTGAGTCTCAGCTGCTTGATTCTATCCATATGTTCATGCTCTTGTTCAAAGGAAGTCCTGAAACTAGAGTCGGCCACTCCTCAGATCTCTTGACTATTGCATGTCATCCATCCTTATTGAGTTAGTCCGTTCGTCCGAGTTCTTCCAAATATTTCAGCATAGTTGTTACCTCATGCTGGTTTATGGGGGATGCCTTAATGCACTCCTTCCAGCGAGTTTCGTTCCGTCGAATTCAAGTCATTTATTCTGGAATTGAGACTTAGAGTCGGTTGAGTACCTTGAGGCTTGCAGTCATTAGTGGTAGGTTCTCTCACCATTGACAGTTTTGGGAATACATCAATGTCCCCTGATCGATGGATTCATCTTAGTGTTCGACCTCAACACATCTATACACATTTTGATGATTGTACTCTGTGCCTTGATGCCCATTTTCATTATTGATGGGTTATCTCGCGTCTGTTAATGGTATACATCATTGACCGGTAATCAGACGATGTCGCATCAAGTTCGACTTCAACACCTTTGTTCACTTGATGGGACTTGCACCGTAGATCATTTGTGTAGAAGACACCAGACGCTAGTATCATTCAGTATGCTTCTCATTATCATGATTGTACTTATGAGATATCATTTCTCATACAACAGTAGTTTGTACCTCCAGTATTGCACTAGTTGTTTCCTTTTCAACAGGAGACCATATCTTACTGTATGGGTCATGGTTGTGACAACCTATGACATGTATTCACTATATACTTCCTATCATGACCATTGTATTAGATTGTTGTATTGTACCGACATGTATTCAGAGATATTATTGTATTATGACGAGTGGGCTACTCTTTCCATTTGTGTCTCCATCACTCCACTTCTGAGATTTATAATGTATTTCGACCATCGTACCATCTTATCTGACCTCACAAATTAGGGGGGCATCTGTTACAGCGTAATTTTCCACCTTGTGAGCATCAACATTGATTGGCCTCCAGGATCCATTTTATTGACTCAGACCCATTATTTTACCTTCAAGAACCAAGTTTCCCTATTTTTGTTCCTGTACGCTTATTGTTCCATTATAGCTAGCATACATGCAGGCTGCACCTAATTAGCCCGCGTACATCGAGTTACATGGTAAAAACAATAGAAAATTTACTTTTTACTCCCAAAAAGCAGTCTTAGGGTGGCCTTTGGCCCTCCATATACCCCGAAACGACTCGATTCGACCTTTCACTTACCTTTGGAAGGCTATATATTGAGCTTGTATGGTGTATGGAAGGGAGGAGAAAGAGAGAGCAACATAACTCTAGTGGATTTTTTCCATGAATTGAGTCTACATTCATTGATCCTTGTTGTTGTGAATTCCTTATGTTCACCTACCAAACTCCTTTCATAGTTTGAGTTTGCCTTTGCATGGGGGATTGAAGTGGTGGAGGCACAAGTGGAGAGACCTAGTTCTTGGTTCATATTGGTTTCCAGCAAGAGGTCGTATCATGTACTTCTTGTTATTAATTAATGGAAATACTCATTTTCTCGTCCAATTGATGTTGTGAATGTTGTTTAAATTACATTGGGTTACATTTGCTTATGATATCATGGATCATGTTATTGATTATGCTAATATATTTCACATATTATATGCACTTGCTTGTATTTGTTGTTGAGACTAAGTTGCAGGTTCAAGTGTAGATTGAAAGCTCAACGGGGATCTACTTCGAACATCCAGTTGAAGGTTGGTTTTATCCTCCATATCTTAGCATTTTCATTATAATAGCACTGCATTGGGAATTGAGTTATTTTCTGGTAGTCATTTGTCTGTTGTGGTCTACCCCGAGCCATAGGAAGTTTTTATCTGTAACAAAGGCTAAGAAAAATAACACTAAGCAGAAGCTCAAATATCCAACCTCTGACCATCATGTTGGAAACCCACCATCCACTGATCATCATGCTAGGAGTATTGATGAACCTGTTTCGAACCTTCGTAAACCTAAGTTCCTTTGCAGGCTTTGTGAGGGGCCCCATTTTCTTAGGATTTCCCTGGTATTCCCAAGGTCTTAGAAATATGGTCTCAAGATTCAGAATGGTCCATATCATCAGCCTCTGGAAATCATACTGATGATACCTTGTCAACCAACGATTCTTTGGTTAAGGGTAAAAAAAGTAAAGTCAAGAATCCTTGCCTATTATGTAGGGACATGCACTGTACTTACCTTTGTCCTCGCATGGACAAAGCTTCCTGATTATTGGAGGGTATTTATGTGTCTCGATCACAACCTCCAATGGTTTTTAGTAAATTTCCTCTTGACTTGACGTCGATTGATCAAGTGGTTGATCTAGTTTTATCCTCGGTTGATCAAGTGGTTGATCTAGTTTTATCCTCGGTTGATCAAGTGGTTGATCACTCCTAGCTTGAAGAGTGAAACCTAAGTGGTTGATCTAGTTTCATCCTCGGTTGATACCACTCCTCCCTTGAATAGTGAAATCCAAATGGTTGATCTAGTTTCATCCTCAATCGATCCCACTCTTCCCTTTAAGAGTGAAACCCAAGTGGTCGATCTAGTTTCATCCTCGGTCGATCTCGCTCTCCCATTAGAGAGTGAATCTAATTCCGCTTAGGTTCTTCTTGTTAATACAAATTCTACCATGAAGGGGGGCATTAATCCTTCTATTACAGGACCTCCCCCAAGTAATGAGGCTTACATTTATCCACCATTAGTTCCAAATCAATTGATTTTTATCAATTGGAACGAACTCTCTGCACCTCACCTTCCTTCCTATCTGCCTTTCGAAATTGTTGTACAGGTTGGTCATATAGATGTACATCATATGATAGTTGATGAAGGTGTTGCAGTTAGAATTTTGTTTTCAAATGCTTGGTAGGCTATGGGTTCCCCAAAACTTGTGCCCATTAGTTAGAATCTGTTAGCTTTTAAAAGAGGAATCATTCAACCTCTGGGGGTTGTTCCTCAGTTTCCTATTTCCTTAGGTGGAAAAACGGTCTTTATTGATGTTTTGGTAGTTTCAATTCCTTTGTATTTTAATATGCTCCTCAGACAAGGTTATGTCTATGCAATTAAGGATCTCGTGTGCACACTATTCCAAGTGTTGTCTTTACCTCATGACGGACGCATTGTGACTATCGAACAACTTTCATTTTTTTACTCTCATCCGACTTATTCCCATTGCAGTATCTTACCCGCCATAGGTAAATTATGTGGCATTATATCCCATGCTTCCAACTTCTGCTGAAAACGAGCTTCTCTTTGATTTCTTGTCTTCTTTAACATTGGATTCGAGAGTTGACATGGTTTATCTTCCTTCTAATGAGTACTTCTTAGAAGCCATGATCGAGGTTTATCCTTCGACATGTATTCCTTCTAGAGCGTCGTCCTCTTGGAATCCATGAAGGTCATACTGAGCATAGTTTTGTTCCATTTTAAGCTCATTAAAAAATGAAATGGGTCCCTTCAAGCATAGTTATTTTCTGTTTCAGGATTGTGTAAAAATGAAACAGGTTCTTTCAATCATAGTTTACCTTTGGTTTCAAGCTTACATAAAAATGAAACCAGCTCCATGAACGCAGTTCTATTCCTGTGTCAAGATCACTAAAAATGAAATAGATGACCTCATGAGCATATTTCTATTCCTATGTCAATCTCGTTAAAAAATGAAACAGATGACCATGAGCATAGTTCCCTTTCTGTGTCAAGCTCGTTAAAAAATGAAACAGTACCCCATGAGCATAGATTGGTATCTGTCTCCAAGCTCGTTAAAAAAAGGAACAAATCCATACAAGCACAATTTACCTTTGGTTTCGAGCTTGTGTAAAAATGAAACCATTCCCAAGCATAGTTTGCCTTTGGTTTCGAGCTTGTGTAAAAATGAAACCATTCCCAAGCATAGTTTAACTTTGGTTTTGATTTTGTGTAAAAATGAAACCATTCCCAAGCATAGTTTACCTTTGGTTTCAAGCTTGCGTAAAAATGAAACCAACTTCATGAGCATGGTTCTTTTCCTGTTTCAAGCTCGTTAAAAAAATGAAACAAATCCCCTCCCTTTGAGTTGAGTCTTTCACCAGATTTAATATCTGAACCTTCATTTTATTCTCATATGTATTTAATCCTCTTTCTTCTTCCTCGCCTGCTGAATATATTCCTATTAGTAACCATGACTTTGATTGGATGAAGAAAAAGAGTAGCCGAACGAAATGAAACTTGGGGTGCATGGTCTCCAACCTCTAGAAATCATACTAGAGGTAAGTCGTCAGCTTCTTATGCTGGGGGAAAAATTCCAACCTATGGATATCATGTTGGAAAGAAACCTTCCAATGGGCATTATACTAAGCATAGTTTATTTTATGTTACAAGCTCATTAAAAAATGAAGCATACATCATGAGCATTCTTTTCACCTATCTTCGAGCTCATTGAAAACAGTAAGATGGTATTGAGCTTATGTTTCACTTTTTTCGTGCTTTGGTTGAAACATGAAAAATGGTTTGATCTTACTTTTTACTTTTTCATGCTCTGGTTCAAACATGAAAAATATTCCGAGTGCTTTTGATACCATTCTCGTTCTCATTAAAAATTGAGTAAAAAGGTGTGTCTAACAAATATAGGTTTATCACTTATCTGGCCTCGCTAGACTACTTACGGAAAAGGAACTGTGTCGAGTTTACTTTTTCCTTTGTTGTACTCGTTCATCAACCATGACAAAGTTGCACATGGAATCCTCTTTAAGCTCTTTTCAGACTCCCAAAATAGGAAAATATTTCCGAGTGAACTTGTTTCTTTTACACTCATAAAAGGATTTGAAAGGATGCCTATCTGGTGATAGTTTATCTCTTTTTTCAGACAGTTTTTACTATTTACAGAAAAGGAATACTCTAGTCAATCATGATTAGAAGAGTTCTCTCTCACATTGTTTTATCCTTTTTCGAGTGAGGAGACTAAATTTTGCGAAAAAGAACCATTGGGAGTATTGTTTTGACCGTTTCAGACTCTCTAAATGTGAAGCGTCACCAAGTTTACCTTCTTTGAACTCATAAAATTATACATGGAAGGACCCTTTTTTGGGACTGAACCCCTCTTTTCTCAGGTTCGTAAAACATGTGAGATTGGACTCATCATATGATGAGCTACATCGAGCGTTTGTTACCCTCTTCCAGCTCGTTCAAAATAAAAGAGGCACCCATCCATCATGATGGGGAAATTAAGGAATGGGAAGATGTATTTGAGTCTGTATCAATGGCATATTAAAGTAACCTTTGAACATGTCACCTTTCTGCATTCTAGTCAAACAGTTGGGTAGTCAGCTTGTCTTCGAGTCATACCAATTCCACGAGTCATTCTACTCCTTTGGGTACCCCGAAGAATGCTTCAGTCATTTGTTGCATTATGTCTTGGTCTCTGCTATGTTGATTCAATGCTTCCAAGTCTCTTGTCATGCCGTTAAATGTTCAAAGGAATTATTTGGCTGGAATCAACCTTTGCAGTCATTAAACCTTCTCTTGTGTCAGTTGTCCCTGTTTAACATTACACCTTTGTGTCAGTTCACACTCATTTGATCTATCATCTTATATAACTTCTTGTGTTAGTTTCGTGTTGATGATGTGGGACACATCATGGCCCTCCTTCGACGAGTCTATTCCTGTCGATATCAACTCATCATCAAATAACTAGACTAAGAAACTAGTTTTCCTTAGAGCCTGCATGCCTCAATGGCAGGTTTCCTTGCTTTCGATAGAAGGTTTACATCATTGACCTCTGATCGAATGGTTCCATGAATGTTCGACTCCAACTCATTTTTTCTCATTCCTTGGGATGTACTAGTGATACCTTGGGAATCATTATCATCATTGGTGATTTCCCTCGCACTTGTTAACGGTTCACATCATTGACCAGTAATCAAGAGGTCTCTACCATGTTCGACTTCAACACATTTTAATCACATGGTTAGATTCGTATCATTTTGGGAATGGATAGAAGACCCTGGGTTGTTCTGATGTCTTACTATTACACCCAGGTTGCGATGGATATTTTTAGTAGGTTCCCACATAGATGTTATGGTGGAGACCTCATTGATGTACTGTCACAAAGATCCACTCTTGTATTGGTCGTGGTTGTGTTATTATCTCATCATGGATCTACGCTTGTATTTTAGAAGCCATGATTTTGTTCAGTCATTCTGATATGGATCCACGTTGTATTTTGGTGGCCATATCTTTGTTCAGTATCAAAATGGATCTGCAATGTATTGGTCGACAACCATGTCTTGAGTCATTGGGATGATAAAATTATTGTACTGCAAAATATCCTTGGTTATTGTTGACAGATTTCCAACAGATGGTTCCTTGCCTCGATCCTTTATAATTTATCCATCAAAGTATTTCACCTATCTTGTTACTCTAGATTCATACTTTGGGGGGCATTCTATTACACGAAAATTATGTACTCGTCATGATTATGAACCATGTACACTTTATCCTTGCCTAAATAATTGAAATACTTGACCAAAATCCTTGGAAGATGAGTCATGAGGTATGTTTCCTGCAAAACCCCTATTTAGAGAGCTCGATGCACCTTTCCTTCTAGCAAAGCATGTCTTTTCCTCATCAACGCACCTTGATCCACTATAGAGTTCGTCACCAACGCATGTTGCTAGTGTCTAGGGTGCGTCAGTGCCTGTACGGAGGGAAAAATGAGAAGTTTCAAGAAGTCTCTCGAAGGAGACCCTCGTTGAGGTTTATCCCTTCCATATAGGGTGAATCTTACGTGCCTCCCAACTTAAAAGGATCCCACCTCTTCCTTCTCCCTAATCCTCTCCTCTCCTCCTCATCTCTTTTGGCCTATAAATGAAGCTCCTCTTCATGGGATAGGGAGGTTGAAATGAGGGTAGCCAAATGTTGTATAAATTGAGCCAAGAATACACTCTACCATGATTGGTAGATTGAGACAAGGTTCCATTTGGAAGGATCTTCAACACCAAGGATTCATTGGTTGTAATTATTTCCTCTATTTTCATGAATACATCAATGTATTCCTTTCCCATAAATGAGGTGTAATTTCATTTATTGTAGTTATCCTTGGTCAATTTCTTAGATGTATCATGTTATCTTGTAGTCACTTGTCTTTGTCCTTTTGAGTCTTTTGCAGGTAATCTCTTCACCAACAAGCAAGATTGCAAAATCTTGAAGCCACGAGGACGAAATTCGTAAATAAGGTATGGAATTGACTCCTTGTATTCAAGTAATTTGATAGATATATGGAAAGGTTTTCATTCTTGTTTTGCTTTGTTCTAGATCCGAACCATTCGGACTAGGGAGATCGGTTGGTCTTTGCACCGATGAATTTATCCGTTAACAATAATATTAACCTATATGTCCTAAGGTGGATTGAAACTACTTTATCGATGTAGGATCTGACAGATTCACAATCATTGCGATCTTCATAGATTCACCCAAAACTCCATCACGATAGACATTGTGTCCCAATAGATTTACAAAAGGAACACACTAGATGCATTTCCGCAAGTTCAAATATATCCGCATATGTTAGCAGTGATCCAAAATTAGCTAGAGTAATGTAAAATTATCTTTAAGCAAGTTATCAACTATCCATTCATCCAGGTAAAATTCCAAAAACTTATGAAGAAACTCCCTGAAAGATGAGATTACAATCCTTGAGAAAACAACAGGTGTATTCCTTAATCCAAATGGAATGACATTCTAAGTGAATGATCCCCATTCTATCATGAATATTTTCTTATTCTTATCTTCTTCTGCAATTTTAACTTGGTGGTAACTAGAGAATTCGTCTATGAAGGAGAATGCATCATTTCCATCCATTTGATCTAAGACTTCATCACTAAAGGGTGTTGGGAATGGATCATGGACACATGTAGCATTCATACTATGATAATAAACACAAACTTTGATATCCTTGTTAAATTTTCAAAATTTACTTCAATCTGATCTAGGATCTTAACTAAGAGAACAACATGTACAGCAAATCTACAGCATATCAATCATGGACACAATAATGCAAGCACACAAGAGACACAGAGTTTACTTGGGGAAAACCATAAAGGTGAAAAACCCCAATAACTTCCTCAGAGATAGATAGAGCAATGATACAACCAGAATACAAGAGATAGTCTTCTCCTAGCAGCAAAGCCTCCTCCTCCACAAGTGCGCCACTCTCCAAAGTGTGAGTGAGAGAATAGAATGTGTAAAATGAGAGAGACACACTCTCTATTTATACACTAACTTGACTTGACCTTTACTCAATTAGGTCGGCCTCAACTTAAGCACTTAACATAATGCTGACTGGGCCGACCCCCACTAGGGTGATCTAATAACCCTTTGACCCACATGGCCGACCCCCAATAGGGTGGTCTAATAACCCTTTGACCCACATGACTTATACAAGGCCGACCCCAACAAGGTGGTCTAATAACCCATCAAGTATAAGTTGCGACACTTACAATATAAATGACGACACTTCCGTATAGAGGAATAATAACATCTCTATAGGAATACAACCACTTCCGTATAGAGGAATAATAACATCTCTATAGGAATACAACAACTTCCGTATAGAGGAATAATAACATCTCTATAGGAATACAATATACATATATGTGAAATACATTCTGAAGTTACATATACATCAACACTCCCTCTTAACTAGGAAGGTATTTCTCGACACAGGTCTTCTAGCACAAGTCTTCTTTTCTGGATCATCATCAATGAATCATCATCCTTGAATCATCGTTGTTAGCACTTAGATTTTATTCCGGTTGTAAGAAAATAAGACCTAAGGTAACCTATTTCAAACCGATCTTTAGGTAGAAGAACTAGCCATTTTCTCTACCAGAGAGGGCTCTCTCAGGATATATATATGAAGGCTAAAATATATAAAAGGTTTCCTTAAAACTTCTCAAAAGATATTTTCTGGTCGAAAAGGTAAACAAGAAACATTGGGCATGGAGTCAAAGCTTTCAGAATGTATAATAAACCAGCAAGAGATATTCACCATAAAAATTTTCACAGAGGCAAGATAGTAATCATGTTACAGTCAATTTGATTTTTCAGGCGACATAGAAAGAAATAAAGACATTCCATCAACAACAGGTATCTATCTAGGATAAATCTATTGTCGACTTTGGAGAATAAAATGGATATTTAAATGCAGATAAAATGAGGCATAACCAGTATGAATCTCAAGTTATTTCAAATGCTCATTTAAATATAGAAGAAAAACACCATGGGAGATATAACGAAGAAGATAACATGCACATATAAAGATAAAGAAAATAACGGACTGCAAGACTGATTAACTCATGAATCTCTGTATCAAAGGATAGGTATCATCACTGTACTGCCTTTATTTCAAAAATAAACTTCAAAACATACTTGTTTCTCAAAAAATTTCCAACCCTTTCAACAATGACCTCCATTGTCTTTTATACAAAATTTTCAGAAGAAGCTCCACATAACTGCTTCTTCTAACTAATAATTAAAAATATTTAACTAAAAATAACTGTCTTCGAGTAACCCATAACTGTCTTTCAAATAATATTACAAATTTAAAATAAAAAGTCTTTTTGCCACTTGGCAAGACTTTTGGATATCATCATTTTGCCACATGGCAAGAATTTCAAAGGCATTTAAGTATGAACAGAATATCTGGTCTTCCCGTACTTCTCTACATAACTCCATTGGTCAGCCGTGGGTAGGTCATAACTGGTCATTTCTTTCACCAAGACTCGCATCTCGATATGACCTGCATAAGAAATAGGAAGAAGGTTTGCGCAAGTTGAAATCAACATATTTAAAATTTCAAATTCCCCTGACATTTTCTCCATTAAGATTTTTCCTGTGAGCATGTGATCTATCTGCTGGAATTTTCGGTGATCCATCCTGATATCAAACAATAATCTTTTATAATCATTCTGAGGAATTAATTCATTATCTTCGTTCCAGAAAGATGGGAATCCCTTGTTCACTAACTTATCAAATTGCTTTTTAAACTGGATTACTTCTTTCCTTATTTCTCCTGCTTTGGCCTCGATGTTTTCGATATGGGAGTATTTGCCCAAGATTCTTCTGGCCCAAGTGATGACAGAAATTCTGTTAGTTATACTCATGGTTGTTAGGTCTGCCTCGGATAGACTGTTTAAAAATGTAATTGCTCTCTGGGCGATTTCTTTAGGCTTTCTGTTTAGGCTTTCCTTGATTGCCTGGCAACTGTTGAAGGCATCTTTAGCTACTTTTTCCTTAACTCTTATATAATCCAGATACGGTCTAAGTTTTTCAACTTCTTTAATGATCTGGTCCCATACCATATGTTTACATCCCTGCATGGCAGCTTGTCCTGTTGCATGAGCAGCCAATCCTTTATTATTACTGCTCAATTCCTGATTTTTTGCCTGCAAGGTTTTTATTTCTTTTTCTTTTGCTTCATTTTCTTCTTTTAATTTCTGTATTTCGGCCTTCAACAATTTAATTTCATTATCTTTTAAACTTATTTGAGACATTGCCTGCAAAATCCCATCTACATCATTCTTATCTTCTTCGGGGCCTGCATGTACCTGCTGTTGACTGTTTTCTGCTAGTTGTTTTCTCACTGTTGCCAATTGTTCTTCCAAAAGGAACCTTTCTTTTTCCCAGTAGTCCTTTTCATCTGACAGCTTTAACCATTTGGCTGTGACATCATTGACTTCGTTAGCTAACTCTTCTTTCTCTTTTTCTAATATAGTCAATTCTGCACCTTGAATGAGTATAGCATCTGGGATTTTTAACTTTCGTCTCAATGTTAAAATCATTTCTTCCTTCTCCTGTAACAGTTTGGTAGCTGCAGCTCCATCTTTATTAATTAAGTCCATTTGCAGCTTCTTAATTTGATGTTGTCGAGACTTATTCTCTGCCTTTTCTTGCCTCAACTGATTATTTAATTTTTCTACTGAATTTTTTAGTTTGTTTGCTCTCAATGTGGCCCCCAAATAGTCTGAGTATATAACCTCTCCAGCTTGTCTATGTAACAAAATTTTGTCAGGGGCATTTATCTTCGACAAATCTACACTCATCTCTGAGATCTTGTCTTTGGTCACAACTGAAAATTTTAAAGAATTTTCTTTGATGTTCCTGCTGGTGAACAAGCTCACTTCATTGTTTGATATATTCCTGACCTTTGGAAACAATAAACTTGTTTGTTTCGCAGATTCCTGTTTGTTTTTACTATGTTCATTAAATACATCCATGAAATTTTTGGGTCTATTTACATCATCCTCTACAGGGGTTTCTTCAATTTTGTATTCCCTCACTGTAACCTCTGGTATTTTATTTTCTGTAGCTTCTGCTTCTTCTGAAATGCATGTCAATTCCTGTGACTCATCAGTCTTCAATCGTTTTCCTTTTTCTGTCTCTTCATCGTCAATAATCATAATGTCCTGTATAGGTCTTTTGGATCCCACTGATGCAGTATTGATTTCGCTTTCTGTTTCTGCCATTGCTTCCTCCAATGACCTTTCTATGTCGGCCTTGTCTGGGATAATTTCTTCTTTGTATTCGAGCCAGTTGGCTCTGTCTGCCATCCCTTCAACAGTTTGATGATTCAGAGCCTTAATACGGCGTTCAACTCTTCTTTTGGATATGATATTCAATGGGTCATATTCCAATGCTGCATCTGTCTCGAAATTCATGTCCTTTAACAATTTTTCTATATATACAGCAGCGTTCTTATTCTTTATTGTAAACGGACCTAATGTGAAAGGGTACTTAATGTCCGTTGCTTGTCTGTGGACCAAAAAATTGTTATCTTCTACAATCAATTTCTGTCTCAAAAACTCCAAGGCAAAAATCCTCAAGGTGAGGAATGCTGGTAGCACATAGGGTTTATGCTTGAACCCATACAATCTGATCACTGTACTATCTTTTGATAAAAACCAGTCTCCTGTAGCATACTCTGTATTCAGTTGCATTGATACCTGCATTTCCGGCAATACTCTAGGCAGACTTTTTTCGAAAATCATCTTAAAGATCGTTGAGAGCATGTAATTGACGAAATTGAAAATATTGTTTTCCAGTGGAGTTGCAAAAACGATCTCTGGGAACTGTAATTCTTCTTGGCTGGATACCATAATCATTTTCATTAAAAATGCTTGAAACCTGAAATGTCTGTGTGTGGAAAAATTGACCATCTGGTCATGCATCCTTTCGGCTATGAAAGCTTCAAAATTTAGTCGGGGAATTTGACTTTCGTCAATTCCCGACTGGACTATACTTATTCTGTACAATAAACTCAATTGGAACTCAGTTATATACAAATCCGAGTCTAACCCTAAAATTACGGCTAACAGTGTCAAGACCAATTGGGTATTCTCATTAAAAAGGTTGATATCTAAAGGGTAAGGGAGTTCAGAAAGGCTAGTTTCTGGTCTGAGACACGTTGACAGAAACACTTCCCTATCACTTTGAGAGGCATGGTGAAAATTTTCAATAATTGATACATCAGAAAAAACTTCAGGGTCGAGGGTTTTGGGCAAATCTATTTCTAGGGCTCTAATCACTTCGGCTGGTTCAATTTTACAGATGGCTCTAGTTTTTTGACTGTTTAAAACAACCTTTTCTTCCCGTGAATAATTTTCAGCACACCAGGAGACGAATTCTGGGAAAGCAGGAAATTGATCAGGGCAAAAAGCTATTAAAGATGACTGGTGAACTCTATGCGGGTCTATACCCTCTTTTAACAGCTCAGATAACTTCACTTTTACATCGGAAACTGGGAATCTAATAAGGGTATCGAAGACGTCTTCATCTCTGTCTTCTAGGGCATCTTTCGACCTACAAACGTCTATATCTTGTACAGTCTCCATCTAAATGCTTCTTTTAAACAAATTTCCGTTTAAAGAGAGTGACAGGTCACCAGACCCTACCTGTAATTGCTTGCTTTTCGCCTTCTGTCGCAATCGCCGGCTTCCACCAGTCTTCGGAGCTCTCCAGGATAACGACACATACAAAATGCCGTTATGTGGAGCCCTTTCTTTTTATATAAGCCTTTTTAGACTAACCTCCTTGCACCTTTACGAACGTGGTTCGTTTTCATCCGTTGATCTTTGAACCATCATTTTGAACCGTCAGATCTTGTCCATCTTCATTGCACCGGCGGTATCCGCGATCGAAAAGGTGGTTTCCTTTTCCGGTTTGGTATCCGCGCGGATGCATCATCTGCTGACACCTGTCTAGGCGGTTTATTCTCCGCGACCGCTTTCCTTTATATCCTGTGCGCATGTTCCTGGCCGCGGATGAAATGCTGGCCGTTGATTTGATTAAAACATGTATTGGCCTTCCGATCCCTGCAAAGTATCGTGCCACGTGCCACTGTCTCATCAATCCATTCCTCGCTCGCCACCTGTTAGGTCCCACCTTGCCACGTAAGAGATCTTTCCACCTTTCTGTAATAGGTGGTTCCGCGCGGTGTTATGGTGGTTTCTGATACCACTTTCTCCAAGCGCGGATGAATGGATGTGGGACACGTGCCTTGGTGGTATTATGTCCGCTACCACCCTCCATCGTTTGTTGGCGATCACTTTGGCGACGCGGGGTTAATATGAACCGTTGATTTGGATCTAGGCTATCTCTGCTGACGAAACCTGACTGAAGCTTAACCTTTATATTATATTTTGCTAGCGGACTTTATATATATGGGTTTTTCTCTTATATTTTTTATATAAAAGACCTTCAACTTAACCCTTTTAGTGATGATTCTTTCTCTTAGGGTCTTTTTAGCAAAAATTTCAATTTTCTTCAGACCTGGTGTCAACAATCGTCATTGTCACTGCTGCTGCTATCTCAATCAATCTCTGAATCTACTCGTCATAGGAAGTTCTACAGAGCCAGTCCTTTTTCATACTGGATGTAGGCCCACCACCTGCAGGTCTTCGTCATCACTGGCCATACTGTGGAAATCTCAGGACTTATTACGTGCGTCACAAAACCTTAAAAGAGTCTCTTGACTAGCAAGAACCCTAAAGAGCATCTGAGGCCTTTTTCATCCTGTCCATATCTCCAGGACTTATTATATGTGACCCCACCACAAAACCTCGAAAGAGAATCCCAGGACTGATTACGAGCACAAGGCTCAACCTATCGGATCTCCCAGGGCACAAATTACATGTGGTCACCACAAAACCTTGAAAGAGCATCCCAAGACTGATTATGAGCACAAGGCTCAACCTATCGGATCTCCCAGGGCACAAATTACATGTGGTCATGGCAAAACCTCGAAAGAGCATCCCAGGACTGATTACAAGCACACAGCTCAACCTATCGGATCTCCCAAGGCACAAATTACATGCCATAGGACAAAACCTCGAAAGAGCATCTGCCAGATATCCCAGGGCACAAATTACATGCCATAGGCAAAACCTCGAAAGACTATCTGCAGATCTCCCAGGGCACAAATTATATGTCCTCCCAAGCAAAACCTCGAAAGAGCATTTGCCAGATATCCCAGGGTACAAATTACATGCCATAGGAAAAACCTCAAAAGACTATCTGCAAATCTCCCAGGGCACAAATTACATGCTTATCTGCACAACTTGTTCCACGGCCACAGAGTATCAACTTGATACTCACCATACATCATTCTGATGTACACATGATCATCCTGATCATCATCACTACAACATCCTGTTGCATGTCATCTGGAGCAACATCCTGAAGCTCGGCATCCATGATCATCCTGATCATACAATGCATCTACCTGATGCATACCAAGTATCTACCTGATACATATCATCATACATGATCCACTTGATCATACAGTGTATCCACCTGATACAAATACAAATACATGATACATATCACCATACATGATCCACCTGATCATACAATGTATCCACCTGATACATATCCAGATACATGGTCCAAGCATCCAACATGATGCATATACAAAAATACATACAAGTGATCCAACTGATCATATCCAGCATCCAACATGATGCATACATACATATACATATAAATGATCCAACTGATCATATCCAGCATCCAACATGATGCATATACAGAGCAGTAACTGGAGCATTGTCCTGATTCTCATCATCCATGATCCTCCTGATCATCATAGCATCGTCCTCTTCAGATCATCTCATCGTCCACGAAGCACAGCCCAGATGCACATCATCCAGCACTTACACCACCGACATGGGAGAACACATCTACCACCATTCGGGGAAGGATCTAGCCCTTACTTTTTCACCATGGGAGAACACATCTACCACCATGTGAAAAATGGCTCAGCAATTACATCACAACCAAGGGAGAGCACATCAACCATGTCAAAAAAGCTCATGTGCATCTGCATCTTCTGGACTCATCACTTCCCTTTGGAATGAACCTTGATCTGAAGTGCACCAAGCCTATCTTTGAAGTACTCAAATTGCACTCTAGCCAACGGCTTGGTAAATACATCTGCAACCTGCTCATCCGTCACAACATACTCTGCTTTGGCTATACTCAGTGCCACACACGACTACTTCCTACTAAACCAAGAGATCACACCTAATCCCATACTAAGGCAGCACCCAGAAGTGCTCTTCCTATCTGCAGCACTACCTGCCCAATCTGAATCAACATAACCCTATAGGTTAAACTTTTGATTCGCATCATATTTGAGCCCATAATCAACTGTACCCTTCAGGTACCTCAGAATATGCTTTACAGCCACCAGGTGAACACTCCTCAGATCTGTCAGGAACTGGCTCAATGTGTTCACCGCAAAGCAAATATCTGGTCTCATGTTCGTCAGGTACATCAAGGACCCAATCATTTGACGATACATAGTGACATCAACCAGTTCAGATGAAGCATCACACAGAAGCTTCAGTTTCGATGCCATAGCCTCGCAGTCCATCATCCCAAACCTCTTCAGGATCTCTACTGCATACTTCCCTTGTCCAAGGAAGATTCCATCTGCACTCTGCCACACCTCCATACCTAGAAAGTGGTGCATCATACCCAAGTTCTGCACATATATGACTCCCTGTCATGTGTCTCAAAACCAAGTGGCTGCTCCACATACACTTCTTCTTCAACTACACCATTCAAGAAATCTGTCTTGAAATCCATCTGGTGTATCTTCTATTTCATCACTTTTATATTTCTCTATGCTGCCATCTGCATCATGCTTGATCTTGATAGATCCATATGGAAGTCATAACAAACTTCCCTTCAGGTCTTGGGACTACATCCCAAACATCATTCTTCATGATCGACGGATCATAGCATTCTTCCCATATCCTGGGAACTTCAATATCTTCAATAGATAATTTTGTTGCTGAACAAATGTTGTAGTTCTTCTTTTGTAGGTGATGGCATACGATCTTTCCTACACAACAAGTTAAATTGCATGATTAGAAAACATCTCATAGTTTTCAGAACAAATTCTTACACATAAAGAAATATGTCATATAGTCATGCAATTATCTTAGCCAATGCTTCAATACAACATTTATCCATATCCCATAACTTTCTAGATGCCTTCCAATCTCTACCAGAACATTGTTAAGAGTGTGCACAACTCCCAACATGTCAGCAAAGAGGTTTCATTCTAGATAAGTAGCAATGGAATGTTGTACAGTTCCATAGGCCACTTACCCATGCATATTAGTAGTATACTATTCATCAATGCAACTATTCTAATATGCATAATACACAACCTAACTCTAGGAACATCAGTATATACATTATTGAACAATATTATTTAAACAATAAAATATGCAGGTAATGACAATTCAAATACTTATCTTTGTTTGTTTGTTGGGTTGACTCCCTCTCAATCTTTGCTTCTTTTCTGCAACTCCATTCTTATGTGGATTGTGAGAAGTGGTCAACTCCCTCTGAATATCTGCATCCTTGCAGAAACTACTGAAGTGTGCTCCTTTGCTTTCTTGCAGGAACAACTAGAGTGTGCTCCCTCTTGATCTTTGCTTCCTGGATTACCTGTCCTTGAAATTACATCCATCCTTAATCACTATGCATGATTATTAGTATCATCATTGTATTATCCTTGAGATCTCATACATAATCACACATTTATTAGTATAATCTTAATACTATCAAAACACAATAATCTTAAACATGTATATTCATGATCATTCACAGATAATAAACATTAGTATTCAAGGTTTCAGGGAAGTCTTCTTTTACTCATACACATTCTTATTTGATCATAGGACTCTTCTGGTTAGTTGAATCATCAATCAAGATAAGAGATATAATATGCATAAAACCCGTGATTATTCAAACCTATACCTTCATGATTCTTTTGGTTAGTCATATCATCAATTATGGTAAGAAACATAATATGCATACAACCATGATTATTCAAACCTATGACTTCATGAATAATCATTATCAACAACACAACAGTATAAGATCCTAACACAAGGTATGATTCTAGCTTGATATAGGAAAAACATACCTGAATTAGCATGCTAGCTAGTTATGTCTAACATACCCGCATAATGTCTTATGGTTCTCTTCAGTGACTTGTGCTAGTAACCTGCATGTCTCATAAGTTAACCATTGTAGAACCAAGTTATACATACCTCAAAAGTATATCTTCTATGTGATCCATGACAATGGATGAATCTTTGTCTTCATGTCACCATGAGCATATGTTCTTGAAGTAGAACATGATTTGACTTTCTTGGTGTACCTTTTGCGTTAGCAAACAACATAAACCTCATACAACATCACAATGCATTAGTACAATCATAAGTGTCAAAACCTTAATCAATGAATATCTTCTATTAAGGTGATACGACAAGTCCAGTAATTAATCAAGATTGTACTATAATGATATGAAGACAAACATATGATAAACTTAACCATGAAACATAGCTGTAAGCCATACTTGTCAAGATTGCTTGTAATATTCTTATGGAAGGCCTTAGCCTCATCTCCCTCTGAGACAGGAATTCTTCACTTAAGCAGGTGACCAATCCATCTTCTTCTAGGATTAACCCAATCCACTTGATTTGCAAGAACTGGACCTGGAGTTGGATTAGGGTTTGTCAAAGAAACCCCAAAAATTCAAACTTTGAATTTCAAACTTCTGAAAGGATAGAAATATGCGCCTTGATGAGCTGATCAAGTTCATATATTCATAATTTGAAAACTGCAAAGTTTCACCCCTTGAAACTGGCATTTAGATTTTCGGATTTACTGGGGAGGACCCTGAATTAGGTTTTGAGTTTCACGGAGCTTCACCCAACCAAAAGATTTGATTCAAAGCTCTAAGCTTCGATTTTTCTGAGGAGCTTCCATCCGTGGTCACATATTTCCAAAATTCCAAGTTTTACAGAAGCCCTAATTTTCCATCTTTCCGATCAAAGTCCCGAACTGGGGTTTGATCAAGCCCGGCCTTCTGCCCAACCAAAAAATATGATATTGGTCTCTAAATTTTGATTTTGATGAGTAGCATCCAGCCGTGGTCTCCGATTATGAAAATTCCAACTTTCCCCGAAGCCCTAAATTCCGGAAGCCATGAATGAAGGTACTCAAAAATAATTCTGTTTTGACAGAAATATGTACATGATTGTTTCTGGTGTAACTCTGAAATTTTCGATCCACAAGGTCTGAAACATTATTTGAGATAGCCCAACCTGTTATATTTCCATCCCGACAAGTCTGACCTCAATTGGATTCTGTGAGAGAGAGTTATGCCAAGTGTCGCAATGTCACCTGTTTATGGGATAATACAGGAGAGTGAACTTGTATGGCATGCCACATGTCACTGGTTCAACTTCGGCCTCTGAAATTTTTTTCTGAGATATTACAGTCTGTGTACTAGCTGTAACTTTTTATGAAATTTCATTTGGAGCTTCCTATCCCAAGTTATGACCTTTTTCCCAAGGTCACCTGATTTTGACTCAGATTTGGAAGAGGCAGAAACCCTATATTTTATAGATCATAAATCACAAAGTACAACGAATTAGAGGTTTTCCTTTGAACACAAGGTACATGGGGATCTGATATTCTACCTGTAAAAGTTTCAGATCTGAAAACTTTGCCAAAACGGATTTATAGCGAAAGTGCTACGATGACTGGTTTTTGCTATATCAACCCCTAGCATCGTAAGTGCAACAAGTGTCATACATGCCATATCATGCCTTCTTTTAGGATAGCTCTGATACCATGTTAAATTTTCAAAATTTACTTCAATCTGATCTAGGATCTTAACTAAGAGAACAACATGTACAACAAATATACAGCATTTCAATCATGGACACAATAATGCAAGCACACAAGAGACACAGAGTTTACTTGGGGAAAACCATAAAGGTGAAAAACCCCAATAACTTCCTCAGAGATAGATAGAGCAATGATACAACCAGAATACAAGAGATAGTCTTCTCCTAGCAGCATATCCTCCTCCTCCACAAGTGCGCCACTCTCCAAAGTGTGAGTGAGAGAATAGAATGTGTAAAATGAGAGAGACACACTCTCTATTTATACACTAACTTGACTTGACCTTTACTCAATTAGGTCGGCCTCAACTTAACCACTTAACATAATGCTGACTGGGTCGACCCCCACTAGGGTGGTCTAATAGCCCTTTGACCCACATGGCCGACCCCCAATAGGGTGGTCTAATAACCCTTTGAACCACATGACTTATACAGGGCCGACCCCAACAAGGTGGTCTAGTAACCCATCAAGTATAAGTTGCGACACTTACAATATAAATGACGACACTTCCGTATAGAGTAATAATAACATCTATATAGGAATACAACCACTTCCGTATAGAGGAATAATAACATCTCTATAGGAATACAATATACATATATGTGAAATACACTCCGAATTTACATATACATCAACAATCCTCGGTATACTTATTGATTTGAATGAGTATGGGGATAATCCATTTAGATTCATCTACCAAGAAAATTAAACCAACACTCAACATTCAACCAATCTCTTTTTCCACCTTTTGTTTCGCTCAAGGATTCAATCTGTAGGGTTGATGCTTCACTACTTTGGAATCTAGTTTCATTGCAATATTCATTTTACCTAGGTTCCCTTGAATTCCCTTGAGTTATGTAAATTTTTGTGGAAGTAAATATTCATATTCCTTCAGTAGTGAGGTGATCTCAGATACAGTTTGTTTGTCCAAATAGTCTCCTATAGCTATAATTTTTGGGTTATCTTCTATGCCAATATTAATTTTATGTAGTTCCAGAGGCTACATATAGAGTGCTCCAGTTTCTTCTAGTTTTTTCTATTGTACTTCCCAGGATGCCTCACACTCCTTGAAGGTTAAATTGTGCAAGACTAGTTCTAAATAATCCAAGTCTGAATTCTCACGTTCTACGTTTGTGCAACAGAGAGGAGATGTTATTTCTAGGGTCAACAAGGTTAGGTCTAGCATTTCTCGCTGGGAAGGAAATATATATGAGCTTCCCATATTCTACAACTAATAAATCAATAATGCTTCTCTAACTATTGTTAGTTCTTTTGTTGTTGAGTTGTTGGTTGTGGGAAATAAAAAGTCCTAGCAAAATTTTGTGCATATCTTCTTCCATCACCCAATTTGTCTCCTTGTTCCCTCATGTAGATACCAAGCCATGGGAATAGGTCCTAGCTCGTTCAATAATTCATGGACTCAAATTTCTAGATGCAATCCATTCATCTTCCTAATCCATAATTAGCATAAATTTTCTTGTAACATGTTGTGGATGCTAAATTATTTTAATGAGATGTGGTAATACAAATTGAGATTTTTAACAACAACACCATACAACTAAGACAAAACCAAGTTGTTAACAGATTAGGTCTAATTTGGACTACGAATTTGGGTCGTTTCTTTGACTAGGACCTATCTATTAACTTAATCAAATGTTGTTACAAACACTATTAACTTACGCCAGGTTTGATCAATATGCTGCCAAGAATACTAAGAAGTCCCTACAAGACTACTCTCATCCTTGAGGAGTTCTTAAATATTCCTTGCAAGCCTTCCATTACAATTTAACAAAGCTCTCTTGGAAATAATCCTCAGCCCTATAGCTTTGTAATACCATACTATTTGTCTCTAGGTTCATACCCCAAAATCCAACCCCCCATCCTATTGATAGAATCTCTCTATTATAGATGTGGTGGTTGGGGGGCATTTCAAACGTATTCGGCCCCCTTTTTCTCTCTAATAGTCAAAAAACTATAAGTGTCGGAAATTTAGTATAAGTCCCAACCCAATGGTTTGTTGCATAGCTAGAATGTTGATAGGCCAAAGACCCAAGTCTTGTATTATATTGTCATATAATATAAATCCATGGCATAATAGTTGTTTTGTTGCACTGCCCCAAACTTTGGATATGGTTCCATCTCATGGATAATAATAGATACCATGGGATCGAGGGCTTAGCCCTCAATCCTATTTTTCCACCAAATGAATGATTTTGCAAACTTAAATATAATCTTCCACGTGATAGGTTAACTAATAATCGCCCGGTGCGATGGAAAAGGCATAACATTGATGTGTACAAGGTCATGGGTTTGACTCAGGTTGAACTGCAATAAGTTTAGCAAATCAAACTGTTTATTTTCCAATTGGGATTGCCACGTGGCAATCTTAGATTGTGCTACCTATATTGTTCAACTGTAAAGAGGTGACACATGTCACTCCCGGTTAAACCACTTGGATGGAAGCTCTTTTGAACGACCTGCCAAATCATAATACGACCTCCCACATGGAACCTTGTGGTGATTTCACATTGTTTTCGTACATGCCATGTGGCACCTCTATTTTTTTACCATTTTGCTTGTTTATCCAAAATACCATAACTTCATATCTTTGTCATACGGAGTCCAATGAGGTGATTCAAGTGTCATTGGAAAGCTCTCGAAGAGCTCTATGCAATGGTGCCCTCTGATTCATCATTTGAGATAGTAATTTTTTAAACCTTTTTTCTAACAATCCTCTTGGATCTATCCTCCCCAATGGAAGCTTTTGGACCACAAAAAGTATGATTACTCTTCAGAAAGTAAGTTAGGGTACATCTCCCTCACTTTTCTAATTTCAATCCATCTTTCTTTATTCAGATGCATTCCTTTGAATCCCACACAAAGATATTCAACATCACCTCTTCATGAGGATCTCACCTTCCTCTCAAGAACCACATCTTCTTGCAACTCATTAAGATATTCAGGATCAAAATCATCAAAAGAAGGAACTTGAACTTTCTCCTTTTGATCCATAATCATAGGAGTCTCATACAACTTCAAGTTTTCAACATTTACAATGGAATGTGTTATCACTCAATATTTTCCTAGGTTGTGGCAGGAAAGAACATGGGGTAACTATTGCAAACCAATATTTATTGGACAAAAACTAACCTTTCCAACCACAGAGAGGGATCTCTCTTTGGCGCTTCCAATAACAGGATATAGCTTGAATGGGCTGGGTTATTGGTAAAAGTGGTGATTAGACCTTCAGATAATGAATTGAAGGGTTTTTGTTTTGTTTGGTTGGGGTTAACAATAGGAGGATAGTTGGGCATGGAGTCAACTTCGATGGGTTTACTGTCACCAATGACAAATTCAGACCACAATTGCGGAGGCAAGAGGCAAGGTAGATGGGGTTCTTTCAAGTCAAAATAGTTAGTGGGCGGAGGCCGAAAAAGGGAACAAATTCCATCACAAAGTTAGAGAATTTGCGAATGAATTCCAACCTACAACTTCAAGAGGAAAAGGGTGGAATACCTTGTCACATGCTTCTAGAGCATTCGGACATCAATTCCATACCATGTAGTCTCGATCTAAGTACTGCAGAAGCAAACAATTAATGGAAGTAGAAATCAAGAACACATACACGAGAAATAACAGACATCAGAACACACATCACAAGAATCTCAAACTCCATAATCGGGTCTTCTCATTGAATTAAGAGGATGAGTTCAATATCAATGCAAAGTAGTAATATCTCTGAATCTAAAACATCCAACCTTTTGGTCCTCTTCAGAACCTTCCTTTATAGGATTAAAAAACATCAAAATTTTCTAACTAATTCAAAACAGACTTGGATTGGTAATGATGAGGCCATTCGAGCTGGGCTTCCAATAGCCTTTGATTCTGTTATGTGTGGAGGTAGGGAATCATTTGCGCTGTCATTGCGCCACTAGGCCATGGAAGCCACCTGCTTCTCCTTTAGATCAAGTTGTTTTAGGTTGATTAGGACAGGTAACTGACACAGGCCCCTTCGCCGCTCTCAAATGCACCATTTTTATGTGAAAATATTCATTCCCTACAACCGTGATTTTCTCCTCAAAATTTATTTTGATCCGCAATTATCTTTCCGCAATCTGAAATCCGCAATGTGGACTGTGGAATTCAAAATCTCCATTTTGTGCCTTCTGAAAAATGACCTTTCCGCAATCCGTAATCCGCAATGCGAGAGGCGGGATTCAAAAACCTACTTTTTGCACTCTTGTAAAACTACCCTTCCACAATCCGCAATCCACAATGCGAGATGCAGAACTTAGAAACTCACTTTTTGCATTCTTGGAAAATGACCTTTCCGCAATCTGCAATGCAGGATGCGGAACTCAGAACCTTACTTTTTCGCCCCTTGGAAAATAACTTTTCCACAATCCGCAATCCGCAATGCAGATTGCGGGAATCGAAAACCCCATTTTTACATCCTCGGAAAATTGCTTTTCCGCAATTCGCAATCTACAATGCGGAATGCAGGACATCGGACCGGAGGGATTTAATAATATGCAAGGATCTGACAGTTGTAGCAACTCACAATCAAACTCACAAATATGTTGCAAAGAAGAAGAGAAGGAGACACTCAATGATCACTCATAAACACAGTAGAATAGAACATAATCTCAGTATTATAGAATGAATAAGAATGTAAATGAATGAGTACAATAGAATAGTAAGGTGCATAATATAGGATTCGAATAGGCCAAGTAGGGCATTCGAATTCCTAACTCAGAGTGTGGCTTGGATGATAGTGGAGTCATTATCCAATCAATGCATCAGTCATCAATGGTAACAGTCAGTCAACTGAGTCTAACTGAGTGAGGTAGGTAATAACTGAATGAAGGAGGCTTAGTGGAGGGAGCATGAGGAGTCTAACTGAGTGAGGTAGGAACTAACTGAATGAAGGAGGCTCAGAGGAGGGCGCATGAGAAGCTAACTAGAGTCATAATGGGAAGACTAGTCTCACTGGAGGTCTATCGGAGTGAAACAGTCAGTGGAGGAGTCAATCTAGCCTCAAATCAAGGAAGGATTGAGTGATAACTTACTAGTAGGTGAGAAAGGTGCCTAACTGGCTGTGGTAGGTGAAAAAGGCGCACTAGTCATGCAAGATACTGGAGAAGGGCGCATTTGGTAGGTGGGAGGCCCCCTGGGGGCTATAGATAGGCTGTGAAGATCTAGAACCAAGCTCCAAGAGCTGGGAGGTCCACCATGATGATGACTGGATGCATGCAGCATGTAGTTTTGCATGCAGGCAAGAAGAGCTAGAAATAAGCTCTATGTGCTGGGGAGACCACCATGATGATGACTAGATGCATGCAGTTTCATGCAAATGCATGCAGCATGCAGATTTGCATGCAAGCATGAAGAATACAAAAATGATGGGGAGAATACTTGCAGAATGCATTCTCAGATGCCGTGACTGGTCTCCTGGCCGCTGCTCTCCAAATGAGCATAAGTCACCTTAGCGTTTTCTTGGACTCCCAGCTCCTTGTTTCCCAGCTCAACAATGATTACCAGGTACGCGATCCTTGTCTATTCAGAAAATTCCTACGCACTAAACAAATGATTCGACAGTTTGAGTCCATTTCATTCACACATGTCCCAAGGAATCTCAACAGTGTAGCAGACCATATGGCAAACAACATTCTTGATTGGCACACCAATCAAACCATGTAGAAAAAACAAAATTTGCATCCACGTGCATAACATGTGCCTCCACGGGCATACAAAAAATCAAAATGCCTCCACAGGCAAACAAATAAACAAGATGTGCATCCACGTGCATACACGACTATATACCAAAACATATATATATATATATAATCATATAGTCACAATGTCAGAGGTTCCCTCAGCACCCAATATACAAAAACATATAGCCGTACAAAAAGGTACATCCCCATATGCTCATCAGTATTTGGGGGCAAATATACAATCAACTAGTCATCACGATCCCCAGGATCCTCTGGCCCCTCCTCCGCTGGCTCCTCTGGATCCTCCTGATCCCGAGCCCTCCTCTCGGCCATCACAACTACTGCTCTAAGCAGGATAGAACGCCACTCACTAGGAGCATCGAAACATGTTCAGATATCAACATCATCTTTTTCAGGATCTTGCATGCAATTAGGGTTTGCATGCAAATTCTAGGGTTTGCATGCACTTTGCATGCATCCCAGTCACCAGGTTGATGCCTCCAGCACCTTAGCCACCTTATTCTAGCACCCGGGAGCCACTTACTTTAGAGTTTTAGCCCTCCTAGTCAGGAAGGCGCCCACTTCTCACCTACTGCCAGAGAAGGGCGCACTTCTTCACCTACCACTGCAGTTCCACTTCAGTTACACTCAGTTAGCTCCGATTCTCCTTGATTTGAGGCTAGTTTCACTCCCGACTGACTGTTTCACTTCCGCTGGACCTCCAGATTGACTAGATGACTTGTTCTGACTTCAGTTAGCCTCCCATGTGCCCTCCACTAAGCCTCCTTCCCTTAATCAGTGCTACACACTTCAGTTACACTTGTTACACTCAGTTAGACTCGGATTGACACCTGGATGACTGGTTCTTATGCATTGATGACCACCACCGATTGATGATGAGGACTCCTAGTTGGAGTCAAGCTAATCCATTCAGTGATTCGAATGACCTCCTTAGGAAATTCGAATTGCTCAGTCATTGTTACTGTATTCTATTGTAATCATTCACCCTTACTGGGATATTGAGCACTGTGCATGTTTTACACAGTTTTACACCATATTTTCTATGTTCATCTGTTGTGATTGATTTACTTGTTCATTAGATCTGCTGTGACTAATTTTACATGGTATCAGATCCATTACAGGGACAAGATCTCTTTTCTACAGGTGTTTTTACAAGAAGATTTGAGTGAATTGCTCAAAAATTGCAAAAAGTTTTGGCATGAAAGATCTCAACGGCATTCGCTCCTGTGCATGCAAAGCTTGAAAATACATCCAATACCACTCCAGAAGCTTTAGTTTCCACATAATTCCTGGATCTTATACATTGGACCCATTCAACATTGTTTGATCTCCAATCCCAGGTGTGATGCAACTCTAAAAGGGTGGATTGTTCGACCTCATTGTTCTTGGTTTATTGTGATTTGCAGGTTATTGTCTCCATCATTTGCATTCGCTACTCTGCCCTTGCAAGCTCCTCTACATCAGTGTGCACTCACTCCTAGCAATGGAATACTCTTCTTCAAAGCCTATCCTCACCCCATTCAATTATTTTGATTGGAAAGATGATATGGAATCATATTACATTCAAAAGGTTACTACCGAGTCACTCTTGGTCTTGAATTGGAGCCAAACAACTTGTTATATAGAACCAAACACTACAACAAGCTTGATGAAGCTTATGGTCTTCTTTGTCTCTCCATCTCCAAAGATCTTCACTTCCATCTCAGTGGATTGAAGACCCCAAAAGCTATATGGGAGCAACTTGAAACACTATTTGGCAAGCAGGACGAGCTTAGGGCTTTTCAATTAGAGAATGAATTGATTGCCCTTAGTCCTGAGAATTTTGAGACCATTAATGAATTCTTCACAAAATTCAAGAACTTGAACTTGCAGTTGAAGAACAGTGGAGTTATCAAAGAGGATAAACAATTGATCCTCTCCATTCTCAGCAAGCTTGGTAAAGATTATTCGGTATTTGTCTCTACTTTCAATTTCGGTTGGCTAACTACCCCGAATTGGAAGATGCCTACCTTGAATGCCTTCATTGAGTCCGTCACAAAAGAGCATGACAAGTTGATTCAAATGGGGTCCATAAGCTCCAAAGATTCAGCTCTATATGTTCAAGGACCCAAGATCTCGAATGGTAAAGGAAAGCAAAAGAAGGAGAAGCTCAAATTTGAGCCTCACAAGCAAAGAGAGAAAGGCAACCAGACGGATGCACCATCCAGTTCAAAGTTCAAGCAAAAGGGCAAAGAAGGTAACCAAAAATCTAAATGTACTTATTGCAACTCCGGCTTTCATCCTGAAAGTTCATGTATGAAGAAGAATATAGATCAAATTCCCCTCCTTTTGGAAAAGAACAACATAACTCTTCATGACGGTGCAAGGAAGAAGGATAGGAATGATGATCATGAAAGAGGACAAGCACTCATGGCAATTGTTTCGAATCCCACTACTCTCTTGATAGATTCGGGTGCATCGAATCATATGGCTGCAAATATTGATTCTTTTTCTTCATTCGATCCAAACATCTCCATCCCCATCCATTTGGGAGATGACTCAAAAATTTCTTCAAAGGGCAAAGGTACGATTCATGTAGATCATGGAAGCTTTCAGAATGTTCTCTATGTGCCTTCCTTGGCTTCAAATCTTCTTTCTGTGTATCAAATGACACACAGTGGTGAACCGAAGCAAGTTACATTCAGCCCTAATACAGTTGAAATTTCTGATATCAAAAGTGGAAGACTTGTTGCAGTCGGAAAGGCAAACCACACTGCAAAATGCTATGAGTTTTCACACTTTATTCGGCTTGCAAAGCCCACTGCTCTTCGCACACATGGTAATGAGGTTAGTAGGCTATGGCATGAAATATTTGGACATCTTAATTATAAGTATTTGCTGCTGCTATCAAACAAATCCATGGTAGATGGTCTTCCACAACTCTGTTCCTCGAAGGGAATATGCACTGGTTGCATTATTGGGAAGCACCCCGAGCACAGATTCGACCGCGGCAAAGCTAGCAGAGCTTCTACAGTTTTGGGTTTGATACATTCTGATATCAGTGGTCCGCTGCCCCATACATCATTAAATGGTTCAAGGTATGTTTTGACATTTATTGATGATTTTTCCCGCTTTACATGGGTATTCTTTCTCAAAAACAAGTCAGAAGTGATTGGAAAATTCAAGGATTTTAAGGATTCTGTTGAGACCGCCACTGAGAGCAATATCAAAGCTCTTAGATCTGATAATGGTGGAGAATATATCAAGTCCGATTTGCTGCAACTTTGTGCCCAAAGCGGAATTCAGATCCAACATACAGTTCCCTACACACCCCAGCAGAACGGTGTAGCGGAAAGGAAAAATCGATCACTGAAAGAGATGGCTATATGCATGATTGAATCAAAAGTTTTGGCTGCAAATCTTTGGGCTGAAGCAATCAATGTTGCTGCATACATACAGAACCATGTTCCACATTCATCCGTGAAAGGTATGACTCCTTTCAAAGCATTCTTTGGTCACAAACCGGATGTGTCAAATTTGAGAGTTTTTGGCTCTACTGCATGGGCTAGAATTCCTTCCAAGAAGAGACGAGCTTTGGATCCACAAAGTATTGAGTGCATACTGATAGTATATGGGGAAGAATCAAAAGCATATAAACTCATGGATATCAGATCTAAAAATATATTCATAGAGCGCAGTGTGCAATTTGAAGAACCGCTTCAAGAATTGCAACTAGTCGAGGAAGAGACTGCCGATTCACCGCCTTCACCAGAAGAATATCCGTGCAGCGATAGTGAAGGTATGAGTTCTGATATTTTTGATATTTTAGCAGCACATGATGATCATGACATATCAAGTTCGGAATCCGACCATTATGATCCTCCTCAGTTACCAAAGTGGGCCCAAAACACTCTTCAATCTGCTGGTTCGAACCTTGGAAATCCTATTGATCTGAGACGAACAAGAGAAGACTTTCAAAGAGTAGGTATGGCTCTTTATATTGCCGATCCATTACTCCCTGAGATTTGTTATTTTATGGCTGGTTCAGATCCCACATCATACTATTCTTCCCACCGAGATCCGAGATGGCAAAGTGCCATGGATGAAGAGTACAGTTCTCTTCAAAAGAACAACACATGGGAGCTAGTTTCTCTTCCACCTGGAAGAAAATTAGTGAAGTGTAAATGGGTCTACCGCACAAAAGTTGCTCCTGTTGTCTCTATCAGAAAATACAAAGCAAGGTTGGTGGCAAAAGGTTTCTCCCAAGTCCAAGGAGTGGACTACACTGAGACCTTTGCACCGGTTGCAAAGATGGATTCCATCTGCCTTGTTTTGGCTATTTCCGCATCCAAGCACTGGGAAGTGCACCACATGGATGTGAAGAGTGCATTTCTACATGGAGACCTTGCTGAAGAGGTATATATGCAGCAGCCAGAGGGCTACACATCAGATCCATCATTAGTTTGCAGTTTGAAGAAATCTTTGTACGGGTTAAAACAGGCCCCAAGAGCTTGGTACGCAAAGATGGACTCCTTCCTTCTTTCTCAGAATTTCCAAAGATGAAATCTGATCCAAATGTGTATCTTCAGTGAGATAAAGGTAATTTGTTGGTTATTGTACTTTATGTTGATGATCTTCTCATTACTGGTAGCACTCTTACTTCAATAAACAAGCTAAAAACTGCCTTAAATCTAGCTTTTGACATGAGCGATTTGGGCTTGCTGAGTCACTTTTTGGGCTTGGAGATAGCTCAAAATTTTGATGGGATCACTATATCTCAACAAAAATATGCTTCCGACCTGTTATTGAAGTTTAATATGGCTGAATGTAAGGCAGCCCCATTCCCATTCCTCTCAGGAATCAGTCTTGAGGAGGGAGATTCTACACTGCTTGCAGATTGCAGTATGTATCGACAGTTGATTGGTTCACTACTTTATTTGACACACTCAAGGCCTGATATTTCATATGCCGTGAGTGATGTGTCAAGGTATATGCAGAAGCCACATGAGCTTCATTGGCAAGCAGCCAAGCGGATCTTGCAGTATGTGCAAGGTACGAGATAGTTTGGCATACATTATGCTGCAGATTTTGAGCTTGATTTCATTGCTTTTACTGATTCAGATTGGGAAGGTGATAGAATTGATTGGAAGTCCACTTCCGGTTATGTTTTCATGATTGGTCATGGTGCTATTTTCTGGTCCAGCAAAAAGCAAGAAGCCATTGCACTTTCTTCAGCAGAGGTAGAGTATCGAGGGGCAGTCAATGCCTGCATTCAGGCAGTTTGGTTGCAGGGTATTCTTTCCGAGTTTGGTTTTGGTGGCACTAGTTCGACTGTCCTATTTTGTGACAATCAAAGTGCTATCAAGATCTCCACAGATCTAGTTCATCGGCAGAGGACCAAACACATTGAGATTCATATGCATTACATTCGACAGTTGGTGCATGACCGCACCATCATTCTGCAATATTGCCCTACTAATGAGCAAATTGCAGACATCTTCACCAAGAGCTTCACTGAGAAGAAGTTCTCTTACCTCCGTTCACTGTTGGGGGTGAGTTCCATCATGGTGGAGATAGATTGATCCATTATTATACTTTAGCTTGAGGGGGGGCTTTCTTCCCACTGGGTTTTCCCTCTTTCCTCGCTTAGTTTATTTTCAGCATTTTTTTTGGATTATTGTATTGGGGTGACCTTTGGTCTTAGTTACCAGGGCCCCACATTATTTTCTTTTGCACATCATAGTCTAGCTTGAGGGGGGGTGTTCGGATATCCACATCATCTTTTTCAGGATCTTGCATGCAATTAGGGTTTGCATGCAAATTCTAGGGTTTGCATGCATCCCAGTCACTAGGTTGATGCCTCCAGCACCTTAGCCACCTTATTATAGCACCCGGGAGCCACTTACTTCAGATTTTTAGCCCTCCTATTCAGGAAGGCACCCACTTCTCACCTACAGCCAGAGAAGGGCGCACTTCTTCACCTACCACTGCAGTTCCACTTCCGTTACACTCAGTTAGCTTCGATTCTCCCTGATTTGAGGCTAGTTTCACTCCCGACTGACTGTTTCACTTCCGTTGGACCTCCAGATTGACTAGATGATTTGTTCTGACTTCAATTAGCCTCCCATGCACCCTCCACTGAGCCTCCTTCCCTTAATCAGTGCTACAAACTTCAGTTACACTTGTTACACTCAGTTAGACTCAGATTGACACCTGGATGACTGGTTCTTGTGCATTGATGACCACCACCGATTGATGATGAGGACTCCTAGTTGGAGTCAAGCTACTCCATTCAGTGATTCAAATGAACTCCTTAGGAAATTCAAATTGCTCAGTCATTGTTACTGTATTCTATTGTAATCATTCACCCTTACTGGGATATTGAGCACTGTGCATGTTTTACACAGTTTTACACCATATTTTCTATGTTCATCTGTTGTGATTGATTTACTTGTTCATTAGATCTACTATGACTAATTTTACAAAACAACGCTTGATAGTGGCTCGGTCCAAGTTCCTCCAGCCCTCCTCTGGCGCTCCTACTATAATCTCATCCAATGTCTCTCGTACGCCCTCCAGGGCATCATCTCGAGGGCACACAACCCCTCGAGCACGTGGAGGTGGTACTGCTACAGGTGGAGGAACGACCACCATCACCCATCCCCTACGGCCTACATGATCAGGTGGTGGCCTCAGACCAATATCTGCACAATCACACCAGTGAACCAAGTCAATATCATATAAATATCTCTAGTTATACTCATAACAAAAATCATCTAAAGACATGATATAATAGAGAACCAAAAACAAAGACATAACATCTGACCCCACGCAAAGTAGGTCCCTCTCAACACAGAATCTACCATCATCGTTTTCCCCCCAGACAAATGATATGGTGCTGCGGCACCCAACACACGCAGAACACAAACCCTAACCACTCACATCTCCCACTCCCGCAGAGATGTCAGACTCAATGCACTGTTCTGCGCAATAACTCCCGACACACAAAATCTCTCCAAGAGATCCTCAATATCCAACTCAGTCAGGATCCTCAGTTAGAGCTCCCCTACCTCACCTAAGCGAGGCAACTCAGTCAGGAAATAAACATCAGAAAGGGTGATCTCCAAGCGCTCACCCCCCACCACGAATGCAGCCTCTGATGGAACCTAGAAACCCACCAATTTGGTCAGTAGATCTCTCACTGAACGCATTGGTGGAATCTGAGCGAACTTTAGGAGCCCGCTTGCAGCCAAGGAATCCTGGACACCCTGGTCGGTCTGAATCCACTCCGTCAAGTCCTTATCCATCTCTCGCTCCCGCCATGACACTAGCGGCCTCCTCAACATCCTGCCAAAAAACAAAGGAAATTTTTTTAGAAACAATTTTTTTTTTTTTCAAAAAATTCCATCGCGGCTTTCAGGCCTTTAGCCATGATGATCATTGCGGCTTTTCCATCAAAAGCCGCGATGATCATCGCGGGTATCAGCTGCACACCCACGATGAACATCGCGGGTCTCGGCCCCATGGTTGCGATGAACATCGTGACTGTTAGCTAAATAGCCGCGATGAACATCGCGACTGTCGGCCCCAAATCCATGATAAACATCGCGGGTTTCGAGTTGAAACCCACGATGTTCATCACGGAAAAGGATGCGAAACCCTCAACATTCCACGTTGGAATGCCAAAGTGGAATTTCACAGTTTTCGGGGGCCCACCGCCAACTAGAAAGCAAATAAATTGAAAGGCTAAGGCAAATAGGATTACCTGAAACTCGCGAAACGAAAATCCAACGGTCGAATCTCCCACAAATCAAGAAATAACTCTGACCTCACTCAATTACTCTGTGAAACTCGCACGTAACAATGACACATGTCACTTTGGGCCCACACCCTATTTATAGAGATTTGACCATTTTTCCAAACAATAATTTCGGTATCATACGACGTCCATTTTTCAAATCGTTGGTACCATTGGAATCAGCACAACGAGAACTTCATAATAGCCCTCTCCTTTTCCTGATTCCACCAGGTCCATTTTTTGGGCATTTTTCCCATGCCCCTCGTCACCTCGATATGCGTGCCACATCGATCGTCGTTTGTTTTTGACGAGTCTTATATCGATGGATTCAATTTTCTACACTCGTGATGATGCTTAAGATCATTTCTCGCTCTCACGCCCAGATTTTTTGGGCATTTTTTACATGCCCCCCTTGTCACCTCGGTTTGTGTGCCACATCGATCGTCGTCCATTTTTTATGAGTCTTATATCGCCCGATTCAGTTTTCCACGTTTGTGATGATGCTTGAGATCATTTCTCATTCTCAGCTCCAGATTTTTCAGGCATTCTTTCCCATGCCCCTCGTCGCCTCGATTTGCGTGCCACATCGATCGTCATCCATTTTTTATGAGTCTTATATCACCGGATTCAGTTTTCCACTCTCGTGATGATGCTTGAGACCATGTCTCACTCTCACACCCATAATTTTTGGGCATTTTTTCAAAATGCCACTCATCACCTTAGTTTGCGTGCCACATCGGCCGTTGCCCATTTTTCACAATCTTTATGTCGCCGGATTCAGTTCTCCGTGCTCGTGACGATGCTCAAGATTATTTCTTTCTCTCACCAATACCTTTTTGTTCGGTATAATTTTATCCCTTTTTCGGGCCGAGCAATTCTTTTACGAAAAAGGCACTTAGGGAGTTTTTGTTAAGCTCTTTTCTGACTCCTAAAACAATGAAAAGATCACTGAGCAACCTTGCTTCCTTTCATGCTCGCTAAAATTATTTGAAAGGGCATCTACCTGGTATAAGTTTACCCCTTTTCCAGACCTTGTAGACTAATTACAAAAAATGAATACTCTAGTCACATCGGCTTGAAGAGTTCTCCATTTGCATCATTTTATGCTTTTTCGGGCCTTGGAGACTAACTTACGAAAAAGAACACCAATGGAGTCTACTTACCGCTTTTAGACTCTCAAAAAATGAAAGCAACCACGAGCAATCACCATCTTGGGCTCGTATAAATCCACAGGACGGTACTCCACCACCACTGCAGAGTCTTCTTATCATTTTCAGACTCCCTAAAAATGAAAACACTCACGAGCATGAACATTCCTGGGCTCACAAAATCCACAGGATAGTACCATTTCAGAGCACACTTTTATCCCTTCTTGGAGATCATTAAAACTACGAAGAAGGACCCAATGGTGCTTCTCGGTGCCACAACAGATCATGTCTTCTCATATGGCAGCTTCCCCATTTTGGTCGCCTTTGTTTAGAACATTCTGTAGTATGTCACCCTGAGAGTCTCCCGAAAGCATCCATCAGCTTGTCCCCCCAGAATCACTCCAGTCTGCAATACATACCCTTCAGTCCCTAAAGCTATGATCCCCGCACCTACAAGTCAGTTTCCTACGCTGCCAGGTCAACCATGTCATCATACTCTAAACAAAGGATGTTTGAGTCCACCCACTCTATGACTCCAGTTATTTCCCATCCCCACAGTATGTCAGTCCTACCATCAGTACCCTCACACTTCAGTTCTACACCTCACACTCCTACCAAGGAAACGTCATTGTCTTGGTAGTTGCTGCTCTCCCTCTGTCGACGCCAACCAAATCTATTCTAGAGGATAGACCCAGAGGTCCCTGTGGCTTGGACTCATCACCATTAGTGATGAGTTCCTACGGATCATTTTGAAAGGAGTCCTTAGTGCCTCTCGAAATGATTGTTTCTCACATGCTCGACTTCAACACCTTGATCGCATCGTTGAGACTCATACAGGATATCGGTCCTTTCAGTTATTTGTTGAAGACTCCAGATATCATCCGAATCTACCACGTATGAGAGTCTAATTAAGGATACAACCAGTTACATATTCCTATCGATATTCAGGTTGTGCTTGGAAAAAATTTTCAGATGTTGGACACCTTCAGTTTCAATAGTTCATCAACCCTTCTGATACCTTATTCAGAACGGTTGTTACATTTTTTCTAGTGTATCAGTTATTCAGATCAGTCGTGATATGACCATGAGTATGTCCCAGCATTGTGTCCCCTCTGGACCATTATGATGTACTGTTAGATTTTATGTATTTCTTCATGGCCCCCCTTCGTGGGCCTAATTGTTATGTATATGTCTTGATACGAGCATGGGTATGCCCACCTCGTCCATAGTCAGAGATTATTCCTCATTCATTTTGAGGCCATGTAATATTTTTCAGTTTTTGCAGCTTCCAAGGGGCCGTTGTTCCAGTCTCCAATCAGTCTCTCCTCTACTCCAAACCCCAGAAAAAACACAAAAGAACTATGATGTCTATCGGCCATACAATTAGCTCCTACCCTCACACATCAGGGGGCAATCTGTTAACACCCAAAAAGTGCTCACTAGCTCATTCCCTTATTCACATGACCCATTTGTCCACTTTTCCACCATTTGATCCTCTAAAGCCATCAAAAGGTCACCAAAAAGACCATAATACACCTTTTTTCCCCTCAAAACATATATTTTTCCTCAAAAAACCCTAAAAAAGGGTCCAGAATTCCCAAAAAATATTAAAAGGGAATAAAAATATTCAAAATATTCAAAAAAGGAAAAAGAGGGAAAAAGAGACCTAAACCATGTTGGTTAATACCATTGGTTTCCTCAAAACCATAATGGTATTCCCCATCACCAAAAACTATAAAAAGGTGATAGGGGCTCCTCATTTTCCATCCACATTTCATCCTATCCTTATGCTGCCAAATTCTCATTGAGAGCCATTGCCTCCCATTTTGAGTTTGAAGACCCCCATTTCAGCATCTTGGAGAAGAGACCATTGGAGCTTGGAGCACCTCAACCTTGGAGCTGCTCAACACCAAACATCCTCACCATTTGAGGTATTATAATACAAAAGTCATTTGTTACTCTTGTTCTTCCATAGATCTCTTGTTATTGATTTAGTTCTTGTTTATTTACACATGCTTATGTTAATGTTCGATTAGATTCGTAATTTTTTTTGCTTTTATTCGAAGACTGCTATTACAAGTTAATAAGTGCATCCTTGCACATGCTTGGTTGAAAAACCAAGCAACACCCGTACAATCAATCTAAAATAAACTAAGTGAGAAAAGAGGGAAAACCTAGTGGGAAGAAAGCCCTCCCTCAAAATAGATTGAAAGTGCTAAAGTAGCATATCATGACTTACCCCTGAAGGAGGCAAGTGCCCTTCTTTTCTGAAGAAGGATCGATCGATCTACAATGGATCAGTAAGTGAGAAGGATGAAACCTTCCATGCTGAAAATCTGATCTAGTTCTTCTATGATCATGTGGATCACCAACCAAATCATCAGTAGATCGGAGTGTAGCGAATGCCCATCGAGGAAGAGGAGGAATATCAGGTGAGAGATCTTCAGGTTCTTGTGGATCTGGATCTCCCATTCGCTCATCTTCATCATTAGTTGCTAGACCTTCAGGTTCTTGTGGATCTGGATCTAGCATTCTATCATCATCATCCTTAGTTGCTAGACCTTCTGGTTCTTGTGGATCTGGGTCTAGCATTCCCTCTGAATCTGGAACAAGTGAAACTGACTCATGCTCACCATGTGCAAACTATGAAACTAAATACTCATGATGACTGGATGCATGCAGCATGCAGTTTTGCATGCAGGAAAGAAGAGCTAGGAATAAGCTCTAGGTGCTGGGGAGACCACCATGATGATGACTGGATGCATGCAGTTGCATGCAAATGCATGCATCATGCAGAATACAAAAATGATGGGGAGAATATTCCAACAAGGGCTTGCAGAAAAGTAGAAAAGTCTCTTGTACCTACTTGCAGATTGCATTCTCAAACGTTGATATGATCCCGCCATTCAATCTTGGCCGTCGAATCTGATTTGGTTGCGGAAGAATCCCTTATTGCTATTTTTTCTCATTTTCTCACTGTGGTTCAGTCATATAGCTTGGATTTGCTTGACACTTAGCTATTTTTGGGTTTCCTGACTCTTTATTTAGTGCAACAGGTCGATGGATGGCCATTGGGGATTTGGTGGTGGATTTCCTTTACCTTCCCTAGTGGAAACCATAATAGGTGTTAACAGCGGCTCCAATATGGGATGCTATCCTCCCTGCGAGGTAGCAAGAACATGTAGAATAGTGACCCTTACTCCCCTCCTCTTTTTCCTTCTTCGTATCACGAAAATTGAAACACGACTAACTAAAAATAAAAAATGGCAATGTACAATGGGGGTGTCTCGGGGGACTTGCTTTTTACTTGAAATAATGCTTCAAGAACTGCCCATTGATGGGTCTCTTCCTAGCTGGTTCATCATCCTCATCCTGCAGGAAGAAATCATTATTCCCATGGCAGGCAGTGATTGTATAGGGCCCCTTCCAAAGGTTATCAAACTTTTGGGCCTGGTCTTCTCTTCTAGCATCCCATTTTAATACCAGATCTCACACTTGGAAATCATCCGCCTTGGTATTTCTGTCGAACGTCTTCTTGATTCCACTTTGAGCTTTCGTGGCTTTAGCTTCTACCTTGTCTCTAATTTCTTGTATTTGCACTAGTTGGTTAGCTCTCCTCAGTTCAGGGTTTGGCTCTTCTTCTTTCTCCCGCAACAGTCTCATTACGGGCCCTCTGAGGGAATCAGGGAATACAACCTCTGTCCCATATACTAATTTGAAAGGAGAAGTTTCGGTGGATTTTTTAAAGGTGATCCTATCATCCCACAGGGAAAAGGTCAGCTTGGTGTGCCAAGCCATTTTATTTTCTTGGAGCAATTTCTTGATTATCCTCACCAGAATTTTGTTGGAGGATTCCGCCAATCCATTTCCTTGGGGATAGTAAGTAGTATAATGGCCCAATTTGATGTGGAACTTGTCACATAATTTGATCATCTTCTTGGATTTGAAATCCTATGCATTATCAATGATTATTTTAATGGGGAACCCAAACCTAGACATGATATTCTCATCTAGAAACTTGATGATGACTATATATGTGGCTTTCTTGGTAGGTGCTGCTTCGATCTATTTGGTGAAATAATCAGTGGCAGTCAATATCCACCTGTGTTGTCCAGAGGATTTGGGGAAAATTTTTCCAATGAAGTCAAGCCCCCATTGCTAGAAGGGAGCTTCCACAGATATTGGTTTCAAAGGAAAGGACAAGAGATTCCTCTTTCCTTCAAAAACTTGGCATTGTTGGTAGCTGGCTATTTCCTTATGAGCATCCTTGAACATAGTAGGCCAATAGAACCCTACCCTGAGAATTTTGTTAACACTGGCCTTCCATTAATGATGTACTCCACAGAAACCTTTGTGAAACTCTTTCAAGGTCACTTTGGCCTCATCTTACACTATGCAATTCCAGAGGACACCTCCAGGGTCTTTCCAATAAAGACAACCACCCAGTATGCAAAAATTCGCAGCCTTCATATTGGTGGATCTAGATTTGTTTTTTCCCATCTCAGGGGGTTCTTGCAAGTTCTGCAAAACATATATAACATAAAAATACCAAGAAGAGGACAAGAATTTGTCTGATACCTGAGGTAGTGGATCTTGGGAGGTTTCCTCATGCATGTGTGACAATAGTTTCATACTCGTTGAATCCCAATTTGACCCAGCCATGAGCCTGGCCATCCCTTTCCCTTTAATAAGCTTTGTAGGTTTTATCTCCAGTTCATATTCCAGTAGAGAAGTTATCCACTTTTCCCTTCTACCTTCTGGATTAGGTTGCGTCAATATATCTTTCACAACAACATTAGGAACATAAGCTACAACCTGGGAATGTAGAACATAAAATCTGAAATATTTCAAAGTTTTGATCATGGCATAGGCCTACTTTTCCATAATGTTGTATTTGAGCTCAGCATCTCTAAGAGCCCTGCTAAATAAAGCTATGGGCTGCTCATCTCCTTCCTGATTTTTCTGTAAAAGCACACCCACTATGGAGTGCTCAGAGGCGAAAGAAAACATAAGAAATTCCTTGTCGAAATCTGGGCTGATCAGTACAGGTGCTTCAACAGTTGCTCTTTTTATATATTCAAATGCTTGCCTAGCCTCAACAGTCCACCTGACCTGAGTGTCTTTCTTAATCATGCAGGTGATCGTCCTAATGATCTCTGCAAAATTGGGAATAAATCTCCTTATGAAATTCACTGTGCCTAGAAAATATTCGATTTCCTTTTTACTCGTGGGGATCTCAATTTTCTGTATTTCATCCATTCTGTCTGGGTCAATTTTGATCCCATATTTAGATATTATGTGGCCCAACAGCTTTCCCTCTTACATGGAAAAATTGACCTTTTAGGTTTCAAAGAGATTCCAAATTTTATGCACTTGATTAACACTTGGTGCAAATGTTTTAGATGTTCTGCATCATATTCAGAATATACGGTGATGTCATCCATGTAGACAACTACAAATTTGTCTTTCTCTCCTGCAAAATCTATGTCCATAGCTCTTTGGAAGGTGTCTCCTGCATTCAACAGACCGAAGGGAATCTTTGCGTACATGAAGGTTCCCTAAGGTGTGGTAAAGGTTGTCTTGCTCTAGTCTTCTGGATGCACCTCAATCTGATTATACCCCGAAAATCGATTCAGCATGGACATTCTTGCTGCCCCTACAACCTTCTGCAAAATGTGGTCCATTTTGGGAAGGGGGTAGTTGTCTTTTAGGGATACCTTGTTGAGATTTATAAAGTCAATACATAGCCTGATTTCACCATTCTTTTTCCTCATTGGGACTATGTTAGCCACCCACTTCAAAAACCTCAAACAAACCATGATTTTGGCCTCATACAACCTCTTTACCTCTTTTTCTATTAGTAGGAGCAGCATGGGATTCATCCTTCTCAGCTTCTGCTTGAATGGATTCTCCCCTGTCTTGACTGGTATGGTATGCCGGATGATAGTGGTGTCATATTCTTTCAAATCTTCATAGCACCATGCAAACACATCAGAAAAATTTCTCATTAAATCCATATAGTCTTTTTCGATACCTGGTTCCAAAGACTTTGATAGTTTGACAATTTTGGGCTCTTCATCACTCCCAATGTTACAGTCTTCTATTTATTTTTGGTTTGGAGCAACCTTCTGATCTTTGGCTACATCATTTTCATCAAACATTCTTTCCAGTGGGACCAATCCTTTGGGTATGTAGTTTCTTTTTAGCTGCAAAATCTCTTTGCCTCCCAAAGTGGTTTTGAGCTCTGGTGGATCATGCTCCCACTCCTCAACTTCACAGTCTTCTTGATCAATCTGGATATTGGAAAATTCTCCACTCATCTCCAGAAATTTCTTGATCTGCTGGTCATATTCAAATATTTTCCAATGCTTTGTATTGTCCAAGATAGAGGGTCTATGCCTTATATTAATCATGTGAGTCCTAGTAGGATAGGTAGGGAGTTGAAACTTGCTAGTGGAGCTAGCTAGAATGTCTGCTATTTCATCCCCCCCCCTGGGAATGAAAGAAATATTATGTTCTATGAAGAAATTGTCAAACAGATCTCACACAACATTTCTATAAGCCCTCAACCCGAGGTGTTTCGACTCATACTTTTCGTTCACTTGTTGGATTATCATCCCTACATCTCCATAGACCTTGATCTTCTTATCTTTCAAGCCTTTGAGTACATTCAAGCCCAATAGCAGAGCTTCATATTCTGCCACATTATTTGAACAGTCAAACATTAGTTTGGAAGTATGAAATCTGGCGCATGCATTTCCCTCGTCTGGAGGGATGATCCATATTCCTGCTCCATCTCCTTCTTTATTTACAGCTCCATCGAATCTCATGACCCAGTGATATTCTTTTTGTAGGGTGACCGTGGCCTCTGTTTCAATTCTAATTTCTCATTACTAAACTCTTCCATTTTTTGCCCATCGTTCTCTGTGTTGGTTGAGTTGTCAAGGCATTGTACCCCATTCCCACCATTAGATTCATCATTTGGTTCAAGTAACTTGGAAAATTTCACACTTTCTTCCTCTGAACCTGGATCATAGCAAAGAATTGAGGAACGCACATATGTTTCTATGGAGAATATGGGTGGTTATCAGGCATGTCCTTGTTGCTTACTACGTACGACATCCTATGTTCCCTGTACAACCTTATTCTTTCCCCAAAGACGGGGATGGTAGCATAAGACATTTCCATTTGCATGATTCCCTTTAACTTTTTTGTCCACGATCTAGACAACAACATCCCAAACTTAGGTGGAATATCAACCACTACCACATCCATGATCATATTCTTATGATGTATCTGAGTCAGTGAGACCACCATGTCTTTAATCATCCCTAAACATGGAACTCTTTTAGAATCAAAGGAGAACATATATATAGGGTCTTGTGATTTCTAACCCTAGATTCTCCACCACTGAACTTGGCATGAGGTTATGAGAGGCTCCTGAATCAAACATGGCATTGTGCAGGATATGGTCATGTATGTTGAGACTCATATAGAAAAAAGGGACATCAATTTCTAAGGCATTTTCAACATGGGGACCAAACAAAAGAGTGGGTTTGTCATCATGTAGATTGAGAGTATCAGGTTGCTTTCTTTCTCCACCATTTACTGCTTTCAGAATCTGGTCTAAGTATTTTGAGTTGTTGACCAACTCATTTAAGGGGATGGTGATCTTAATATTAGATATTTCATTTTCCAAAATGAAAGTAGCAAGGACCCTCTCTATTGCCTTTGTATTACTTTCATCTCCCACTAGTGGATTTGGACCCAAAATCCAACGACCTCCGACGAAAAAGGACTGTGTCGTCGGATTTCAACTTAAAAATTTCAAACTTTGATGATTTTTTTTAAATTGATAGAAGGAGAAGTTGGATATCTGACGGATATGTGGATATCCGACGAGGCACTTGGGATATCCGACGGCCTGTGGATATCTAACATCATATGAAGCCTTAGGATGTCGGATATCTGACGCCAAGTTATACCACCCGTTGATGTCGGATGCCCGACATCAAATATCCAACAGTAACTAGGTTGAAGGCATCGGATATCTGACGGCAGGATGACTTTTAAAACTTATAAATATTGAAACATTTTGACATGTTTTCTATACAAGCAACGGTTTGCGGAAGTTTTTTTATTCGGCAGACTGTTTTTCGGTGGACTGCTTTTCATTATTTCCATTGTTTTTGTGATTCTAGCAAGCGAAGTGTGGCTGAGCTTCATTTTCTAAGATCAATAATATTCAATATTCAAGCTCTTTACAAGAAAATGTCAACTAGCAATATTCCTAATCCAGACGAACAAAATCGACAATTGCTTACTAGATTGTGGGAAGGAGTTGAAACAAGGGGTGATGGGAAATGCTATTGTCCATGTAGTCAATGCAGGGGCTTTAAGAGGAGAAGAATTTTGATCACAACAGCCATAAAACATTGTAGGGAGCATGGGCACGCTGAGGGGGGACATGAATACCATCCATTTGTAAGTTTTGCATTATATATGTTTTTATTTTGATTGCTTTTGTAAATTTATGTATTGATCGTGGTTTCAATAGATGGGGACTAACATGGACAATAAATATTATTTTAATATTAAATATTTATTATAATATTTTTTTTCTTTTGTGCATGTTGAATCTAGGGCATAGTAGAATAACTCATTTATTTGTTCGTTAGTGAGACTAACCCACTCACCGGGGAAAGCACTTAACTCTCTAGATTTGTGACACTTTCCATCATGATAATAGAAATAACGACTATATTGGCATGTTGTAATTTCTCTTATATTTTCTCTATAGAAATTACCATAGCATCATTTATCTTACCTTAGTGGAGTACAATATGAGAAATTTTGGGTTATATTTGAGTAGCTTTGCTCAGTAATTGGTTCAATTATTATGTCTCTTGGATAGTTTGGATACACCTATTTGACCAACAGTACAATTGGTCGTTGTTCTTTTCATCCCAACAGTACAAAATTTGTTACATTTTAAATGCATCACATAAATGTTTACATTTTGCGTTTGAAATTTTAACATTTTGCGTTTGAATTTCTTATATTAACTTTTATCTATTGATGGTTTCATGTAATTATAAAGGAAAGACATCCTAGGGCACTTCGTCCAGAAGAAGTGCTTCCAGAACAAGTACCGGAAGCTATGAATATTAATGGAGTATAAGTTAATGATCATCACATTAATGAAGAAGATGATCATACTGATAACATAGTTGAAGATGATGTTACAAATAATTTGATGCATGATTCATTTAATGTTGGAATGGATGTTGATGATGATGATGAACATTTTGATGATATTCATGATATACGTCTTCTTGATAAGGCATACGAACCCCTTTATGAGGGCTCTGAGACAAATCTTCTCTCTGCTATATTGTTCATAATGAACTTGAAGGTTATGAATGGTCTTTCAAACATATCAGTCACACGAATGTTAAGGTATGTAATATATTCCATCACAAAATATATAAGATTGTGTATTTTATTGTTAATTCATACATAAGTCAAATTAATATGGATGAAATTTGTTTCATTAATATTATTTCTATATTATATTAACTGGATTTTTATTTTAATTTGTTGTAGCATGATAGGTGAATATTTGTTACCACCATCAAATATTTTACCTTGCACATATCGATATTTATCTGCCATCATGAAATAAATTGGAATGCAATATGAAGCAATTCATGCATGCCCCGATGACCATGTTCTATATTACAATCAGCATGAATTTGCAACAGAATGTCTAGAATGTCATATCAGTAGATATTGCACAAATCAAGTAACTAAAAAGGTGCCTCGCAAGGTTCTACGTTATATTCCCATTATTCCACGTTTGCAACGACTGTTCAGGTGCAAAAACATAGCGCAGTTTATGGATTACCATGCAGGGAACAGAATTCAAGATGAAATTATTCAGATGCCTGCAGATGGGTCTGTACTTAAGGATATGGAGGAAAAATGGCCTCACTTTAAAGAAGAACCTCGTAATATTAGGATTTCTTTGGCAGTAGATGGTGTCAATCCATTTGCAGAGATGAGATCCGTTTACTTGGTGTGGACTATTTTTTTTATCAACAACAACATTCCTCCATGGTTGACAATAAAGAGGGAGCACATAATGTTGTCGATGATTGTTTCAGGTACGAACCCTGCAGTTTTTTTTAATGTAGTGGTATCTCATTTGTCGTAATTTTGTCGCATAATGTCATATATATATTTAATGTTTTTCTATTATGCAATATGGTTTAATATATATAATCTAAATGGTACGTCTCATAATTATATTTTTTATATGTTCAAATCAATCAGGTAAGTACCAAGTCAAAGATATGCATGTATATATCGAACCTCTTATTGTCAAGCTACTGAAGTTATGGAATGGCATCACTATGTATGACATATCTAGACCAATACGACAAAGGAAAATTCAATTCCATGCAATGCTTGTATGGACAATACATGATGCCCTAGGGTTAACCCATTTTTGTGGTATGTAATTATAAGTTCCACTTTATTTGCAAAAAATTATACGAACCACTAGTTAATATACTACGCACGCATGTTTTTCGAAATAATCCAGTCATTTTGATATAATTATAATTGACATAGATATTCCATCTCTTTATGTAGGTCTTCAGACAAAGGGGAAGTTTGCATGTCCAGTTTGTGGTCCTAAGATCAAATCTCGTCGTTCAAAAAGATTAGGAAATGAGGTGTTTGATGAGTATAGACACTTCCTCTATGAGAATCACAGGTATCGAACTACCGAAAAACATATGTTCAATGGAAAGCAAGAGACTGCATTAAAACCGCAGAGAATGACACCTCACTTATGGAAGTTGCAATATAATAGAAATCGTCAAGGTACGTATAATGAATCATCGTATATGATATGTTATATTGTATTTTTTTATATTATGTGTTGTTTACTGTAATTGACATTGATTTATGTAATTTCATGATTGTTGTTCATGTGATCATGAAGGCATTAATGGGCTTCCATGAGGAATGAAAAGTTATCCTAGACAATTTAGTAGGTTGCCCTACTATGAGCACCTACAAATTGCTCATCTATTTGATACAATGCATATCGGAAAGAATGTGACCGAAACATTATGGCGAATATTGGATGGAAGGAGTGACAAAGAAAAAATTGTCAACATTTGCAGAGACATTCAAGATAGCAACCATGCAATGAAAGACATCATTCAATTTCATAGCAATGGAGAGCAAATTAATATAAACTCACTTCCATGGATGTTAACGGACCAGCAAAGTAATGTTGTAAAATAAGTCATTCGAAAAATTAAATTTCCCACCGGATTTTGTGCAAACATGAAGAATATCATAACAAAGAAAGGTGATTTCGCGGGGGTGAAAACTCACGATTGGCATGTCTTCATGAAGGTAATTATTATGGTATAGATTTAATTTATTTTTTTCCTATTCCAGTGAATATGGTTGGTATATTTTTTGTTTGTCTACTCTTTGTTGATAAAATGAAACTATTTGTATATTATTGTTACTGTATGTTCTACCTCTCTCTATCCCGCACAGCTTCAACAACAATGTCAAGCAAATAATATATAGTCTCGGGAAATACATGAGGAAAGTGGTGATTTTTTCCATGTGCTTAGTGTTTGTTTAATTCATCATAGAACTTATATTTGATTTTAGTTCTGTAATTCATGTTACGTGATATAATGTTTTTTCCTTTAATCTCATGATTTGGTTGTCATGTCACTTGTAGATGGTTGTCATCTAAAAAATTCCATAAAGAAGACATAAAGTATTAGAGGAAAGAAATTCCTCGTCTCATGTGTGAAATGAAGAAGCATCTACCTTCGGCATTTTTCAATGCACAAGAACACTACCTCATACACCAAGTTGAGGAGATTGAACTGTGTGGATCTGTGCACTCAAGGTTCATGTGGATGGTTGAGAGGCACTTGAGATTTATGAAGGGTTTGGTCCGACAACGAGCATATGCTGAGGGTTCTATGATGGAGGGATATATGGTATACCAAAACATGCTTTATATTAGTGAATATCTTCCTAAATTAGCAGAAAAGCTCAATTTACGTCGCATTTGTGATCCAGAATCCATTAAGAGTTTCGAAGGGGAGTACCCGAAGGGGAAAGGTAGATCGAGGAAGGTGAAAGGTAATATAACACATTTGACTGGTGATTTTTATGTATATATAATATCATACATATTCTATTTTCATATTCAGTATTTTGCATCAATTTAGAGTGTAATATACTTTGTTAAGTTACTATACATTTGTATTGAATTTTAATTTTATTGTCATCAAACAGTTGTTTGAGAGTGGGATGTAATTCATTTATACATCGCAAACAATCTTGATTGGATGAAGGTATGGATCGAACGATGTGAACAATCTGGTCATGGAATATCATGGGAAGGTGTGGCTTCATTGGTTAAAGCTGCACATCGCAATGGAGACACCAATCTAACATAAAGGGAAATCGATTTAGCAAGAGGTTTAAAAGATAAGCAAGTAAGCATATTAATCATCCACACTATTTTGTTTTTGTAAAAAATAATGTCATTGTATGTCACGCTGATTTTTTTAATCCTTGTATGGCATTATAAACATGCAACACTAGTTAATCATAAATATTGGATCATTATGTAATATTTTCCTGTATGGCTTGTTGTAGGTAAAACACCATAAGGCTATGTGGTGAAATGGATGTAGATATCGCACCAAAAAGTTGGATGAAACAAAGAAAACATCTGATTGTGGGATATTTGCAGTCTTTGAGGTTACCAATGTTTCTTCTAGAAGTGACAGACATCCAGAACTCTCTGAAAATCGATACTATGGGTATCTGGAAGACATTCTTCAGTGTGAATTTAACTCCTTCAAGGTATTTATGTTCGTTGTCAAATGGTACAGGTGTCGATTGAATCAATGTGATCCCGATAGAACAATAATTGAACATGATAATGGATTTACCATGGTAAATACAAGGTTGTTTGAGCTAGGAATGGAGCCCTATGTTCTTCCAACCCAATGTGAATAGGTATTTTACTTCGAGGTTCCAGGTAGAGCGGGTCGGTCATTTGCTGTGAGACACGATCCAAGGGGAAGGTCGGTAAAGTATAGCGTAGATGAAGGTAATGAAGATGTTCTCGAAGAAGAAGATGATCATGATCAAAATGAGTTAGATGATCATGTTCCAGAAGAAGATGTCGAAGAACTTATTGAATCAGATGATGTATCAGACAATGTCCATGAAGATGATATCGATGATGACATGATGATCGTAGCTGACATCGATGACGAGGATGATATAGCCAATCCTTACAATGTTGAATCTGGATCATCAGATGATAGTACAGACGATGACTCAGATGAAGAAGATGGTGAAGACCATTGAAGTTTACGAGGTATGCAGTAATAATAAATTAACTGTTTCTTAGTGAGTTTTCATTTTCATGTATGATATAATTAGAAACATTGCTTATTATAGAGTATGTCAAAAAACACATTTAAAGTTTTTCTACATAGATATTTTTGTCGGGTTATGGGGAATTGAGAGTGATGTGAGGGGGGGGAGGGACCATAAGAGCTTCCACCTTCACGTGGTTGGCCCTGTTTAGTAGAGAATATTAATTTATTCTCGAAACAGAGATAAGCTTCGTAAAGAAATGTACAATTATCAAGACTCAAACATCATCATCATCGTCATCGTCATCTTCATCATCATCTTCATCATCATCATATTTTTTTTCTTCATCATCTTGATCATCATCTTCATCATTGTCATCATCGACATCATCAGCAGCAACATCATGTTCATCATCGTCGTCACAGCCATCATCATCATCATCATTGTGATCATCATCATCGTCATCATCCTCATCCTCATCCTCATCATCATCATCTTCCTCATCATCATCAGCATCTTCATCATCATCGTCATCATCGATCGTTGTCATCATCATCATCATCATTGTATGATATCCAATGTAGCTACCTAGAAATACCAATGGCGTTTTTCGTCGGTGGTTTAATAGCGATCTCGTCGGATTCTTTTGAATTCAGAAGTCTGATATCCGACGAAAATTGCCATCGATTTTATGGAGAGGTTATCGGAATCATCATAATCATCATCATCTTCATAATCATCATGATCATGATCTTCATAATCATCATCATCATCATCATCATCATCATCATCATCATCATCATGGGGCCAACGTTGAATTTTTTTAAATATGTGTTGGCTTGGTCTAAAATTTGCCATGGTTAGACTAGATGCATGCATTGACAGTGTGGGAGGGTTTCAAGACTCAAATGAATGACACTAACCATTGCAGCATCAAAAACCATACCTATAAATTAAATAATGTGATACATGGGGCCAACGTTGAAATTTTTTAAATATGTGCTGGCTTGGACTGAGATTTGGCATGGTTAGACTAGATGCATGCATTGACGGTGTGGGGGGGTTTCTAGACTCAAACATGACTGACAACAACCATTAATGGAGCATCAAAAACCATACCTATAGATTAATTAATGTGCTACATGGGGCCATCATCATCATCATCGTCATCATCATCATCATCACCATCATCTTCATCATCATTGTCATCATCATCCTCATCATCATCATCATCATCATCATCATCATGGACATTGTCGTCGTTGGATTCTTTTGAGGTCATAAGTTTGATATCCAACGCCTCTTGTTGTCGGTGGTATTGAGAGGTCGTTGGATCCATCATCATCATCATCATGGACGATGTATTGCTATTTTTTATATTATTAACGGTTAAGATGAATATATGTTAATTTTGAATGATCATAAAATATCTTTATATCTTATTATAAAACATAATATAATTAGACAATCTCACTCTTCTAAGCTAATATAGTCCATATTAACTCAATGTAACCAATAATTAGCTTGAAAAATAGCCAAAAGCCACTAAATGTGATGTTGGATGGAAATCATAAGTAATATTTTGAATTTAAGGTGAGTAATGAAAGATAAAGACACAAAATTAATAGAATTAATAAAATATAGATAGATTACATGTCTTAAGAAGCTAAGGAGAGAATATAATGTTTTCACTTATCATGTTTATATATATTAAAAGGATTTGGTCAATATGATACCTTCATTAAATTGTCGAGTAGCATGTTCCTTTCCTATCACTTTATTTTAAGGAGAGTAGGAAAAGAATAAAGTGCAATGTTGAAAACCTACTCACTTTTAGTGGTGAATGACATGATGATGATGCTTATGATGACAATGATGTTCTTGATGATGATGCTAATGATGATGACAATTATTATCATGATGATGACAATGATGATGATGATCGGGATGGTGGTGATGATGACAAAGACGATGAAAATGGTGTTGTTTATGATGATGACGCTAATTAATGACAAAAACGATGTTAATGATGATGCTTATGATGATGATGACGATGATGAAGATTAATGATGACGACAACGTTAATCATGATACAACATTAATTCTTAATGCATTTTTTATTTGCAATAAGGTTTTTTTTATAAAAATTATTTCATTTTCTAATTGAACTATGCTCATCCATTATTTATACAACAAGGTTATAAGTTCAAGATTGTGACTTGAGCTTGTAAAAATGATTACATATGTTATTAAGACATTACCTACTTGAGCAGAAATTAATCAATACTAGGGCTTGAGATTAAGATGATGATTAGACATATAATTAGGACCAAGATCATCTTTGAGATTAATTTCAAGATATAACCAATTAATAGGACTAGGATATTCTTTGAACTCATCAAGCTAAGGATCTAACCTATGTTTAGGACCAATATCTTCTGGAGCTCAAGACCAAGATTTTTTTTTTGAAATAGAATGTTTAACCTATATCTCCAAATGAACTCTTAACACAATTTTTGACCTAACTAATAGAATTCATGTAATAAATTTTGACAATTAAAAAAATATTGTATATAATAATTAAAAAAACATTATATATAAAAATTAAAAAAACATTATATATAACAAAAAAAAAACATAATATATATAAAAAAAAACATAATATATATTTTCACAATTAAAATAACATAATATATATAACAAAACATTATATAACAATTAAAAAAACCCCATATGCATTTCATAAAACCAAAACATAAACCCTGCGCAGGAGTTTTTGATTTGGTCAACCTCCTCTCATTCTGCTCTTGATTTGGAGCAAAGATGGACCTGTTCTCCACCTGCTCTCTACGTTCTCTCGACCGGAGGCATTGTGACATTGTGACAGGGGAGAGGGAGTGACCTGATTAGCAAGAAGTTGGAGTGACCCGACACGCAAACAATGGGCCAAGAGGTGGTTTGGACCAGTGGATAGTTGTTGTTTCTGGGTGTGGTTTCGACTAGTGGATAGTGGGAGAGGCAGTTTGCAATTGCTGCAAGGGAGAGGGAGTTACCCAACAAGCAAGCTGTGAGAGTGAACCGACGAGCAAGCAGTGGGAGAGGAGGTTTACAATTACGGAATGGGAGAGGGAGTCCAAGCATAGAAACTATAAGAGGAGCCGAAAATGCCTCCCAAGTCTGTGAGTAGCAAGCCCTAATTCAATCTACATTGGGGTTTCTATCTTCCAAGAGGGTTTCATTTCTAATTCAATCTACATTGGTGTTTCTATCTAACTGGAATGTGGTTCGAAGTGTTGCACGCATTTCATGTTTCAGTGGTATACCTATTTAATTTTGAAGTACTTTACAGTGGTCCATACTGTTTTTTTCTGTTGCAAACCTTGAATATCAATCTATTTTTTCCATTGATTTCCATACCCTTGCATTTCTAGAGCGGCTCATGTATCTAGAGAAACATTGCAAGGACTGTGTTATAAGCCCATGAGTAGGCCTTCTCCTTCATCACAATTAAACCACCAGATTATTGCGATCAAGTATACCCTTAAGTTGGCTCCAAACCCTCTTTTCTGTACAAGTCAACCCCAAAACTTGTTAGAATGGATTGACCCTTGGAGATACAAGTTGGTCTTATATCAATATTTAAAAAATACAGGTTGGACCTCATAATTTTTAATGTCTCTATTTCTATTTTGAGGCGTAAATTAGTACAACTAGATGTTGTTATTGCTAATTAATTCCCATATTTTACGTTTAGGGTTCCTTCAACCCATACACTTGCTAGAAACGTATCGAAATTGCTTCTTGACTGTTGTTATGATACAACAAGGTTTTGAGAAGTATTGACCCCCTTTTTTGTTGTTGATATACTACTACTATTGATGATGTTTGACCATTGATTTGACGGAAAAGGAGTTTTGTTTAGTGACTAGTGCCATTCCCAACAAAACAATAAATGTACCCAATATTGATGACACTTCTCTGAATTGTTGCTTGTCCATGCCTAAATACTCATACTTGTAGTGAGATAAGTGTATTTTATTTATTGAAATTGTTAGTGATCCCCTTGTTACTTGCACTTCATCTCCCTATAAATAAATACTATTGTAGAAGATTGTCTTGATTACTAGGGCCATTGTTTGGGTTCTTTTCATCACCCATTAAAACTTCACTTTTTCCCAACACTATGATTTAGAGTTTGATTATTGTTACAATTACTCATATTTATTTATTGGAGTTGTAGTTTATGAAAAGGTGCTCCTCAAGGGATGCAACATTCCCATAACTTCCTTAGAAATGCCCAAAATCCTTTTAGGCATGTTTTATGACTGATTAAGAGCTTAGAATTGTTTAGAGGATTCTGAGATATTCTTATGTGGGTCGTGGTTGTAGGTGAATGCTACTGCTGTTTTATGCTCCAAAATGGTTTTAAAAACCTCCCTGAAATTGTGAAAAGTTCCCAGGATTCATCAAACGACTAGTATGTTGGTAAACGACAGTCCTAAATCCTTATCACAATCTGTCAGTAACCTTCAAAAAATTGTCCTTCAAAACATTGTCTATATTAACATCTTTTAGGTTTCACACAAGGTATTCTTCCTTAGTATATATACTTACTAATCAGTGGTCTACACATTAGTTTTGATCCATAATTTTTAATCTATGAATATGGAAGCAGTGACACCTCAAATAACACCCCTTTTGAAGTTACAATATGCACAAATCTATCTTCAAACTCAACCTAGATTTCGAATATGATGCTCAAAATTGGTTATGGTACTGAAGTTACTTCCAAAACCCAAAAGACTATTGGTTGAAGGATGAAAGCTTCCCAGAACATCCTCTTCCTTGCACAAAAATTCATCCCCACTGCTACATAACCTTGACCTATTGCATTTTGTCACCCATGCCAAAATGAGGGTAACATTAAGGATAGTTAATATTAACTAGGGGCAATTGTTTCAAAACAGGTTTCCTATTTGGATATTTTGTATCACATGTTAACATCATTTCCCAGTTTTGTTGCAAAGTTAAGCAACAACATGCAATTAATACCTTTCATATTAATTATATTATTACACTTATCATTCTATTGTTGGCATGTATTCCTATTCATTTTACACATTCAAAGTTAGCAAAGAAAAGAAAAAAAAAGATAATCAAGAATAGTTCTAGGCATGAACAGTTCTGGGACTGAAGCATCAAACTTGAGCCTTTGAACAGTTCTGGGACCAAAGCAGCAAACTTGAGACTTTGAACAGTTCTGGGCATGATTCATGGGTGGATCTATGTGTTGAGTAGCTGTAAAATAAATTATCGGTTAGTCTTGTGGGCTAGATCAGCAATCTGGGCACATTGCAATGTCTTAAGCAGTAGTAAATAGTGTGATATCCAGGTCTAGTATTGTTCTAAGCACTTCTAGGAGCCTTATTATAAGTCATGGGTCTGTTCTATGCATAAATTCCAACAGTAGGAGGCTCGGTTTCCAAGTTTGGGAAAACTATGGATTATTTCCTTTGTCTCTCTGCCTTCATAACAACAGTCAACGACATTTTAGGGCATCCCTAATTTGAGTTTTGGGAATTGCACGGACTTGAAGTATGGTCCATCCTATGGCAGAAATGCATCAATACACTCAGTTTGGCTTCCATCATAACGGGTGCATTAAGGGTAGAGGTGACAACAATATTTGCAGGTTTGTTCTAGGAAATCTTTTGCACAACATCACTGATGGACGTATAAACAAGTGCATTCAAAAAATTATAGCTTGGTTGATAGATTAGTTACAAATAAACTATTTGTGGCTATAATTATAGTGAAAGCCACTTCACATCTACAAGGACTTTTCCAAACCCATGATTGTGATTGAGTTAAGAATCTTTACATGTCACCTCTCTCCACAAAACTGACCTGGCCCCAGAAGTACAACTACTATTTCTGGAAATACCAAATCCACTCATCACCTAGTTGAAGCAACTTAGATTTTGGCACCCAGCTTAGATTTGCAATTTGGATTTTGACCTAAGCAATTTGGATTTTGGCATCATTTCTGCTAGAGGCTAGAGGATAAATAATTTTGTGGTAGCAATTGCATTCAAGTTCGAGATATATTTTGCATCTGATCTCCCCTAGAAGTTGTGGAACTTCTTGTGAAGGTTTTTGACATTGTTGCAATTTTGTATATTCTCCCTAGGAAATTGTGGGACCTTAGAATAATTTCACACTTAAATTCCATATATAAATAGATGATGCCATAGTCTTCCACAAAGTTGATAGTATGTATCGCATACTTAGTTTTCTGAACCACCACATTGACCAGAATTCCTTGTCCTAATCTTATTGGTGTCCAATGAATCAAATCACTTTAAAACAGTGAAAATCAAGTAACAGTAGATTCTTCTATTCTTACATGTTTTTTGGTTTGGTGTTCAACATAAGATATTTTTTTCTTATAAGAATAAGAGTTCACATGCCACTCATTATTCATATGTAAATAAAAATAACTCAAGTTTTTTCCCAAGTGAGATGTGAACTTGCATTACCAACTTGAGTATGAGTATGATTTGTTGGGGAGTTTGGTTGCTTCAAAGTGCTTGCATTATAGAAAAAAAGTGAATCCCCACATTCAATTTTTCAACTCCAGTGGTAGATTCATTTAAATTGTATTCCCTGATTGTGGTTTTGAAGGTTGGGTGTGTTATTAGTGAAGTAGCAGTGAATCCAGATATGACTTGGATTTTTTTTCATGGGGCCTGTCAAGGCCCCATAGAGTAGTGCAAGATCAGGTTTTCTCTATATATCTCCGATAGCCATTTCATCTCACATATTCCCCTCCCTTGTATGTATGCAAAATTTTATTGAACTTTTCATACTACTCTACAAGGACTTTAATGTCTGAAACTACTCAAAGACCTCCAACATTTTCTTGAGAAAAAATATCCAAGTATGCCTTGACTATTCAACAATTAAATTCAAGATATATCAGTGGCTTTAGTTATGGATGGATGAGTAAATAGGCCCATCAAATCTCTGTGAACTAGCTCTAATACTTCACATGACTTAGAAAAGTTTGGGAAATGTAGAATGTGAGGAATGAGAAAGATCCAATCTGATAGCTCGATTGGCATTACGAAATTGTGAAGGGTTATAAAACTATAGAAATAAATAACCCTATAAATTTTGATTTCCATCTAAAATTGGTGCAAAATTATCTAAAACCTTCTAATAGTTAATTTTGATATCAAATAAAGTTGGCCTACAGTTGTGTTGCCAGTGGTCTTGAGTTTCAGCTTGGAAATGGTGACCCACGCCAGTCGTTACCGTTGCCATGTTGAAAATCAAGACCACTAGCAACACTCCTTGGATCGAGTCACATTGTAATTAGTACTAGTAAATGACTTTTCTTTAAGTTCACAATTCTGTCCTGCATAATGAATGATGTAATTAGATGTATTTTATGGTTTCCTGGAGGAAGAGGAGTTGTAGGGCTCCAGGTCTTACTTAGCTCTTAGGTGTGGGGTACTATTTCATACTTAACATCCCTCTAGTTTGGGAAAATTTTCAACATTTGTTTCCACATGTGAAGACTTTTATTGTTTATTATGTGGACATGAATGGTTTCTTCATTTTCCAAAGTGGACAATCTTGATGGGTGCAAACCCCCTTTGAGGACCTTGCTTGTTGAACAAGTAATCTTGACGAAAGCCTTTGGAGGAGGCTAATGTGGGCATCTTTTGGTTGCTTTGAGCACTTGGTGGGTTGAAATTCCATGAGTAAGGTATGGATTCACTCCTAAGGTACTAGCTTGTAATTGAGAATATCAGTGGTTGGGATCAAAAGGACTACAAATCCATCCTTAATGTAAAGTCAAATAACCTTGTAGGTTGGAGCCCCCATAATGTTTTTCTTTCATGGTGCCACCATATGAGTTTTGAAAGTAAGATTAATTGGCCCCATCCCATTATGAAGTAGAACCATGTGAGATAGATCATATAACACTATTAGCATCATGATATTCCCCAATTGTGGTTACTATTTTTTTATTAAGCTCATGAACATTTATATGCAGTTTATTGTTTCTACTATCACTGTGTTTTTGTGATGAATGATTGAAGAATGTTATAAGTGTGCCTAAAGAATTATGAACATGGATATATACAATTCCTTATATTTATTATCACTTTGTTTTATGTGATGAATTCATTTGCATGACTTGAGTATATCTAAAGCTCTCCTTGAGGTCCCATGAATGAACTTGAACACTTGTTGTATTCATTTAATTTGAAAGAGTAGTTATAGTTTGAAAGAACTCTCTCCTTACCTTAGCTATCATTCATTGAAAGGAAAGGCTTATTTTATTCATATGCGTTTGCATGGTTTGAGTCAGTCATCACACCACGAGTTTCACTTCCATCACCCGACTGAGTAATACAACCATTAAAATTTAACTCGTTAACTCAACACACTTTAACCTCGCTTGAAGATAAAAAGAATTTGGTAGTTAGGTAGGACACCAAGGATAGGCATCCAAATAATTCCCCATTGTCATTTTCATCTGATACATAGTTGTTGTCCTCTAGGGTACTAAAATCCTCTAGTATTTATTGACACGATCATTGACCAGTTTGTGGAGAGGGCCTCCCGTCGTTTCAGAGGTAAGCCGTGAGGATTGGTTCCGGATGGGCTTTGTGGAATAACACACTCCACTTAGCTCCTAAGGCATATCAATCCATTGTCTTCCTTGTATTTTCCAGCCACCATACTGGTAATACAAGGGTGATAAGGCAGAAGTGCCAGTATCCTTCTCCGATGTGCCATGAACGATATAGCTTAGTAACTTTTCTTCTAGGTCTCTTTACCCCGGATCCCTTTCGGTAAAGGGATATCCTTCCATTATTGGTCTCTCATTTTGTATTGTTCGACTTGGATTTCATCACCTTGTGAAGGATACAACTTGTTGAGGTCTCTAGCTCTTAGTTAGGAGGTTTTGCTTGTTATTTCACCTTTTTAGAGGGTCTTTTTCTTTCTAGTGCTGCTTGTTGACATTCTGGCCACTTTTGTTTCAACTCGCTTACTGTGACACTGGTCCCAGTACAGTTTTTTGAGCTTGTTTTTTGGCCTAGGAGCCTTGTCTTTTCCTAGTTCCCCTTCTGCACGCTCGGTTGCTTTAGGGTTTTTGGGTTCTTACATGGTCAGTTACCAATTATCTGATGATGTGTGATGTCCTCTTCTCCTAGGTCTTCGATATGGTTGAGTTAGATGGTCTTCTTAAGGGAATGAACACCCCTTGATGGAGCCACTAACGCTTAACCTTAGGAGTAGTCTAGAGGACCACGTGATCACATCATCCATGTGGACTTTTTCGTTTACTGTGATGATGGTCTTTCAGGTTATATGGAACAATGGTACATTTGAGAGAGAGATGATTGGTTGTACCCCACCTTGGTTGATTGTCTTATGGTCCTTCCATTTTGTCGATAATATTTGTGTGGTACCTTGCCTTTTACCTTTTGGGTCTTTTACTCATCTTGGTATATCTTTTGATTTGTACCACCTTTTATGTTTTTGGTCTTGTGGGTACTACGGTAGTTTGTCCACATTTGAGGTACACCCCCTTTGTCCAAGTTGTTATGAGTCTTTATACCCACTTTGTACCACCCTCCAGATCTTAGTTAGGAAGGTTGCTTGATATCATACCTTTTGGTGGTCCTATTTGAGTTACAAGAGGTAGTTACAAGGAGCTATTGCATATAAGAGGTAGTTACAAGGAGCTATTGCATATATTTGACATTATTTGACCTTCCATCTCTTTGGCATGTCAAATAACAGGTAGTTACAAGTAGTTGTTGCAATATATATTTGACCTTATTTGTACCTTCCCCACAATGGTTGATTTACTTTTGGTCCTTACACCCTGTTGTTTATTGGCCTTGTTGTAGCTTGTCCTTTAATTTTGGTCCTTTAATTTTTTTGTGGTACCTTTCCTCTCAGCTTTTGGGTCTTTTACTGATCTTGAGATATCTTTTGATTTGTACCATGCCTTTTACCTTTTGGTTCTTTTACTCATCTTGGTATATCTTTTGATTTGTACAACCTTTTATGTTTTTGGTCTTGTGGGTACTACGGTAGTTTGTCCACATTTGAGGTACACCCCCTTTTTCCAAGTTGTTATGAGTCTTTATCCCCACTTCGTACCACCCTCCATACCTTAGTTAGGAAGGTTGCTTGCTATCATACCTTTTGGTGGTCCTATTTGAGTTACAAGAGGTAGTTACAAGGAGCTATTGCATATAAGAGGTAGTTACAAGGAGCTATTGCATATATTTGACATTATTTGACCTTCCATCTGTTTGGCATGTCAAATAACAGGTAGTTACAAGGAGCTATTTCAATATATATTTGACCTTATTTGTACCTTCCTCACAATGGTTGATTTACTTTTGGTCCCAAGGGTTATGAGTCTAATTTATACACACTCTTTTCTTTTTTACTTGTACCTTACTGGTTGGTTTTTTGACCCTTTGGTTGGTCCTTGTACCTTACTGGGGGCCGTGAGTCTCTTTGGCCTCAGTCTATTGGCTGTCAGCTCATCTTCATTGTGATTGTACTGAGCCTTTTGACTATCATTGAATTTCTTTTGATTGACCGTACCATAGCCCAATCATCTCTCTCTCTCTCGTTTGTACTAACCCTATAATAGGGTCACTTGGTTCCTAGAGTTGACTAGCCTTTAAGAGGCACAGTCATTTATGAAAGTAACTCTTCTAAGTATATTAAAGAAAATGTCTTCACCCAAGTAATCAAATATGTGTTGGTTATAAGACTTAAGTAATAAAATTGTTGGTAATCAAATATGTGGTAAATAATTTGAATTAAGTAGTTAAGACTTGTCCTGTCATACAAAATTGTTGGTAATCAAATTATATTTGTTGGTAAATCATTTTAAGAGTGGTGGAACTCGACCTCGATTGAACTTGTGAGGAAAATTATCTTGGAGAATAAGTGTCCTGACAGAAAACTGAGTAGAACTATGACTTTATTTGTTGAACCATGACCTTATCATAACTAGAATAGATTGCTCCAGTCTTCCATTTGTGCTAAACAACACAATAAAATTTGAAACAGCAAAAGGAAAGTTTTCAAGATGGAAAGCAATATTTTGATGTTATAACTGTACTGTTCATGAGCACATTTCTGGGAAAGCAAAAAGCATTCTTGACTTTTTAACAAGAGAATATTTGACACAGAAGTATGCTGTTAATTTTTAACAACCGAGCTTGAAGCAATCTAGCTTGAAACAAGCAAGCCTGGTGCAAGCGAGCGTAGAAGGTCAAAGCGGAATCCAGTGGGCCCGTAACCCACAAGTAAACATGGAAATCTCTACTTGGACCGGTGGAAAACATCAGATCTATAAAATTGACGATAATATGATGTGGTTGGATTATATGGAAGAATAGAAACCTAGGTGGGAGTTGAGACATACTGAAGTATTAGATGTTGACTTACATGGATCTGATGCTTTTATTAGACTAGTGCCAGAACTCGGAAGAATGCCTATGGGATCCAGTATTGTACTGGAGATGATTTACAACAACTCCCTGAGAAAAGCAGCCAATGCAAGCAATTGGTTAACAAACCTCTACCATGATCTTACCTTAATCTCGACAGAGGTCTCTACACGTCACCCCGGCTACAACTAGACCAACAATACTACTGTATTAAATGGATACGTTCTTTGAAAGCATGGCCACATCAAGATGTTAGTCTTCGGTTTCCAAGTACCACACACACTTATGAAAAATATAAAAAATTATGGTGGAAATTCTTGAGAAAAGAAAATACAAATAGAACATATTACACCATGCTAAAGTTTGGACTTCAAATTCCACAAATCTATGAGGATCCTGCATTCTACGTCCCTAATTGGATGAGAGACTGGTGGCAGTCATTCGGCATCAACCTGACAGCATTAGAACCAGCTGTTATCTATAATCTAAAACAGGAAGTTGGAGAATCTCTCGAACAAGTCAAAGATATTTTGCAAACAAAGATTACTGAGGATCAAATCCTTGGGCACTACATTAAATACAAAGAACAATGGCTTGTCAAAACCCACATAGATGGCCACATGCATCATAATAGATGCATGGTTCAGAGGTCTATTTATTCAAAGGCATGGTGCACTGAATCCAACGTCTTTCGATAAATATATGGTCCCCCATACTCCGATGATTTGTAAATATCTCAAAAGTATTTGGCTATGAGTGGGGCCTGTCCATTCAGATTGTCATGAAGATTGAAAAGAAAGTCTTTGTAACTATGTCATGATAATATAAAGAAAGCCCTACTTTTCTCTGTGTCAATATGATTGAAAATCTATGTATGAATTAAATACCCTAAGTCAATATTACAAGTAATTGTCCAAAGGTAGCATTAGTTGGGAGTATGACTGAAAGCTACCATTTTTCAAAACAACTTACATGTTTACAGTTCCGTTTTTGCTTGATTCAATTAGTTTCAGTCATCTAAGAAGACCATGCTTGAATGAGATTATACAAGTTCCACAACATTATATACAATATTGTTTTTGAATATTTGTGAACACTTATTAACCACCTAAAATATCTTACTTTTGAAAGTCATAAAAACTTTTAGATGTTTTCCATAATGGTTAGTGATTTTTATTATATATTATTATTGTTGAATATAAATATCTTACTAAATGTGACTGGACTTCAATTACTGAGTTGATGAACCCAAACTGATGGGATGAGAGAGACTTTAGGGCCATGACGACAAAGCTGATAGTTGGATGGTTTGATATGGGAGTCAAGACCCAAAGGAGCAATAAAAGAAAGCTCAAAATTGCGTGAATTTGTACTCATAAGAAAGATAAAGTGATCGTCTTCCTCATCGCTTGAATGCCTACATGTTGAGAAAGGGAATGAGGATCAAGTAACATTATAAAAGGCACTACACGTCACCATTTAAGAGTCGCTATGCCTTGTGGTCTTATCTAAACTATTTTCCCATTGTGTAGGTAGAACCAAACATGTATTTTTCAGATCTGTCTTCCTCGAGCGAGGCGAGTTTAGGAAGGATAGAGGAAAGTGAGACTTCCAGTAGGTCTAGAAGAGTTGTATCAACTAGATGTCAAAAGACAAGAAGAAAATTCGATAAACGCAATGAATTTTTTCACGGTCGAGGGGGGTCATGTTCTTATGGTGATGAGACAAAAGATGACCTCGAGGTGCCCTTGAGGTACAAACATTTAGTGAAACAATGGGTACCCAAGGATATTCCTCAACCGAACATAGATTTTTGTGTGAACGAGAGGATATATCGAATAGCACCATCGTCAATACATGGTTTTGGGTTTTTCAACATGGATGGCATAAGGGTCCCTTACAACAAATGTACATAATTGATGGAGTATGTTGGACCCTGTTACAGCTACACAAATTGGATGCCCCTAGTCCAATTTACAAAAAGTATGCGTAGCTATGGATTGTCAACAAACTATTTATAGTTGAAAGAAAAAAGACAAAATAAAGGAGCAACGTTGTACATGGACGGAAGGCCAAAAGCCACAGGGAATATTGCGGGGTTTATAAACAGTACACAACCAGGGTCTACAATTAAGCAACCAAACTGCGAATTTGAGGGGCATGAAGGAAACCGTGTTTTTGTAGTTGCCATTAAATCAATATCTACAGGGGAAGAGTTGCTTATTAATTACAATTTGAACCGAGTAGATACAAAAAAGGTTACTATGGGAGTGGTACAGATAACAATTTACCCAACCTTTTATTAATAAACTTAACATATTAGGGATTTTTTCGTTAGCTTATTTCGTTTAAATTTTCCATATTTACTTCGCAGGCTAGTGATCGGGATAAAACCCCACCAGCAGATGGTCGGAGGAGTACATCTTCCTCGAGGGATCAGGTATGAATCTTTGTAATAGTGCAAATATAATAAGAAAAAAATATATTTTTTCCTTTATTTTTTCATTATTATTATATTGGTTTTGTTCCTATAATGTTATCTAATTATTTCGTTTACGTAATTTTCTCTATGTTTTTGATGTAGTCCGGTTCTGCAAGGGTCACAGTACCCTCGATGCAACAGGTATACATATTCTTTGTAATAGTAAAAATATAATACTTAATAATATCTTTTAATCGATGTGGTTTTTCATGATTAGTTTTGGATTCGTTTTGGTGATCACTTTCACTATGTTTTTTATTCAGGTATCTGTAAGGGGTAGATCCCATATATTAGCAGATCGGGGAAATTCACCTATGAGCATCGATCCGAGGAGTGGATCACGGTCCTCTAGGTTGCAGGTATAATCCATTGGAATTGTACCAATGTAATACGTAGCATAATGTTTATTTTGTTATGTATTTTTCATGTGTATACTGGTTTTGTTGTGATAATGTTTTCTACTTCTTTTTTGCAGGGGCCCGATGATCGGGGAAAGTCCACAGCTATGGATTAGACGACACCATCATCCAAGCACCAAGTAAACCTAGTTGTTATTTTAGGAATCTATCATGATCATAGATATGTTTTGTTAATATAATTTTAGGAATCTATCACGATATAACTTAGTAGTGTTTTATATATTTTTGTTGCAGCCTAGTGAATCACTATTTGAAACAGAAGCACAAGAATGTTCAGTAGATCCTGAAGTGGCTGAGATGCTTAAAGATTCCAACATAATTGGTGAAGACACAAACCCGTTTAAGATGATAGACAAATTGTTGGAAAAATATAGTGTGGAAATCGTTTCTCTGCTAATCAAGGTTCTGCAGACATGCGAGAATATGGCAAGGATTAAATTGTTGGAACGAAAATCTGAATCCTTACGAGTAAGTTGAGGAATCTTGATTCATAAAATAATTCATTTATAACTTTATAATTTTCTCCTTTATATGATAGTACTGAACGTATAAGACGTGGTTTGTATTTACAGAATTACCAGAGACCACACAATAGTGGTCAAGGCGGTGCTGGGCCCAGTTAGGATCGTGGAGAGACATGGCATCATGAGCAAACGACTCCATGTGCATCGACTCCTTCGCCATTGTTGTCGACTGAATAGTCGGAAACATGTTCTGACACACCACGGACCCCAAATGTGAGCGTATCGGCCGCTAATGATCGACCCACACTGGATCCTCCAAAAGTGTTGGGAATGTTATATCTCTTCACATGGTGGCTACGTGTACACCACGACCCATTGTACTCTATCTAATCCCGGTAAAAGGGATTAGGGTTGTAACTTAATTTCGGGTAAAAGAATTAGGGTTTTAGATGCTGCAGAATACCATATATTGAATTGTAAATGGTTGAATAAACATATAATGAAAAGGAGCAGTGCGGCTCTAAGTTTTGTTGGTTTTTTCCCGGTTAAGGGTTTCCAGGTGAAAATCTCAGTGTTATGTGTGTGCCATTGTGTATTCTCTGTTAATGCTTAAGAATCAATATAAGTTTGTACTTCACTGTTAAGGTTTAAAACTTACATTTGGTATCAGAGTAATTTTTGGGTTCAGAGGGACGCCTTTGTTTCCAAGGGTTTGGCTCGATCTTGGATTTGTGATAAACCTGGTTTCAGTGGGAGCTTTGTAGCAGTGATTTATTTTTTCTTTAAAGAATGGCGAGCAGTTCTAGATTTGAGATTGAGAAATTTAATGGCCAGAGCTTTGAGCTATGGAAGCTCAAAATGGAAGATCTTCTGGTAGATAGAGAACAATGGATCACTGTAGATCCAGGTTCCATGCCCACTGGTGCTGTAAAAGAAGAATGGGAAAAGATGGAAAGAAAAGCAAGGAGCACCATTCGTCTTTGCCTCGCAGATTCGGTATTGGTGAACGTATCTGGAGAAGACAGTGCAAAGAAGCTATGGGATAAACTGGGAAATCTGTATCAGTCAAAGTCCCTGGTAAATAAGTTATTTCTGCAAAAGAAATTGTACCTTCTGAGGATGACTGATGGAGACTCTGTGTCAGAGCATCTAAACGCCTTCAATACTCTGGTAAGTCAGTTGACATCTGTTGGTATTACAATTATTGCTGATGAAAAATGTATTAGTCTGTTGTGCTCTTTGCCAGATTCATGGGATAATCTGGTTATAGCTATTGGGAGTAATGCAACCACGCTAAACTTCGATGATGTGGTTGCATCCCTACTATCGGAGGAAATGAGGTGGAGATCCATGGATAGTTCAACCAAGGATTCCTTATTTGTAAGAGGTCTCCCTGGAGACAGATCTAAAAATAAGTCTTCAGGTGGTAGATCTAAATCTAGAGGGAGATCTAAATCTCCAGGACCTTCTGTAAGAAAATGCTGGAAGTGCGGAAAAGCTGGGCATTACAAGAAGGATTGTAAATCCAAAAATACTGATAAAAGCAGAGGACCTAATGATGCTCCATCCGCAGATGGGAAAGAACCTACAGAGGAAGGAGGAGATGTGTATCTGGCATCTTCAAGTACACATGGAGAGCATGATTCGTGGTTGATTGACTCAGGTGCGTCTTATCATATGACTCCTCACAGGGAGTGGTTTTCTGAATACGAAAAGTATGATGGAGGAGATGTATTTCTGGGAGACAACTTGGTGGTGAAAATCATAGGTCGAGGAAAGATCAAGCTGCTGCTCAAAGCTGGCTAGAAACCTTATATCTGTAAGTAAAATGGATGATGCAGGTGTGAAAAATTTATTTGAAAAGAACACATGCAAGATGGTTCGAGAATCACTGGTGCTAATGAGGGGAGTTCGGATTGGAACTCTATACAAGTTGTTGGGAAGCACCTTCAAAAATGGATGTAATAGTACTATTGTTCCTGAGGGTAAAAATGAAGTAGATAGAGTCCTTACTGTCTCTAGTGAGAAGACATCGCTATGGCATCGAAGGCTGGGACATATTGGAGAGAAGGGTCTTCGACTATTACAAGGTAAAAGTATGGCTGAAGGCATGTTTGATTTCACATTAGATTTTGATTTCTGTGAACATTGCTTATATGGTAAACAGAATCGGGTAAGATTCTCATCTGGTGTTGTAAGAGCTAAAGGAATCTTAGAGTTAATACACAGTGATGTTTTTGGACCTGTGCCTGTTCCATCACTAGGTAAATCTGTGTATTATGTTTCATTTATAGATGATTTCTCAAGGAAAACTTGGATTTATTTCCTGCGTAAGAAATCTGAGGTCTTTAAAAGATTCAAATAATTTAAGGCTCTTGTAGAGAATCAAACTTAAAAGAAAATAAAAGTACTCAGAACAGATAACGGTGGAGAATTCTGTGAAAGTGAATTTGAGGAGTTCTGTAAAATGTGTGGAATAGCAAGAAAAAAGACTACTCCATACACACCTCAATAGAATGGGGTTGTAGAAAGGATGAATAGGACATTGATGGAAAAGGAAAGGAGTATGCTCAGTAGTGCAGGGCTAACACAACAATTCTGGGAAGAAGTTGTTGACACTGCGTGTTACTTAGTGAATAGGACACCCACATCAGCGTTGGTTGACAAGACACCTGATGAGGTTTGGACTGGTAAGAAACCCTTTCTCTCTCATCTCAGAGTGTTTGGGTGTGATGCTTTTGTGCATGTTCCAAAGGAGAAAAGGAGCAAGTTGGATAATAAAGCAGAAAAATGTATCTTCATTGGTTACAAGGATGGAGTGAAAGGTTACAAGCTGTGGAACCAAGTAAAAAGGAAAACAGTTTACAGTCGAGATGTGATCTTCAGAGAAGTTGAAAGCACTTCCAAGATTGAGGATGTACCAAAGGAAAAGGATTCAGATAAACTACACTTTGATATCAAGGATGAAAGAAGTGATTCTTTTGAGGAACCAGATTCGTCTGAATCAGATGAGGAGGCAGAATCGTCTGAATCAGATGAAGAGGTGGATCCACAGACTCCGGTATTGAGGAGATCTGACCGAGTAAGAAGGAAAGCCGAAAAGTATAGTCCCCCTGATTTTCGTTCTAATTTTGTGTTATCTATTACTGATGATGATCCTAGAACTGCTAAAGAGGCAATGGATTCAGAAGATAGTAAACTATGGAAGAAGGCCATGATAGAAGAAATGGATGCCTTGGACAAAAATGAGGCATGGGATCTGGTTGAGTTTCCAGAAGGAAGAAATCCCATTGGAAGCAAATGGGTATTCAAGAAGAAGTTAAATGCAGCAGGTAAAGTGGAGAAGTACAAGGCTCGACTAGTAGCGAAAGGTTATTCCCAAATTGAGGGCATCGATTTTGGTGAGATTTTTTCACCTGTTGCAAAATTGACTTCTATTAGATTTCTTCTATCTATTTCTGCTATTTTTGACCTTGAAGTAGAACATATGGATGTAAAGACGGCTTTCCTACATGAAAATCTTAATGAAGAGATCTATATGAAGCAACCAGAACGGTTTGTGGTGAAAGGAAGAAAGGAGCTTGTCTGTAAGCTGAAAAAATCTCTCTATGGATTGAAACAATCTCCAAGAATGTGGTATCAAAAATTTGATACTTATATACTGGGACTTGGTTTCTCAAGAAGCAAAGCTAATCACTGTGTTTATTTTAAGCTAACTGGTGATCATTTTATTTATGTAATATTGTATGTTGATGATATGTTGCTAATTGGAAACAACAAGGAAATTATCAAGGATGTCAAAAATCAGCTGTCATCTGAATTTGACATGAAATATCTTGGTGCTGCAAATTTTATTTTGGGCATGGAAATAAAAAAAGATCGTGAAAACAGGAAACTCTGGTTAAATCAGAGGAAATATGTTGAAACGATATTGAAGAGATTTAATATGCAGGAAAGCAAACCAGTGAAGGTGCCCATTCCTGTAGGTGTAAGGTTATCTACAGAACAGTGTCCCACGACACAAGAAGAGGTAGAGGACATGTCTCATGTCCCCTATGCTAGTGCAGTTGGCAGTCTGATGTATGCCATGGTCTGTACTAGACCAGATATAGCCCATGCAGTGGGATTTTTGAGTAGATACATGTCAAAACCAAGAAAGGAACATTGGACTGCAGTAAAGAGGGTCTTCAAGTATTTGCGTGGCACTACAGATTTTGCAATCTGCTACCAAGGAAGACCCAGTCTAAACAGAGAGATAGATATACAAGGATTTGCTGATGCTGACTGGGCTGGAGATCTTGATCACAGAAGATCTACAAGTGGCTACGTTTTTAATCTATTTGGAGGAGCAATCAGTTGGATGAGTAGAAGACAAGCTGTAGTTGCACTCTCAACCACAGAAGCTGAATACATGGCAGCTACCCATGCAAGTAAGGAAGCTGTATGGTTACAAAGATTGTGTTCAGGTATTGGTTTTGTTCAGAATGCAGTAAAGATTGGATGTGATAGCTCAAGTGCAATATTTCTGGCAAAGAACCCTTCTTATCACTCGAGGACAAAGCACATTGATGTGCAGTACCATTTCGACAGAGACATGGTTGAACAAAACAAAGTGTTGCTGGAGAAGGTTGACACTTTGGTAAATGTTGCAGACTCTTTGACAAAGTATGTGAGTACTCAGAAGTTCTCTTGGTGTAAAGAGAACATGGGCATTGTTGCCCCGAATTGTTAAAGTCATAAATTTCTCCTGTATGTGAAGAGAACAACAAGTGGGAGAATGTTGGGAATGTTATATCTCTTCACATGGTGGTTGCGTGTACAACACGACCCATTGTACTCTATCTAATCCCGGTAAAAGGGATTAGGGTTGTAACCTAATTTTGGGTAAACGAATTAGGGTTTTAGATACTGCGGAATACCATATATTGTATTGTAAATGGTTGAATAAACATATAATGAAAAGGAGCAGTGCAACTCTAAGTTTTGCTGGTTTTTTCCCGGTTAAGGGTTTCTAGATGAAAATCTCAGTGGTATGTGTGTGCCATTGTGTATTCTCTGTTAATGCTTAAGAATCAATATAAGTTTGTACTTCACTGTTAAGGTTTAAAACTTACAAGAAGAAGGGGTCGACACCGAGAATCCTGGTAATATTGATATCGACCTAGCTGCATTTCCAGGATCTTCCCGTGTTACTAGCACAGGAACAATGGAGGAAACATTTTTGGTTGAAGTAGATCTCGTCCCAATAAAGATCGATAAGGTCCCAGGTCCACGGCCCCGGCCAAATAGCTTCTACGGAGCAATTTATTATGCAAAGAAAGAAAGTTACAAATGAGCTTTTCATAATCGATCAACTAGACAATGACCCTCCATGCTATTTAAATAGAGATTATGAACCAATCGAGTGTTAAGCCACAGATCAAGGTTAGGTATGATCTAAGAGAATTTGAGCCATCGGATCACGAACATATCGTGACCGTCGAATTAAATATTTACAAATGCATACTAATGTATACTAAAGAAACACAGTTTTCCTAATGGATATATTACACAAGTTGATCTTAACTAACTCCTAAGTGTCTAAATATCCTAACATCCCCCCTTAAGAACAACTTGGGATAGGATTGAAGGATTTACAAAAGTGACACTATTAGGAGAAGGAAGGAGGCATTAGAGCCTATTATAGCAACCTGTCATGAACATGATAATCTAGTTCTTCCACTTGAGAACCATGGGTTAGTGCACTATGTACATCCTTGAAACTTGCATCTCTAGAATATTGTTCAACATAACTTTCATGTGCTAAAGAACTTTGCTACAAAGTAATGATCCATTCGAACAAGGCCTTGATAACATATCAACAAATTTATTTTGTATACCTTTCTTATACCTAATGATTAAATGGAATTGCTACAAGAATCACATCCATATGGAGTGCCTTGAATGTTGTAGCTTGGTATGGGATTGAATATACTATAGAGGTTGATGATTTGTATGTATGATGGTCTCGTTTCCCATCAAGTAATGTTTCCAATTCTTCGCACTTTCAACCAAAGCATACAACTCTTTGTCATAGGTAGGATAATTCATCACTGCTTTAGAAAAAATTTCAGAATGGTAACAAATTGGCTTCCTTCTTTCCATTAACATTGCTCCCATGGCATAGCCACTGGCATCGGTCTTAATTTCAAAAGGTTGTTAATAAACTCTGTCATATATTCATATTTCACTCACAAATTTAGATTGATGAGTTTTTTTGTTAAGCCTGGAAATCATGGTTAATAATTGATAGAGGGAAAAGACAAAATTTTACCCTTTCTGCATTCTACAGGAAATCACTTGAAGCACAACTACACCTCAACTATAGGAATAATAAAAGATCTACTGGAATTGCTATTGTCCAAAAATCAGAACACATACCTCCAAATTTTTTAATTCAATTGGTGGAAAAAAAATATTGTAATTGCTTTGGTTTGACCTTTGAGTCTTCAAACCATTGAAATTGCCCATTTGTTAGCATGATCTAGTCAGAATCTATCCCATAACATAGCATTGGAATATGTTTTTTATTTCAAACCCAAACCACTTTAGAATGAAGGTGAATACACCCCTATAACGCACTGAAGATTACTTGTGCAATCTCAAAATTTGGTGGACATAAATGTTATAGCCAAAATTGGCACTTCTCCGTCCGTGACGACACTTACATCTTGGTCACATGACGACACTTCATGAGATTACTTTGAGTCACACAAAAGGACATTTGTAGATGGAAGAGCCATATTTGGGACTTTATATGGATGGAATTACCTAATTCATGGCCCATTTGATAGGTAATAACCTTAGGAACAATTTTGCATACCAAAACTTCTTTAGAAAAACCCCAGAAAAGGTTGTTTTTGACCATTTTTCCACAAAACACGTAGGTTTGCACATGGTAAAGTTGCGGGTTTCCTAAAAAATGAAGGTTTCATATGGTGAGAGTCATGGCTACCCGCTGGTTATCCCCGTTCAAAGCCGCAAATACCTCAGAAACACTAAAAATACATAAAACGTTGCGAAAAATGGTTGGTTTTGGGTGGTTTTGGAAACTTCTTTTCGGTTGTAACTACTTCCTATTCGACCATATCTTCTTCACTTGCTATATAATAGAGGTAGAGGGACCATGAAAGGAAATCAAGCCCATTATAATGTTATGCTAGAGGAATTGAAACTCACATTCCCCTCACTTGTGCCCTAGTTTCTAGTAAACCGTAGCACAACTTATGAGAGGTTGGGATCCTTGGAGAAGAGGAGCATGAGACCTTGAATCTTGGTTTCGTGAAGTGCCATGCTTGAAGGAAGGTATACTTTTATGTACTTTGTTCATTCATTAATAAAGATCAGAAATTATTCCTTTCCCAAATATGATTTGTTCATGTATGTTTCAGATCTGATTACAATTTGATGTTTTCTTCTTTTATAAATATCAATCTCGTATTTGTAGTCAAATTGGTTTGAGGAAGGTTTTGAGACTATTTTGCAGGTTGTTGCATTGGAGAACAAGAGGAGAAATATTGGATCGACCTTCAGAATAAGGTGCATATTCTCCTAAACCCTAATCCTTTTGCTTAATAACAATGTTTGCAAAACTTTATATGTCTATCTTTTACCCCTGTACATTGGTATTCTCTCCCCTGCTACAGGACACTTTTCCTAACAACAGAACTGGTGACTCCACTGGGGAGAATCCTATCTCCTTTGGGGTATCCAAGATCATTTTTTCTAGTGCATTTGAAGGTCTGAGTTTAATTTCATGTTAGGACCAGTCATTAAGCTTTGTTAGACTTTTCCTTGCTCAGTTTTTGAGTTGGATTGTGTGCATTTTTTTGGACTTTTCTGCATACTCGCGAGTCTGTGGTAGTTACAGTCGTGGGTTTGAGAAATATTCATGGTTTAAAGCCTTTCATACCTGCATTTCCCTCATTCTTGTTCCCTTTTAATAGTCGCGGGTACCTCTTAAGCATGAGATTTTCAATTTTGAAACTCTTTGGGGGGTTCTTGATTGCATTTGTTGGAGTCCATTGCTGATCCTAGGTCTGTGTAGGACCCTTTGGAAGTGGTGTATTGTCTCTTGATTGATATTACTTTGATGTTTGGGATATTCTTTAATCATTTTGGGCTTGTTTGGAAATATTTTGGGCTTGTTGACCCAAGTTGGGGGTTGGTGAACTAGTTTGGTGTTTTTTACCTTAATTTGAGTCTAACTGAACCTACTTGCTCCAATTTGATTGGATTTGTAACCTATTGAGCCTATTTGACCCTATTTATATCTATTTGAGATATTTTTCTCTTTATATTGGTTTCTTGTCATTCCTTATTCTTTCAATCTCTCTTTTGTAGTGGCAGCTCAAGTGTTTTTTATGTGGTTCAGGACCTTGATTGCATTGTTTGTGTGCAAACCTAGATTTACCAAACCATATTTATTTATACATCCTTTTATTTATTTGGGTCTAAAAGTATTTGTTGTATTCTTTTCCCAATTTTGGCATGCTCACATGATAAGAATCTAAAGGTTTATGGGTGCTTTCACTATTTAATAAGGAGATCTGAAAGTTTTTGCATTTGCTTTGGTAGTATGTTACTTTGAATTTCAATTTTGTTCTCACCTTGAAAAGCATAAAAATTTGGTTCATTTTAGAAGTTAATACTTTGCAAGTGGCTTAAAGGATCTAGGAGTGATTTGCATCAAAAAAAATAAATTTTCTTTTTCATAGCTAGTTAATATTTGAGTAGTCGCATGCTTAGGTTTTAAGTTTGATTTCGTAGATTAGACTTTAATTTTTTACCTTTTGCATTCGAAAAACCTAAAAATTGCATTAGATATAAAAATGTTGCATATACATTCCAGATTATATCTTTAGGACTTGCATTAAAAATCAATGGAGAGTGGGTGAGGGCATATTTGTGGTGATAAAGTGATTCATGTTTAAGTTAAAGAATATATTTCTTTAGTTGCGCTTGTTTTACTTATGCTGAAATTTTTTGAAGTCAATTTCTAAAGCATGTAATCAGTAACTTAGATAGGATCTTAGGGTTTCTACTAGTTTAGAAACACACGTAATAGCATAAGTAGGATTGTGGAGGTAGGGAGTTTTGAGTTAACTCCTCCACGATCACTCAAACTTGTCAAAACATAGGTGTCATTCTTCAAGGGAGAAAATCCATCTTTGTAGAAGGTGAACTGGGAAGATCCACTCAAACCAGAGTTAAGCATGAGGTCGTGCGAGATTGAGTAGAGGAGATACCCCTCCGATATTCAATTGAGCATCTAGCAGAATCGGTGCACGTACAGGGACTTATTAGTAATTTTTGGTGCTTTTGAGTTTCGGGCTTTGTTACCCTGCCCATGCGCATTGATTCGACCTGCGACTGTTCCCCCAGACCCTTTATGCAAAGTTGGTAACCTTAGTATCCAGACTCTAGGATTCATACACAGGTGACGGTGGAAGGCTATTTCCACTGTACCTAGGACAGACGTGGGAGGAAATCCCTTGCAGTTATTTGGGAGGGCGGTTGGTGATTCAAACGCTTGCACCTTAAGACTCTATATTGTGGACCCCGGGTAACTATTCTTCATCCTTAATTGGTTTGTTTTGGGCCCTAATCATCCCAGAATTCCCTCCGAAAGGCATCTGTTTTCTTGGTTTGGATTACCTAGGACCTTTCTAGTGGTGTGCTCTTTGTGCTACTTGTTCTTAGTTGGCGTTAGAGATTTATTGCTCGTTGAGTTGGAAACTATGGATAGCATTACGGTGAGCACCAATCAAGGGAATCCTTTCCAAGGGGATCTTTGTGCTTTTCCATTCATTGGAAACGTTGGTACTCCCTTAATGGCTACCTTGAATCATATGGGATTCACTATAGGGATACCAGTTTGGTTGTTTCCACTCCGAACACCGTGGATGCTCCTAATGCTTCTCAAGTAAGCACCTCACATCAAGAGCATCAGGACCCTATGCCTTCTTCGCTAGTAACATCTTCTCCTCCTCCTTCTACCTCATGTGGTGAAAGTAGTAATACTAGTAACCAACAATATAAAAGGAATAAACGGAAGAAGAATAGGGAGAAGATTCCAAAGCAAGGGGGAAGCCACCCAGTCTCTAGAGGTCATGCTGGGGAAACCTACCGAACCTCTAGCAGTCATGTTGGGGGAACTATTTCAGTCATTGAAAATCATACTAAACCTATGCAACCAGCCTCTCGAGGTCATGCTGGGGGAAGCCACCCAGCCTCTGGAGGTCATGCTGGGGGAACCTACCCAACCTATGGTGGTCATGTTGGGGGAGCTATTTCAGTCACTATAAATCATACTGAACCTATGCAAACATCCTCTGGAGGTCATGATGGGGACAGCCACCCAGCCTCTGGAGGTCATGCTGGGGGAAACTACCAAACCTATGGTGGTCATGTTGGGGTAACTCTTTCGGTCACTGTAAATCTTACTGAACGTATGCAACCAGCCTCTGGAGGTCATGCTGGGGGAATCCACCTAGCCTCTGGAGTTCATGCTAGGGGCACTTACCCAGCCTCTGGAGGTCATCCTGGGGGCACTTACCCAGCCTCTGGAGGTCATCCCGGGGGTAAAATTCCAGTCACTGCAAATCATACTGAAATTATGTCTTCAACCAATCTTGGTCATGTTGAGGACATGTCATTGATCACTTCTAGTCATATTAATGGCAAGTCACCAGTTAATGTGAGTCATACTGGAGACACTAAGTCAGCCGTTGCAAGTCATCCTGAGAAAGTTGACATTGTCGACAAACCTAATAAACAGAAGCTCAAGATCCCTTGTAAGTTTTGCGAGGGAGACCACCTGACCTATTTGTGCCATGTACTTCTAGAAGTGCAAAAATTGTGGTGGGTTGGAATAATGAAGTCTTCCTACCATGTCATTTATTTACATAAGATGCATTAATTAATCATTTTTGGTTAATTCTATGTAATAGACTAGGAAACTGCCATTGTGTGGACCACAACGCAACATGGGAGGATCAAATACATCCAAGGTGTGGACCACAAGCCACCTAGGCCACTTGGGTGCCTTCCTAAAAAATTATGGATAAGATTTAGCTAGGAAAGGCGCATTTTTTGAGTTTTAGTGCTTTTTACTTCTTTTTAACCTATGGGGAAAAGCTAGTCTACCTAGGAAACTTGTTTTTTGCACCCATGACTTTGCTTAATTATTTTTCCTTCCAAAATTTGTATTTGGCATTGTTTTCCATCATACATCACCTTCAAATCACTAATTAGGCAATTCGTGAGCTTTTGGAGAGTTTTGGAAAGTCTACTAATACTTGCCACTTAGGGGGGATTGTAGCTCGGGTTTTCACCCCTGCTTGTGCAAAAGGTAACCTACTAAGGGAAGGGACCCTTAGTAGCAGGTTGAAGGGAAGTGATAAAAAACTAAACTAATCATAAAAAAAAACAATCTGATCTAACATGTGCATGAGATTACAAAAATAACTTAAAGCAATAAACAATAGATTTTCAAAGCAGTAGAATAAAGAATCTTTAATTTTTGTATTATGGGCAAGCAAGGGCTTGCAAAAGATTTACCTCAGGAATGAGGTTGGTGAAGCTCTGACAATGTGCTCTGGAGCTCCTTTGGATCCGTACTCTCCTCCTCAATGCTTTCGGTGGAGGTTAAGACTTGTGTCTTCTCAAGGGAGGCCAAAGCTCAAAGATGGATGGCTAAGGCTTGACAAAATTTTAGCAGAATAAGGGTAGAGTAGTTGAGGGATATTTGAAATGAGGGGCCTCCACCCCTTTTATAGACTTAGATTAGGGTTTTGGGGCTTTTTACGGTTTTTTCTCTCTTTTTTTTCTTTTTTTCTTTTGAGTTTTATTCCCTATTATTTTGATTTTGACTCTCTTTTGGGGTTTTGGTATGTTTTTGAGGGAATTTTGGGTATTTTGGTACCCATTTTCGGTTTTCTGGGGTTTTGGAGGCTAGGCTGGTAGGAAATTTGGTCAACAGAGGTGTATGTCCAAAGGGATGAGCTGGTGAGCACTTTTTTGGTGTTAACAGATTGCCCCCTAATGTGTGAGGGCAAGAGCTCATCGTATGGCTGATGGACATCATAAGTACTGTGGTTTTCCTGGGTGATAGGCATTGGGATGGAGGAGAGCACGAACTTGTTGGAGACCGGAACACAAGTTCTGTACTAACTGCCAAGAACTAAAAATACATATCTTACTAAGGAGTATCTCAACATATGGATGAGGTGGGCATACCCATGCTCATTGTCAAAATATAATAATGAGGTCCAAGAAGGGGGACCAGAATCATACATGAGAAAAAATTGTTGTGTACATCATATTGGTCCAGAGGGGATGCAAATCAGGGACATGCCCATGGTCTGACCATGTTTGATGTGAAGAACTGATACACTGGAAAACATTCGTCACTCTGATTGTGGGACCATAATGAATGATAAAAATGTTGGATCTGAAGGTGTCCAACAACTGTGAGTCAAAGAAGCATGCAACTGAGGTGCTTCCATAAAACTATCACCAAGCGCAGCCCGGATATCTACAGGAACATGAGACTAGTTGTTTCCTCAAGTAGATTCACAACTGTGCTAGAGTCAAATGATATCTGGGGACTTCAACTAATAACTGAAACAACCGATACCCTGTGTGAATCCCAATGGTGCGATCAAGGTGTTGACATCGAGCATGTGAGAAAGAATCATTTGGAGAGGCACTAAGGACTCCTTTCAAAATGATCCGTAGGCACTCACCGCTGGTGGTGATGAGTCCAAGGCACAGGGACCTCTGGGTCTATCCTCTGGAATAGATTGGTTGGTGTCGACAGAGGGAGACCTTGCAACTGCCAAGGCAGTGATGTTTCCTTGATAGGAGCGCGAGGTGTACAATCGAAGTGTGATGGTACTGATGGTGGGAGTAACATACTGTGGGGAAGGGGAATAACTGGGGTCAAGGAATAGGTGGACTCAAACTTACTTTGTTCAAAGCATGACAACATGGCTTGACCTAGCAGCATATGAAACTAACTTTGGGTATGGGGATCATAGCTTAAGGGATCAGGAATGAGTACTGCAGTGGGAAGGACTCAAGAGGACCAAATTATGGATCATATCAGGAGACTCTCAGGGTGACATATTGCAGAATACTCTGAACAAAGGCGACCAAACTGGGGAAGCTGCCATGATAGTGTGATTATATATGCTTTGGTGTGGCACTAAGAGGCACCGTTGGGGCCTTCTTCATGGTTGTAAGGAGCTCAAAGAAGGGATAAAAGTGTGCTCATAAAATGGTATTGTCTTGTGTATTTGTGCGAGCCCATGACAGTTAATGCTCGTAAGTGCTTTCATTTTTAAGGATTCTGAAAGCGATAAGTGTTAAATTTTTAGAATTTACTTCAATCTGATCTAGGATCTTAACTGAGAGAACAACATGTACAGCAAATCTACAGCATATCAATCATGGACACAATAATTCAAGCACATAAGAGACACAGAGTTTACTTGGGGAAAACCATAAAGGTGAAAAACCCCAATAACTTCCTCAGAGATAGATAGAGCAATGATACAACTAGAATACAAGAGATAGTCTTCTCCTAGCAGCAGAGCCTCCTCCTCCACAAGTGCGCCACTCTCCCAAGTGTGAGTGAGAGAATAGAATGTGTAAAATGAGAGAGACACACTCTCTATTTATACACTAACTTGACTTGACCTTTACTCAACTAGGTCGGCCTCAACTTAACCACTTAACATAATGCTGACTGGGTCGACCCCCACTAGGGTGGTCTAATAACCCTTTGACCCACACGGTTGACCCCCAATAGGGTGGTCTAATAACCCTTTGACCCACATGACTTATACAGGGCCGACCCCAACAAGGTGGTCTAATAACCCATCAAGTATAAGTTACGACACTTACAATATAAATGACAACACTTCCATATAGAGGAATAATAACATCTCTATAGGAATACAATATACATATATGTGAAATACATTCCGAAGTTACATATACATCAACACTCCCTCTTAACTAGGAAGGTATTTCTCGACACAGATCTTCTAGCACAAGTCTTCTTCTCTGGATCATCGTCACTGGATAATCGTCATCGAGTCATCATCATCGTCACTGCTGCTGCTATCTCAATCAATCTCTGAATCTACTCATCATAGGAAGTTCTACAGAGCCAATCCTTTCTTATACTGGATGTAGGCCCACCACCTACAGGTCTTCGTCATCACTGGCCATACTGTGGAATCCTCAGGACTTATTACGTGCGTCACAAAACCTCGAAAGAGCATCCCAGGCTGTTACGAGCACACGGCTCTACCTATAGGATCTCCCAAGGCCATATTATATGTGATCTCACCACAAAACCTCGCAAGAGCATCCTAGGCTATTACGAGCACACAACTCTACCTATAGGATCTCCCAGGGATAGATTATATGTGCTCACCACAAAACCTCGCAAGAGCATCCCAGGCTATTACGAGCACACAGCTCTACCTATAGGATCTCCCAGGGACAGATTATATGTGGTCATGGAAAAACCTTGCAAGAGCATTCCAGGGCTTATTACGGGCACACAGCCCAACCTATCAGATCTCCCAGGAACATATTATATGCCATATGACAAAACCTCGAAAGAGCATCTACCAGATATCCCAGGGCCAGATTATATGCCATAGGAAAAACCTTAAAAGACTATCTGCAGATCTCCCAGGGCCAAATTGTATGTCCTCCCAGAGCAAAACCTCGAAAGAGCATTTGCCAGATATCCCAGAGCCAAATTATATGCCATAGGCAAAACCTCGAAAGACTGTCTGCAAATCTCCCAGGGCCAAATTATATGCTCATCTGCACAACCTGATCCACGGCCATAGAGTATCAACCTGATACTCACCATACATCATCCTGATGTATACATGATCATCATCACTGCAACATCCTGCTGCAAGTCTTCTGGAGCAACATCCTGAAGCTCGTCATCCACGATCATCCTAATCATATCATGCATCTACTTGATGCATACCAAGTATCTACCTGATACATATAATCATACATGATCCACCTGATCATACAATGTATCCACCTGATACAAGTACAAATACATGATCCACCTGATCATACATGATCTACCTGATCATACAATGTATCCACCTGATACATATAAAGATACATGATCCACCTGATCATACATGATACATATCAACATACATGATCTACCTGATCATACAATGTATCCACCTGATACATATACAGATAGATGGTCCAAGAATCCAACATGATGCATATACAAAATACATACAAATGATCCAACCGATCATATACAGCATCCAACATGATGCGTACATACATAAATGATCCAACTGATCATATCCAGCATCCAACATGATGCATACATACATATACATATAAATGATCCAACTAATCATATCCAGCATCATCCTGATGCATATACAGATCAGTAACTGGAGCATCGTCCTGATGCTCATCATCCAGCACTTACATCCACAGCCATGTGAGGATCCTCCTTCCAACATGCTTGGAATGGCCTCTGCAAATGTGTCCATCACTTCTTCCTCGAAGTGTCATCAATCCGAAGAACACCAAGCCTCTCTCTGATGTACTCGAACTTCACTCTAGCTAGTGGTTTCGTCAGCACATCTGCAATCTGCTCATCCGTCGCAATGTATAGGAGCTTCACAGCTCCTCTCTGCACCATATCCCTGATATAGTGATATTTGATTTCTATGTGTTTCTACCTATCATGAAACACTGGGTTCTCAGACAGCTTCACACAACTCTGTTTATCACAAAAGATACCAGTAGCATCCAATGGGAGATCAAATAAATCAGATAGTATCTTCTGTAGCCATACTGCCTCACAACTAGCTGAATAGGCTGCAACATACTCTGCCTCAAGTGTACTCAGTGCTATGCAGGACTGCTTCCTGCTAAACCAAGAGATTACACCTGATCCCATACTGAAGCAGCATCCAGATGTGCTCTTCCTATCTGCAGCACTGCCAACCCAATCTAAATCAACATAACCCTGCAAGTTAAACTTTTGATTTGCTTCATACTTGAGCCCATAATCCACTGTACCCTTCAAGTACCTCAGAACATGCTTTATAGCAACCAGGTGAACACTCCTCGGATCCATCAGGAACTGGCTCAATGTGTTCACCGCAAAGCAAATATCTGGTCTCGTGTTCGTCAGGTACATCAAGGATCCAACCATCTAACGATACATATAGACATCAACCGGCTCAGATGAAGCATCACAAAGAAGCTTCAGATTCGATGCCATAGGTGTGGCCATGGCCTTGCAATCCATCATCCCGAACCTCTTCAAGAGCTCTACTGCATACTTCCCTTGTCCAAGGAAGATTCCATCTGCACTCTACCACACCTCCATGCCAAAAACGAATAGTGCATCATCCCCAAGTTGTTCATCTCGAACTCGGCAGCAAGCTTCCGCTGCGTGTAGACAATCAATCTATCTTCACCTGTAACAAACAGGTTATCCGCATACAAAAGTAGTATCACTGGATTGCCTTCCTCAACCTTGTAGTAAAGGTTGGAATCTGCTTTACTCTTGGTAAAGCCCAAACTAGATAGAAATCTGTCTATCCTACCAAGTTCTGCACACATATATGACTACACCATTCAAGAAGGTTGTCTTGAAACCCATCTGGTGTATCTTCTATTTCATCACTTGTATATTTCTCTATGCTGCCATTTGCAGCATGCTTGATCTGATAGTTCCATTTGGAAGTCACAACAGACTTCCCTTCAGCTCTTGGGATTGCATCCCAAACATTGTTCTTCATGATCGACGGATCATGGCATTCTTCCCGTATCCTGGGAACTTCAATATCTTCAATAGATAATTTTGTTGCTTGAACAAATGTTGTAGTCCTTCTTTTGTAGGTGAAGGTATACGGTTTTTTCTACAAAACAAGTTAAATTGCATGATTAGAAACATCTCATAATTTTCAGACAAATTCTTACACATAAAGAAATATGTCATACAGTCATGCAATTATCTTATCCAATGCTTCAATACAACATTTATCCATGTTCCACAACTTTCTAGATGCCTTCCAGTCTCTACCAGAACATTGTTAAGAGTTTGCACTACTCCCAACAAGTCAGCAGAGAGGTTTCATTCTAGATAAGTAGCACTCGAATGTTGTACAGTTCCATAGGCCACTTACCCATCACATGCATATTAGTAGTATACTGTTCATTAATGCAATCATTCTAATATGCACAATACATATCCTAAGTCTAGGAACATGAGCATATACATCATTGAACAATTTTATTTAAACAAACAAATATGCAAGAAATGATAATTAAAAATACTTATCTTTGTTTGGTTACTGGGTGGACTCCCTCTGAGTCTTTGCTTCCTTGCAGGAGCTTCTAAAGTAGCTTCTTCTACACCTTTTTGTTGTGGAATGTAGAAAGATGGTCAACTCCCTTTGAATATCTGCATCCTTGCAGAAACTACTGAAGTGTGCTCCTTTGCTTTCTTGCAGGAACAACTGGAGTGTGCTCCCTCTTGATCTTTGCTTCCTGGAATACCTGTCCTTGAAATTACATCCATCCTTAATCACTGTGTATGCTTATTAGTATCATCATTGTGTTATCCTTGAGGTCTCATACATAATCACACATTTATTAGTATAATCTTAATACTATCAAAACACAATAATCTTAAACATGTATAGTCATGATCATTCATAGATAATAAACATTAGTATTCAAGGTTTCAGGGAAGTCTTCTTTTACTCATGCATATTCTTATTTGATCATAGGACTCTTCTAATTAGTTAAATCATCAATGCATAAACCCGTGATTACTCAAACCTATACCTTCATAATTCTTCTGGTTAGTCATATCATCAATTATGGTAAGAAACATAATATGCATACAACCATGACTATTCAAACCTATGACTTCATGAATAATCATTATCGACAACACAACAGTATAAGATCCTAACACAAGGTAGGATTCTAGCTTGATATAGGAAAAACATACCTGGATTAGCATGCTAGCTAGTTATGTATAACATACCCGCATAATGTCTTTTGGTTCTCTTCAGTGACTTGTGCTAGTAAACTGCATGTCTCATAGGTTAACCATTGTAGGACCAAGTTATACATACCTAGAAAGTAGATCTTCTATGTGATCCATGACAATGGATGAATCTTTGTCTTCATGTCACCATGATCATATGTTCTTGAAGTAGAACATGATTTGTCTTTCTTGGTGTACCTTTTATGTTAGCGAACAACATAAACCTCATACAACATCACAATGCATTAGTACATTCATAAGTGTCAAAACCTTAATCAATGAATATCTTCTATTAAGGTGATACGACAAGTCTACTAATTAAACAAGATTGTACTGTAATGATATGAAGACAAACATATGATAAAATTAACCATGAAATGTACCTGTAAGCCATACATGTCAAGATTGCTTGTAATCTTCTTATGGAAGGCCATAGCCTCATCTCCCTCTGAGACAGGAACTTCTTCACTTATGCAGGTGACCAATCCATCTTCTTCTAGGATTAACCCAATCCACTTGATTTGCAAGAATTGGACTTGGAGCTGGATTAGGGTTTGTCAAGGAAACCCCAAAAATTCAAACTTTGAATTTCAAACTTCCGAAAGGATAGAAATACGCGCCTTGATGATCTGATCAAGTTGGTATATTCAGAATTTGAAAATTGCAAAGTTTCACCCCTTGAAATTGCCTTTTAGATTTCTGGATTCACTCGGAGGACCCTGAATTAGGGTTTGAGTTTCTCGGAGCTTCACGCAACCAAAAGATTTGATTCAAAGCTCTAAGCTTCGATTTTTCTGAGGAGCTTCCATCCGTGGTCACAGATTTCCAAAATTCCAAGTTTTACAGAAGCCCTAATTTTCCATCTTTCCGATCAAAGTCCCGAACTGGGGTTTGATCAAGCCCGGCCTTCTTCCCAACCAAAAAATATGATCTTGGTCTCTAAATTTCAATTTTGATGAGTAGCATCCATCCGTGGTCTCCGATTAGAGAAATTCCAACTTTCTCCGAAGCCCTAAATTCTGGAAGCCATGAATGAAGGTGCTCAAAAATAATTCTGTTTTGATAGAAATATGTACCTGATTGTTTCTAGTGCAACTCCAAACTTTTCAATCCACAGGGTCTGAAAACATTTCTCGAGATAGCCTAACCTGTTGTCTTTCCATCCCGATAGGTCTGACCTCAATTGGATTCTCTGAGAGAGAGTTATGCCAAGTGTCGCAATGTCACCTGTTTATGGGATAATACAGGAGAGTGAACTTGTATGGCATGCCACATGTCACTAGTTCAACTTCTGCCTCTGAAAACTTTTCCTGAGATAGCCCAACCTGTTATATTTCCATCCCGACCAGTCTGACCTTAATTGGATTCTCTGAGAGATAGTTATGCCAAGTGTCGCAACGTGACCTGTTTATGAGATAATACAGGAGAGCGAGCTTGTACGGCGTGACATGTGTCACTGGGTCAACTTTGGCCTCTGAATTTTTTTTTTGCGATAGTATAGTCTATGTACTACCTGTCACTTTTTACAAAATTTCATTTGGAGCTTCCTAGCCCAATTTATGACCTTGTTCCCAAAGTCACCTGATTTTGACTCAGATCTGGAAGAGACAGAAACCCTATATTGTACAGATCATAAATCACAAATTACAACAAATTAGAGGTTGTCCTTTGGACAAACGGTACATGGGGATCTGATCTTCGACCTGTAAAAGTTTCAGATCCGAAAAATTTGCCGAAATGGATTTATAGCGAAAGTTCTACGATGACTATTTTTTTCTATATCAAGCCCTAGCATCATAAGTGCAACAAGTGTCATACATGCCATATCATGCCTTCTTTAAGGCTAGCTCTGATACCATGTTAAATTTTCAGAATTAACTTCAATCTAATCTAGGATATTAACTGAGAGAACAACATGTACAGCAAATCTACAGCATATCAATCATGGACACAATAATGCAAGCACACAAGAGACACAGAGTTTACTTGGGGAAAACCATAAAGGTGAAAAACCCCAATAACTTCCTCAGAGATAGATAGAGCAATGATACAACCAGAATACAAGAGATAGTCTTCTCCTAGCAGCAGAGCCTCCTCCTCCACAAGTGCGCCACTCTCCCAAGTGTGAGTGAGAGAATAGAATGTGTAAAATGAGAGGGACACACTCTCTATTTATACACTAACTTGACTTGACCTTTACTCAACTAGGTCAGCCTCAACTTAACCACTTAACATAATGCTGACTGGGCCGACCCCCACTAGGGTGGTCTAATAACCCTTTGACACACATGGCCGACCCCCAATAGGGTGGTCTAATAACCCTTTGACCCACATGACTTATACAGGGCCGACCCCAACAAGGTGGTCTAATAACCCATCAAGTATAAGTTACGATACTTACAATATAAATGACGACACTTCCGTAATAGAGGAATAATAACAACTCTATAGGAATACAATATACATATATGTGAAATACATTCCGAAGTTACATATACATCAACAATAAGGAGACTCTGAAATGATGGAAATGTACCGTCTTGTGGATTTGTACGAGCCTAGGATGGTGATTGCTCGTGGTTGCTTTCACTTTTAGAGAGTCTGAAAGCAGTAAGAGGACTCCAAAGGGGTTCTTTTTCGTGTGTTAGTCTCCAAAGCCCGAAAAAGCGTAAAAGGATGCAGTGAAGAACTCTTCTAGCCGAATGTGACTAGAGTATTCATTTTTCGTAATTAGTCTACAAGGTCTGGAAAAAGGGTAAACTTATACCAGGTAGATGCCCTTTCAGATACTTTTAGCGAGCATGAAAGGAAGCAAGATTGCTCAGCGATCTTTTCATTGTTTTAGGAGTTAGAAAAGAGCTTAAAAAAAACTCCCTAAGTGCCTTTTTCGTAAAGGAATTGCTCAGCCCGAAAAAGGGATAAACTTATACAGAAAAAAAGTAATGGTGAGGCAAGGAGGAAGTGTTCAATGAAGGGATGAGTATGGGGACTAAGCACAGTGATAGGGGGGAAACACTGATGGGGCCCCCTTGCGGGTTGATGAATGATAGCAAAACAACACCATAATTGGGGTATGGATGGAGTGGATGGCTCATGTATAAGTTGTGATGTACAAGCTTGTAAAAACTCGGCAGCGGCCGATGTGGCATGCAAACCGAGGCGGCAAGGTGTAGGGGCACAATGTCGGAAAGTTTTCTGGTGAGAGCGAGAAATGATCTCAAGCCTCATCATGAGTGCGGAAAATTGAATCTAGCGATATAAAGAACATCCAAAATGGACAACAGGCGATGTGGCACACAAACCGAGGCAACGAGGGGCATGTAAAAATGCCTAAAATATTTAGAGGTGAGAGCGAGAAATGATCTCCAGCATCATCACGAGCGCGGAAAACTGAATCCTGCGATATAAAGAACATCGAAAATGGACGACATCCAATGTGGCACGCAAACCAAGGTGACAAGGGGCATGTAAAAATGCCCGAAAGATTTAGAGATGAGAGCGAGAAATGATCTCCAGCATCATCACGAGCGCGGAAAAACTGAATCCAGCAGTGCAAAGCTATGAAAAACGAAGGTCAAATGACTCTTGAATGGTCAAAGGAAAAACAAGGTTTTTTTTAAATTTTTAAATGGCTATAAATAAAGGTGAGCCCACCAAGCCAAGGATGCAGTGGTGGGGAGAAATGATGACCCGCGGGGGTGAAATACTAGGTGTATCAAATCAAATCAAATATACAAGTGACACATGACCTCAAAAATGGTTGAGATCACGAATGTGAAAAAGTGAGCAAGGTTAATGGCCTGCCCCCATGCTATGTGCATGGGGTTTGTGATTGTGGATCACATATGTGTTGGTTTGAATGATGGGCTCATTGAAGTGTTGAGATAGATGTGATGGGGTAGGGTCAAAATGATTGATCATGCCCCCTATCCCAGGTTCGAGGTAATCTATTATGTCTTCGAACTTAGAGGTGTCAATGTGGGACAAATGTTGTCTTAGAGAGGGATCAACAGGACATTGACCAACTACTAGAGGGGGGTGTACCATGAGGCTTTGGGTCGTGGTGGCATACTGAAGTGATGATCTAATGATGGGGGATTCCCTTCGCTGGTTGGATGCCCCCAGTATCGCCGATCATGAATGACGATGATGATCAGTAGGAAAGGTTTTGGGCCTGCCCCCATGCTGTGGACATGTGGTTTACTCTTTAATTTGAAAAGGTTGAATATGTGGGTCGGAGGGATTAATGCAAGGGGTCGACCGGACATAGGGGTCTCCATTAGAAACCATGTAAATTGTGTTAATATCCTCCGAGGAGGAAGATGGCGGGGGATGAATTTCCTCAATGAGAGAAGGGGATATCTCTAGGTCATCATTATTCAATTCGTATCGAGCTACTCTATAATTCGGGAGGTCGGGGCAGTGGTGTGAGTAGTGACCATATATTCCACAGATAGCGCAAGTGTGGTTAGTACGCAATGCCTTGTTGCGTTGATGGGATGGGAGGTGTAGTACGAGTATGGGGATGTTGGGGCCATTGTCCAAGGTCTACATGTGTTTTTGGAGATCCGGCAACTGGGGACAGTTGTGGGTGGCATGGCCGATATCATCACACAAGGAGCACTTAGGGGGTGCTCACAGAGGTGGTTGGGGTGCCACCGGGTTTCTCGTCGGAGGGACAATATAGTTTTGCGGGCCTCTGCCCCCAGCTTGTTTGGGTGGTGGTGGGAGAGGGTCTGTAGTAGATGTGGATGATGCGCCAGAAGGAGGACAATTAGGCATGTTTGCAACTCCTGGGGGTGGGCAGTTGGAAGTGTTGATAGGTTGAACTGGTTGAAGGATGACTTGTGGTGTTGGTGGAGGGGTAGGGGCATGTAAATACTACACGGATAGACCTAGGGTTAAACCAGGGAGTTTCAAAGTGGCCATCACTGGGGTACTAATCACTCCAGATGGTGAGAATAAGAACGATCGTATGGATGGGTGTTTCCCCAACGTAACTTGGTACCGACGATGGTTGCGGTAGTAAAGGCGGTTGCTGGTTGGGCGTTGTGTGGTTGGAGGAAATTGTGCAAAGATCAGATATCTCAGTTATCTTTACAGGGGGCGAAATGGTTTGGAACGTGGAGGTCATGGGTGATTCCAAGTATAACCTGGGTCTGACGGTGGAGACTAATGATGTAGGAGCATTGTGCACGGGTTGTTCAATAATGGGAAGAACGTTCTCAGGGGTAGCTGGAGCATTAGGATCATAGTATGTTATTTGGTCTATTTTGACCACACGTCCCTCATGGAGGAACATCATGATGCGGAAGACGGATGAAGTGATGGCTTTCATAGCATACATGTAACTATGACCAAGCAAGAGGTTGTAATCAAGATGTGCATTGATAACCTCTATATCGATTAGGACCGTTTTTCCCGCTAGCTGAACGGGAACATTGGCCAAAAGGCCTTGAGGTTGAGTTGCACGGCCATCATAAGCTCTTAATGCAGTTGTTGATGGCTGTAGAGTGGGAGATCCAAGATTCTTCCAAACAAACGTTGACATAACGCAAGTGGAGGTGCCTTCATTGATGATGCATCGATGGATGACGAGGTTCCGAACTGATACAAAAACCAAGAAAGCTAGTGTCGAAGGAAAACGTGGTTCAGCTTGGTCTAAGTCGAATGCCATCAATCGTGAGTCGTTGGGGTCTATTGCACCGATGGTGGATAACAAAAATTTCCTCTGTGCAGGACAGTTCTTTAGGACTTCCAAGGCAGATATAGTAGTGAGGGATTGCGCTAGATCTTCTACAATATTATAATTTGTTGCGGCACGAGCGTTAGGATTGTTGTTGATCCGCCGTAGTGGGAAGCGAGGGGCTTTAGGGGCCCCTTTGTCGTGTGGCGGGGGTATGCGTAAGGGTTGATCTGTGGGAAGAGCGTTAGCAATAGTATCAACGGGGAGGGTTCGGGGTTGGATCTCTATTGATTTCAATGCATTTGAAGATTGACGTTGGTTGATGACATCATGAGGAGATGATGGGTACCCGAATCTGTCGGTTGGTTTGTCTGTGTAGCATATGTGATTTGCTGAGGTGTTTGTGTGATTCTCTGGGGGGGAGCTGGTGGTTGGGTATTTACTATTCCTTGCATGGGAAAGGGATTATGCAGCACCATGGGAGGTGGATGGGGGTTGGATTGTGTAGGAGGAGCGGCCTGTCCTTGGCGTTGGGCGTCGTCCGTCCAAAGTTGACGGGCATGATCTAAATGCGGACAATTGTGTGTATAGTGGCCATAGACTCCACATATGGAACAAGGATGGTTCATTCGTACATTGGGATTCTTGCCCTAACGTGGTGGCCTATCAATATTTTGGTCAGGTGGGGTGGCATTGTTGTTTTTGGGGGGGTTTGGTTGTTGAATGCCTTGGTCTAGAGGTTGGTTAGTCCTACGGTTCCATCCTCTTCCTTTATTCTATTGGCCTTGCTGGTTGTGTTGAGTAGGCTGGTTTTGCTGTGGGTTTTGTTGGGCATAAACTTGCCCTTGGGGGTTGAGAGGATTTTGTGGCTGATCAGGTGGTGAAGGTGTCGGCTATGGGTAGTAACCGGGATGTGCTTAAGGTTGAACCAGTGCAGGTGGGGTTGGCAATGGATGATAAACTAGAGGAGCTTGTGGTTGCGTAAGTGGGGCTTGCGGAGGGTAGTAAGCCAACTGAACTTGGGGGTGTGGATGTGCTGGATGAGGTGGGTGTTGATACAAGGTGGGTTGGCCCACAGGAGGATTATAAGGTGAGTGTACATGGCCGTAACAATGCTGTGGGCATGATGGTCCATGAGTATGAGGAGTTCGAATGACAAGGGAATATGATGTAGTCACTCCAGAATGGGACGTGGTACGTGAAAGATCAGGGCCAGAAGGAGTGAGCATAGCCATGTACGGTTGAGTGCATGATTCTACATGCCCGATGATGCCATCGGTGGCATGGGATTCTCCCAAGGCATCGCTCTAGTAGGCGTCGGTGCGAGGGGCATCTGGTAAGATAAAGTATAGGTAGCCATATTGGGCATAGATAAGATCAAATTGTTGGGCTTTGAGGATGGCTTATTCCTTAGACTGAGGTCGCTCGGGGGCCACATCCTTCGCGATGGTTGGTATGAGAGACTTCAGGAACCAGTCTAAGAAAATACGATCGTCCAAGTTGATCTTACATAAAGTACTCCGTTTACGCCATTCATGGATGTGGTCCGTGATATGGGTGGTCATATTCTATCTACAATATAAGAGGATCTCTACACCGGCATCGTAACGAATGGGTAACTAGAAGAATTGCAGGAAAGTGGAAGCAAGAGATGTGAAATAAAGGTGGGTCCCACGAGGTTGGTCAATATACCACTTAGCTGCAGCTCTAGTGAGGGTTCTTTGTAGTCTTCAGAGGCAAATGGAGTCGTCCACGATGGAGTTAGAGGAACACCATAAGTGGAAAGACATGATATGATTTTGAGGGTCTTCTCCTCCCTTTCCCTCGAATTTGGGGATGTCCAAGGGCAGTTTGGTGGGAATAGGAGGACATGTAGGATCATGTCTTATAGGATCATTAGTCAACCTAGCCAATTCAAGGAGATTAAGACTGGCCATGAATGGAAAACTAGCAGGAGGATGTGTGGGGGGGGTATGTTTGTCATTGCGGCGATGGTGTGGTCACTATCGCCGATGTGGGGGGAAACGGTATGGACCATAGCGAAAATGGTGGGGTCACTGCCCCTAATGAGCGGGGCAATGGTATGGGACATAGTGGAAATGGTGGGGCCACTTCCCCCAAAGTGTGGGGCAATAGTATGGGCCATAGCGGCAATGGTGGGGCCGCTGCCCCCAGGTATGCTACTAGTCACTAGTGGATTTGTATTGGTGACCAATCCACTCCCTATAGGAATGGATGTGGTGGAGGGGATGTTAGGCATAGGGCCTATAGATGACATGACGGGGATAGACATTGTTGTGGTAGCCGGGTGAGTGGTGGGTCCTCCGCCGACCATCCCGCTAAAAAAGGTGTTGGAAGTCATACCAACCAAGGGGATAGATGGAGCAATATACGTGTTGTATTCTGGTTCTGAATCGAATGTGGTATAAGGGGCATCTGGATCAGGTGATGAGGCTCTACGTCTGTGGTGAGGATAGCCAGGTAGACCATGCTGCGGGGGTTGGCCCCATTGGCGCCGGGACTGTCTTTGGGACTCAATGATGACGATGAGGGTATTCCAAGTGAGGTGTGGTGAGTGAAAAGCTCAAAAAATCCTAGTGCAACTGAGTGTGCACAAGGAGAGCGTAAAAAATACGGCACTTAGGCCAACAACAATGCTCAAAACATGTGTTGCAGCAACTGTGCTACAATCACACGGAGCAGTAATAAAAATGGTCAGAATACCAACAGAAAAAGGCTCCTAAAAAGTGAAAAAAGGTGTACTCACTAGACTCAGGGGAGGTAAGGGAGCAAGAAAATGCCTAACTAAAAGGTATGTTGGTTCAAACTAGGCGTATCCTTTGTAGGGTGATGAAATCCCAGTAAGACAATACAAAAAGTAGAACCAAAGGCCAATGATATCCCCCTACCGGGAGGGACACCGGGTATACAATCCTAGAAGAAAGGCAACTAAGATACCATGTTCATGACACGTCCAGAAAGGTGAATCTATGGCTCCAATCCTATCACCGTGTGGGCCTAAAAGGAATCACCACACGCGGACAATGAGTAGGTAGCCTTCGGTGACTGAATGGATTGATGTATTCCACTAAGGCCTCCGAAACCAGTCTCACCACTTCAACCCTTCTAAGGGAGAGGCCTTTCCGACAAATTGGTTGTAACCATGTCAAAAAATACTAAGGGATTTTGGTACCCTAGATGACAATGACTATGTCTCAAGTGTAAGCAACAAAGGGGTGTTGCTTGGATACCTATCCCCCTTGTCCTACCTAGCTACAAAATTCTTCTGCGTTCCCCAAGTGGGGTTAAAAGTTGGTTGCAGTAAGTAGTTTTTTAGGGATCATTTGAGTTAGGTGACAGAGTGTGTGCAATGATGTTGTTGGAAGCTAGCTAACAAAATAAAAAAGATGGTATTTAAAATGCTAAAAAATGGGAAAAATGCTACAGAGACTAAAAATGAAAATAAAATGTTTATATATATATATATTTTAAACATGTGAAAAATAGTGACAATCAAAAACTAAATTGTGGCTGTGAGTCCGCTCTGTGCGGGGTGCAGCGCGCGTTTGGCGCCATAAAGTGCGATGCTCAGCGCTAGTTGCAGGGTGGTCAGCGCGATGCAGCTTGGGTTTCGGGCAGTAAGTGCGGCGTGCAACGCATATGTGGCGTGCCGTGAACAGCGGTGTGCAGCGCACTTCTCGGGGTGGTATGTGCGATGTGTAGCGCGGCAAGGGGGGTTTGTAGCTGTTTCACAGACAATCGACCGAGAGCGGACTCAAGGCCTGATCTCCCTAGCTTAACGTAAGTCTAGAACAAATAAGACAAAACATAAAATACTTTCCTAGATCGTATAGAAATACAAATGTAAGAGCATATCGTTTACCTTAGATTTGTAGATCTCTTTCTCCTTCGTTGATCCAATGCTCCAGCGCTGCTAGATCGCAAGTAGCTAAACCCTGTTGAACATGTAATAGACCACGAAAAGTGAAAGCATATATCTCATATGATAGATCTAAGCTAACATTTAAGGAGGAAAGCTCTAAACATCATCAAGGAGACAACATTTATGGAAAGCAATTATATTAACTGTATTGAAAAATGACGAGTACAATAGAAGAGAGGATTACAACCATAGCCTTAATGCTTCAAGATTTTTCTGACAAGCCATGCCAAAGCTCCTAGAGAGAAGTAGATGTTCCCCAAGATAGAGTGTTAGATCTATTGGGCTTGATTTCACCAGCATAAGAGTACCATAGACTTCCTCTCTTAGCATGGGAGTGAGCTTCAATTAAATAGGACTAAGTGAATGGTATATGGATAGGATAGGTTGAGACATGATAGGAGAGGCTTAAGGGATCCTTCCATGGTGTTAGGAATCGAGTGTAAGCTCCCCAAGAGGTTAGGGATAGAGTCCCAAGTCAGCAAACTTAAAGAAGAGACTCGAAGAAGCTATTTTTTCCTATTAACTGACTTCGTCGCACCCTGTAATGGAGCAAGGTGAGACGTCGCATGTTGCATGAGTGAAACTTGCAACGATCTCTCAAAACCTAGTACAAATGGGTACAAATCCTTCCAGGTCAAACACTCATTCAAGGTGACTCCACGGGTGTATACACTGAATTTCATGATGGAAAGATTTTAGGTGTAACAGAATGCCCCCCAAAGCATGAAGCTGTTTAAAGATTGTACAAGTGAAATGTTTTGACAGAAAGAATGGCAATGGACTTGTCGGATGAAGGACACTTCTGCAGTACAGCTGACTCTGAACTGACAATCTCATATGATGCACAACATGGCTGTCGACCAATACAATGCAGATCCATGGTAGTAATGACCGATTGAACACAATCATGGCTACTAGAGACAAGCATAGATCCATGATGAGATGGTAACACAGCCACGACCAATACAAATGTGGATCCGTGTGATACAACTCAATACAAACTCCATAGCAACCTGGATAAAACATGACTCTCCAAGGTCTTCAAGTTGAACCCGCAATGATACAAATCTATCCATGTGATTACAAATGTCTTGACGTCGAACATGGTAGAAACCACTTGATTACTGGTCATTGATGTATACCGTTAACAAGTGTGAGGGAAATCACCATTAATGTCAATGATCCCCAAGGTATCACAATACATATCACCAAGCGTGAATAAGTGAGTTGACGTTGAACGCAAGATGAAATCTTTCAATTAAGAGTCAATGATGTAAACTCATGTTCAAAGCGAGGTAACCTGCCATTAAGGCATGCAGGGCCAAGATACTTGTTTGGTTTCTAGATTCAATCCTTGGATGATGAGTTGATGTCGACAAGGATGAATCCGTCGAAGGAGGGCCATGATGAATCCCCCATCAATCAACATGAAATATGAAAAAATATGTGTAGAGTGAATCAGATGGTACAGTAACATGCGTGATTGAATCAGAGCAAACCAACATGATTGAAGGTGTACTGACTGCAAATAATGGATAGTGAAAGTATTCTTGAACATGGGCATGGCATGAATTGGCAGTATTGACATGACAAGTACGACACTAAATCTTAATGAAACTAATGATGGAATCTTTCTTTGAATTACTCAAAGGAGTAATAAGACTCAAGAAGTAAGCGGAACTCGAGGACAAACAGATGATCCAAGTGATGAATGCAAATGTAGATGAGTGCCATGCTCAAGAACGACTAAGTACTACCACTGATAAAGGTGTAATACAAAAGGTTTCCTTTTTTCCCCATCATGAACGATGAGTGCCTCATGTGTCTTTTACGAGCTTGATGAGGGTAACCAGATGCTCGGTATAGCTCATCTCATAGATGAGTCCAATCCCAAATATTTTCCGAACGTGGGATACGAGGGGTTCGTCCCATGGCGGGCCCTTCAATGTGAGAGTTTAACGAGTATATAGAAGGTAAACTCGGTCGTCATTTCATGTTTAGAGAGTCTGAAAAGAACTAAAGAAGACTCCAATGGTCCTTTTTTGTAAAGTTAGCCTCATCACCTGAAAAAGGGTAAAACAACGCGGGAGAGGACTCTTCCAGTCATGACTGGCTGGAGTATACCATTTTCGTAACTAGTGCCCTCTGGTCTGAAAAAGGGGTAAACTATAATTAGGAAGACAGCCGTTTAGATTCTTTTACAAGTGTGAACGCGACAAGCTCGCTTGGCAATCTTTTCGCATTTCGAGAGCCTTAAAAAAGCTTAAAGATAGACTTTGGGGGGTTCCTGTTCTGTAGGAGTTTAAAGAGCCTGGAAAAGTGATAAATCACAACTCGGTAACGTATTCTCATAGTTTCAAGAGGACGAGAAAGAACAAAGAGTAAGCTCATGATCATTAAATAATTAAAATCTAATGAAGTGAAACGATAAACGACAAAATACAAAAGGGGTGTTCATACCTAAGATGACCGTTCCAATACGAAAATGGCGTAGAAAGGTACTTCACAACTCCTGCACACTCGGAAACTAGGTCAAGTCGTCAACCGAACGTTCAAATATAATAAAACTGATCCAAACTATAGCAAATGGCATAATGGCATCACATATTTGAAAAAGGAATATTCCATTTTGTTTATAAATAGAAATAAAAACCAAATACAGTCACCATTGTTCTATTTGCCAAATTTGGGAGGAGTAGTACCATTTGGAGCCAAATCTTCACTCGTCGATTTCGAGAGCTACGAGCAGCCATTTCACTCACCCTCAGGAGCAGGTAACCCTAAAGTTCATCCAAGAAGATTGTAGTGGTTTACATTTTCGAATTTCAGTCATTTTTTTGGGTTTTAGCTTGATTTGGGAAGGGCCATTGCACCCTCGGCTCGTCGCAGTTGGCCCTTTAGAGAAATGCGACGAGGCTGAGTCATCGCTAAGGTCTCATAGGTGGACTGTGACGATGTCGCTCTGTTTGAAAAAATGGGGTGCGACGATGGTGACGTCCATCCCCAAACTCAAGCCAAGCTCAAAAGAAAGACTGCCAGTGGCTGAAGCAAGTTCTAACATTGTTTATACTCTCCTATTGGCAGGTTCCAAGCATCAAAATGGTTCTGGAATGGCGAGAACTGGAACATGAGTTGGATGATGAACAATCTACAAATGACCCACGGTGTGTGGAAGCATTGAGGAACTGTGGGCTCCTGAAGTTCTTCCGCGTCCAGGAGATGAGATCCCAAATCCCACTATTGACTCATGCTCTGATGTTAGGATGCAACCCAGCAATACTTTGTGATTGGTGAGCATGAGCTTACCATAGATGTTGAGGACATCTATTTTCTAACTGGTTTGTTTCGAAGAGGGGACAATGTGCTACTTACTAGATCACACGAGAGTGATTGGACCGTGGATGATATGATCCAACAGCATTGTGTTCCCAACACCCGTGCATCCAGTGGGAAGATTCCCATTAAAGATGTACGGGAACATCCATTACGTGCCATACTATTCACCATTACAAGGATGGCGGGGAGCCAAGCTCCTCACTTAGCCACCAGGGCACAGATGATTTATGCAGAGGAATGTACGTCTCCAAAGATATTCAACTGGTGTGAGGGAGTCCTCGCAAACATGTGAGCTCAGTTGAAAAAGTGTCGGTGGGGAGAGCTCAAACAGTTTGGCTATGGATTGATAGTGATCTCATTCTTACTGGAATGAGTTCCCCTTTTGCGTCCTCAGGTACCACTGGAGGACAGGGATCTTAGAGATCCTCACATGGCTAGGTGGACCGATGTGATGGCCCAACATGGTGGGGGCCCCATTATTGGATACCCTCCTGAGTTCTTCACTTGGCTGGAGGGCCAATTAATAATGGTGGAGGATTTCCCATTCAGTGGCACAGACTTTAGAGATGACCCGGACTTGCCGCTGCCAGAGGGAGCAGCATGGGGAGACCTCGGTAAGAATAAATGACCCTTGTACTTTTTAAGTTTTGTGCATTATAAATTTTTTTTGATATAGTGCTGACAGATGAACAACATGTGTGTGCAGATGTGGGACCTGTACGACCTATTGGGACCTCTCTTCTTGCTAGGAGAGAGAGAAGAGAGGGAGTAGTTGTGGGTCTGGCTATGCATGCTGCCATCGCGGAGATGGATAGAGTCTATGCCATCCTAAGTGGGTTGACACTAGACGTTCCTAAGCCATCGGTAGATGAGGTGCCGTGACCCATGCAGGTACACATGGTTGGAGCTACTGCGTGCTTCAACGTGTTGCTTCGCAAGGTTGTGAGAGCAGTCGATTGTTTCCAGACTCAGCAGGCTAGGGATGCTAGACCTCCTAGTGTTGTACGGGCCAGGCGATAGGCCATATGTTGTTACTGTGTGTGTACTGAGAGCTTATAGGCATCATATTTTTGTACTACTCAAAGCTGCTAGGCTTCAGATTTTGTAGAGTCTTACTGAAAGCCGTCGTGCTTCAGACTTTTGTATCAGCACTACCTTTTTGAGATTATATATATATATAAATATACAGACATTCTAGTGATTTATACATTATGTGTTTCAAAAATGATGATGTGATCTTGTTTATATACTTTGCTTTTATACATTGCATGTTGTGAATGCTTTTACATATTATGAGTATTATGTGTGTGCGATGTACCAATCTAGAATGAAGCTGTCCATCGAGTCAGCAACTACGTTTAACTCCCATGGATTGTGCAGGTATTGAATGGATTCAAATGACCTTTCCAGGATACGAACTCGTCTAAAGAGACGAAGTAGGGTAGAATCACGGATAGCGTAGACCCGGTTAAGATGGCAAACCATTAATTGAGAATCCATGTGGATGACAATGTAGTTCATACCCAAGGAAATAGTATCGGTTAAGGCTCCAATTACCGCCTGATACTCTGTGGCATTGTTGGTTGCGAATCCAAGGCAACTTCCTCTTGAGTTGATGAGCTCTCCTGTTGGGGAATACAGTACCTAGGCTGTCGAGGCAAGGTTACGGGTATGTCGACTGGAGCCGTCCGCGAATCCGTAGCATGTTTCCATCTGCACACGTAGACCGAACATGGTATAAGAAGCGAAAACAAGATCTAAAGACACTCAAAAAACAAACGCGTCACACCACACACAAACATGCCATGTACAGTATATACAAGAAAGTCTATGCATGACAGGTTCAGGAACAATACCTCTTCAGGTAAAGCTCATTACGGGGTTCACCCAAAGATATTCCATCATAATCTTCAAGCTTGTAAGCTCCCTTTTCCAAAACACATTTGACAATGTAAGGTCCGTGCCACATGGACTCTAACTTTCCTACTCCTATTTTGTCATGTTTCTGGTCGTATGTGAGGACCAGGTCACCCTCGTTGAAGATACGAGGTTCAACTGACTTGTCGTATTTATCTTTGATGCATTTCTTGTGTGCTTCATTAGCAAGAGCAGCATCTCGGTGAGACTCGTCAAGTTTTTCTAAGTACAGGAAACGTTCTTCCTCGGCAGTAGTGTTAGGAAGCAGTTCGACAGTGAATTGTAGAGACAGAATTTTGCACTCTATCGACAGGACAGCCTCCAATCCATACACCAATTGGAAAGGAGTGAAACCTATGGCAGTTTTAATGGAAGTTCTGTAGGCCCATAACGTTGAAAAGAGCATATTATGTCAATTGGATTTATGCGTGCCTACCATCCTTTGGACCATAGTTTTCAAGACCTTGTTAATGGCCTCGACCTGTCCATTGGACCACGAGTAGCACGGTGTTGAGTTTTCATGGCGAAAACCTAGACTATCGCTCAGTTCATCAACCATATGGTTCTGAAAGTGAGAACCATGATCGGTGACTATCGCCCGAGGAACTCCAAACCGCGCTATTACATGATTGAACATGAAAAGTGCGGCGGTTTTGCCATCGTTTTGGTATGTACGCATTGCCTTGGCCAACTTTGTGAAGTAATCCACAGCTACAATGATGTAACTATGCCCCCCGGCCAAGGTAGGCTTACAATGCATAAAATCGATGCCCCATTTTGCGAAGGGGCCCATGGCAATAACCGGGTGTAACAGGGCGGGATGGGTGTGCTTCTTCGTATGGAAGTGTTGACATGGGACATCTTTTCATGGCATCAATACAATCTTTGAAGATAGTAGGCCAATAATATCCTACGTGAAAAATCTTCTGGGCTGTAGCCACTCCAGATAGGTGACCGCCACATGCCCCAGCGTGATAGTCATTCAGTATGCATTCAGCTTCGTTGTGAGTTAGACAACGTCGAAGAATTGAATCGATGCCACGGTGGTACAAAGTATCACTGATGATCAGATAATACTTCGCATGGTGGCGTATTCTACGACGATCGTTGCGAGACAGTTGGGGGCTGAAGCGTTGGGTTTGAAGATATAACGTAATATCTCCATACCATGGATCAGTCGTACTGATGAGAAACAATGATTCATTCGGAAAAGAGTCATTGTGCTCGACTTCTACATCAGAATGGGGAAGGTCACAAATAAGCTCAGCAAACACCAAGGATTTTTTAGACTTGGCTTTCTCAAAAAGAAGGTCGAATTCTTGCAGTATCACGATCCAGCGTGAATACTTTCCCCCAAGCACCTGGCGTGTCAGTATGTGGCACATGGGGTTCGAGTCTGCGATGATGGTGGTGGTGCGGAGCAAGATATAGTGGCAGAACTTTTGGACAGCGACGACTACCGCGAGAGCAAGCTTATCGACATGTGAATATCTAGTTTCAACATCAATGAGACCCTTACTCGCATAGTATATTACATGTTCCTGGGCGTTTGGATCCTCCTATACCAAAACCATGGCGATAGTGGTAGCAGAAGCAGCGAGATATAAGATGTAATCTCGGAAATAGTTTGGAGGTTGGATTACGGGGGCATGCGTGATGGCATGTTTGATGCTGTCGAAGGATTTTTGTGCTTGATCGTCCCAAATGAACAGGATGTCCTTCTTAAGCAGTTTCATATACCCCTTAGTCTTCTTCACTAAGTTACAAACAAAACGCCTTAAATAAGTCGCATTCCCTTAGCAACTTTGAAGTTTCGTCACATTAGTCGGAGGTGGTATGTTGACAATGGCTTCCACCTTTAAGGGATCAATGAGGATCCCATCCTTCGAGACAATGGATCCTAAGAGGCACCCAAACTCAATGCAAAAGATACACTTATGAGGATTCAAACGGATATTGTACCGTCTTCATCTGAGGAAAATGGCCGTCAGATGATCCATGTGGAACTCGTGCTGCTTTGAATGAGCAGGGAGATCATCCAGGTAAGGTTCCACAAAGTCCTTAATGTCATGGAAGGTGTACGACATGGCCCACTGGAACGTGGCGCCAGCATTTTTAAGGCCAAACGGGAGTTTGCGGTATGCAAATGTCCCTTAAGGATAGATGAAATCCGTCTTATGTTGGTCGGTTGGGTTGATCTCAATCTGGTTGTAACCAGAAAAGCCATCCATGAATGAAAAGATGACGCTTCCGGCACAGTTGTCGATAATCTGGTCAATGAACGGGGTCAGGTAATTGTCCTTTGGACAAGCCTTGTTAAGGTCTAGATAATCGACACAGACGTGAATGGTACCCTGCTTTTTGTTCACAGGGACGACGTTTGAGACCCAATCCATCAACGAGACAGGATAGATGAAGCCAACCTTTAAGAGCTTTTCAATCTATGCATTGATCGTTACAGTCTTCTGGGGTGTACCAGTTGCAACTTTTGACGTACAGGTTTGATGTCGGGATAGGTTTTTATTTCATGAGACAAAATCGCAGGGTCTATCCTAGGCATATCCTCATAGGACCAAGCGAATACGTCTCGAAATCGCTTGAATAAGGCCGTGCCAATGGCTGTTTCTTCAGGGGAACACTTCTGGCCTATGCGAATGTGTTCCACTATACCAGGTTTCACTGAAATGTCTCCTGGGGTGGTAGGCACGATGTTGGACAAGTTTCCCTCAGTGTCCGAAAGACATGTGAGTATGGGGGAATGAGGGAACAGGTAGATATCCGGTGCAAAGATGGTGGTAATGTTGTCCTCTATGTATTTCAAAGGAGGAAGAAAAGATGACCTATGGTGAAGGTCATCCCATGGACCATCATCAAAATTCATAACTTCCATGATAGACTCGTCTGAATGAAAAGTTCGAAGTAAGAGATCAGGTATAGATGATGCTCGTCATAGAGAACGGGATGGGGAGGCCATGGTTAAGTGGTCCTCCGATGCTGATTGGATAGCTTCGTAAATGCGTTCAATGGGTGAAAGAGGCATTGCGTTTCCAATCAGATGTGTTGTGGCTTCGTCTAGTACAAGCCAAGTATCAGCGAAGTAAGATGAAATCTCTGTGGAGATCATGTTCACCGAGGAAACATGATTAGGGGGGTCCGAAGTTGGAAAAACGCCCATGAGAGATGAATCTTTCGAAATGCCAACCCCTATACTCTCATACTGTTTTGACGTTTGTCTAATGGAAGGAACACGGTCACCAGGATGAGTAGTAGTGTCTGATGTGCAAAAATATAATTGGTCAACTATAACAATTCGTCCTTGGTGGGGGAACTATACTACGCGGAAGAATGAAGAAGTTACCGCCTGCATGGTGTAAAACCAATTGCGAACAAGCAAGAGATTATAATCTATCGGGGCTGAGACCACTTCCACATTAATGGTTATGGTCTTTCCACCCAACCCAACTGAGAGAGCTTGTAGGAGCCCATGAGGTTGAAAGCCACGCCCGTCGAATGCTTTCAACATGGTAGGAGAATGAATCAATTCGGGAGAGCCGATGGCTCTCCAATAGGCGATCGACATGACAAAAGTAGAGGTGCCTTCATCCAAAAGGGTACGATGGATGACTTTCCCAACAATGTTTGTAGCTACTTGTAATGCGAGCTGATGGGAAAGTCTCGGCTTGAAGTAGTCAAGTTGGAACATGATGGTATTCGAAGAATCAGGGTGAACTACGTTGATTGTTGCAAGAAGAGTTTTGCGTTGATTAGGACAATTCTGCAAAACTTCCAGCGTGGACATGGCGCAAGGAGCTTGTGCCAAGTATTCTACGATATTGTAATTTTGTGTTGCCCAAGCATTAGGATTGAAAACACCTTTTCGAATCGTGCTCTTGGGTGGTCGCAATATCAAATCTAAGGACGGCTTCTCAATGGTGAGAGAAGCTAATGGTACAGTGACATCAGGTAAAGAGTTGGAATCTTTTTCAATATTACTTCCAGTAGGTTCCTTCGAAGGGACCGAGTTGTATGATCATGAGCGAGTGTTCAAATTGATTGTCTCGTTATGCACCATGAGAACATGCGCGGTATTGGACGGTTCCCCCTGGGTTGGGGGAGGTTGAGTAATCATCTGCTAGTTTAGAGTGGGAAACGGATCGTTGAGGACTGCGGGAGTCGGTTTACCCCTAAGAAAATTTTGGACTTCGTCTCTATGGGGACATTCTTTGGATAAGTGATCATATCCCCACAGTAAACAAGGATACTTTAGCTTCCATTTCTGTTTGGTATCATCAAGAGTAATCTTTTGTTCCTGCTGGGCAGAAGACTTCTTAGGTTTCCCTTTGTTCTTCTTCTTGCCGCCAGACTTTTGAGATGAAGCTAATTGGATAGAATTCACCTCTTTAGTTACAGCAGGAGTGGTCGATTTGGTGGTACTGTGCCCAGCCTGAGTTGGTAATGGGGAGAAACCATGAAGGTTCGACGATCTAACAGTGTTAGGAGCAGGTTGGGTGGTAAGGGATCCAATGATACCATCAGTTTGGGGTCCCTTAGGAGGTTTCGTGGGGTCATAAGTGTCGCAGGGTGCATCAGGAAGAATCTCAAACAACATGCACGATTGAGCGTAGACCAAGTCTAAGTAATGGGCACGAGCGATAGCTTGTTCTTCAATGACAACACCGCCCATGGAAACATCTCGAGCTATGTGAGGAATGAGAGACTTCGTAAACCAATCTTCTAGGGTTGGTCTGGAATGGGAGCCTTAATCAAACGTCTTCTCCTCCACCACTCATGTATATGAGTAGAGATATGAGTAGCGGTATTCTGGCGGAGAGATATGAGAAGGTCCGTACTAGTTTCGTGCCGTATAGGAAGTTGGAAGTGGGTCAAAAAGTTCATAGCAAGAGACCCTAAATCATGAAAAGAATGAGGTGGTAATTCGATGTACCACTTTGTAGCCGAACTAGTGAGAGTCCATTGAAATAATCTCAGATGGATTGAGTCATCCATCAGAGATCAGTTGGATGAACACCATAAATGGTATGTCATCACATGGTGCTTAGGATCCTCGTCCGGCTTGCTGTCAAACTTAGGGATATCCGATGGAAGTTTCACCGGAATCAGGAGCCAGTTAGTTCCGTGGTAGATGGGGTTGTTCATCAGTCGAGATAGATCAGGTAGGTCCAAAGTAGCCAAAAAAGGGCAGCTGTTGATTAGGTTGCGGGTACTGGTAGTACTGGTAAGGCATGTAAGGACCCGTAGGACCTCATATCGATTGATAAAGGGTGACCACAAAGGAAATTGACCATATGGGGGTGTGCCGCCCGGACCGTAAGGGGGTCCGCCACCATAAGGTGGTCCATTCCAATAAGGTGGGGTTCCACCTCCACCATCGGGAGGAGGCAGAGGTCTTCCGCCACTGCCGGTGGGAGGTGGGGGTCCATAACCATAATAAGGTGGCCCGCCACCGCCTCCGCCTGGAGGGGGTGGTGGACCACCTCCATGGCCAGAAGGATGGGGCCCCCCACCACCTTTGTCGCCAGAAGGATGAGGGTCTCCACCACCACCACCGCCACCATAATAATTAGATCCGCCACCGCCTCCTCCTGGAGGGGCTGGTGGACCACCTCCACCACCCGAAGGGAAATGTGCTCGCCCACCATAATAGGGTGGTCCTCCACCGCCTCCTCCTAGGGGGGTGGTGGACCATTCCCGCTACCACTGGAGGGGTGGGGGCCGTTGTTGGTAGAATGAGTTGGACCTCCACCAGAAGGGAGAGGTACGCCTCCTCCAAAGTTGGGTGGGGGCCCACCACCTCCGACGGGAGGTGGGGGTGGACCAATCGGGGGTGGTGGTGCTTGAGGGATAGTTGGTTGGGGTCCATGTTGTAAAACGGGTTGTTGCGCCCATAGAGTGTACGGGTTTCTGGGATAGGGTATCCCGTATGGTGCGTCTCCGGGATTAGATTGACCCGATGCAGGGTTAAAGGATCCTGGATATTCTTGACTCCATGAGGGTTGAGTTACATTGGATGGACCCCCAACATGAGATAATCCCATGGTGGATGGTCTAGCGGGTTGGGAAGTTCCAACGAGAGGTCCGTTGGGGATTCCACCACCTATGTTCTAGTTAGGAAGTGGAGGTTTCCCCCTAGCCACAATGGGATGACCACTAAACAAAGGTTGAACCAACATAGGTTGTTGACTAGCTACTGTAGTAGTAACGTTACCAATAAGATAATCCAAGGGAATGGAGTATCCTCCCCTCGAATTTTGAGGTGGGGGAGGAACTGGTAAAGTGATCGTGGTAGTAACGGGTGTGTTGGATTGTTGTTGTTCAACTGGTTGGGTAGTAGGAAGTATCGAATTGGTCTCCTGTCTAGGAGATACATGTGTAGGGATGGATGGTTGACTAGTTTCAGCAGTGGTCGCGTGTTGTGTGGATGATTCCGGTGACTCGAAAGATAAAGAGCGACCTGGGATCGGTCGATCGTCGAACCTTATTTGAAAGTTCCTACTCCGAAACTCCTCACCCATGGCAAGTAAACGAGCCAGTTGCTCGCGATAAGGCATCAAGTGGTCATCAGGACAAGCCTGACTGGGTGGGGGTGCAACAGAAAAATGAGCCACTTGGTGGCCGGTAGAAGATGTCCAATAAGATGATGAAGGACCAACAGCTGCCATGGCGTTGTCCTGGGGTTGATTTATCCATTCCAATGATCCAGGCTCTCTCGGAATAACGGGAGAGAGGTCTTGTGAAGTGGGAACTTGTGCTTCTTCATCCTATGGGGGATGATAGGTAGGTGAATCTGGAGGGGTATGTGGGAATAAATTTCCTCCAATATTCAAAGTGGGGTTTTCCACTTCTTGTGACCCAACCCTAGATTGAGGATCCATCCTTTCCCTCGAAATTACCTCCTGGTTAAGGGGATATTCAGGTGGTAAGTTTTGGATTCTATGGGACATTCTCCAAGGAAAGTCAGCCAGAGTGACTGAAACAAAAAGTTTCTCCTAAGGCAAGCTAAAATAAAAGCAGACTAGACAAAACCCTATGCAAACTAAGGCTACAAGAAAACTTATGTGATAAGAGTGGATTCAAGTGGATTCAAAGTCTAGAACCTCACGGTATTATCAAGGCATCGTCAACCACTATATACTGCAGGGTCCAACAATATGACGTGACAAGGAGGATTGGGACCGTACCCTTTCCTGCATACCCAATTACCTGGACAGTACATGCGTGCTAATCTCCGCAAGTGTTGTTCTCGGTGTATTGCTTTGCCAAGACGGCCAAATGGTTAACTCAGTTGGTTTCAAGAATACTAGTGGTGTCTCCCGATATACGCAAGGTACGTGGAAGTTCAAATCCGTAGTGGTGTTGTCTAATGCACAACCGTTCGGCAAGAGACCTTCCGATATACTACCGAGTACGTGATTCACCCTTCGATATACACCAAGTATGGATTATGGTACTTGGTGGGTACGTGAAGGAGCTCGATATAACGATAAGTACGTGGAAGACTACAATACCCTCGGGATACAGTGCTGGAAAATAACGATAGATTCCACACTTAACGATGCCGGAACACGTCTCTAACTTACACACAAGTTGCTATAAAATTTTACCTAGTTCTACTGTTAATTTTATCTGGACGGTTAGGTGAATTCATGAGGTTAGTACATAATCGGAAGCATAATGCAAGTCCTAGCTACATGCATGAAATATTCTTTTCTTTCAATGAATGCTACCTATGGGAGGGAGAAATCTTTTTCTTTCCAACATTTTCACCAAAGAAAATACAACGATTCCCAATTCAAACAAGTTTGACTAAAAAAGCATTCTTTTCATTTTTGTACGAATCTCAAAAATCACAACACTACTTATCCAAATCACAACATTTTTTCCTTTTCTTTTCCTTTTCAAAACGAAAATGATGCTAAGTGATGAAAAGAGAGAATTCTAAGATGGAGTATGCAAGCTTTTCAATTTCACTTTCAATGGCCTAAAAGTAATGAAAATAAAAAATGCATCTATCTTTCCTTAGCATGGAACTAATTTTGCAAAAAACTGAAGTATATTTTGGATTTTTTTCGAGAAAATGAGAGGCTCATAATTCAAGAAAAACACAAGCGATCATGCATTCATTCAATTTATCCAAAAGATGCATCAGCAAAACATTCCAACGCATGAACAATTTTTTTCAACAATGCTTGAGAAATGATGGGAAAGAAGCACTTTTAATTTTTCAATGGATGCATCAAAATGAGTGTTTTGATAACAACTATGCTTTCAAATCTAAATGACTGAAAAGAAAACACTGCTTGCAACACTCAGTACACTTAGAAAACTCAAGAAAAGACAAGCACTCAATCAAGCTAAAAGACACACAAGACTCAAAATCAGACAATAGCAAGCAAACCAAGCAAGCAAGGCTAAAAAAATAATGTAAATGAGGTCTGGGAGATGATCTAATGCAATAACCAGATCAGTTAAGGAGAGGAGGGAATGCAAGGGTGAGCGGATGAAGGTGGGGGAGATAAAAGTATCCACCACTACTGGTTCTTAGACTCGTCCAAGACGGAACCCAAAATCAATCCAAACAAAACCAAACACTCAACACACAAATACAGAGATGGGTCTGGCTGATCTTGCAGCACAGAGGGAGTTCATACAACAAACAAAAGATCATATTAACAAATGGAGAGGGGATGCCTGCATGCCAAATTCGACAAATCGATGCACTCTGTGCTTGTACACAGTGCGACGTCGCGGTTCAACAATGCGGTGAGTGCGACGGTGTCGTAGTATACCAATGAAAGGACTGCGATGAGTGGCTAATAGGCAAAGAACAGAGACCAGAAATGACACAGTGTCTCTCTGTTTTCATTAACCATGTGCGACAGCCGAGGTCTAAGTTCAAAAATGAATCATATCTCCAAGCAATGAACTATGGAATGGTTTGAAAATGAGTAGTACAAACTCAAAGGAAGTAGATCAGAGTCTTCAAGATGAAGATCTGATAGTGAAATCAACTCACGAAGAAAATGACAAATAAAAGGCTTGTGTCAAGCAATCAACTGAAAATTACTCTTAGATTGACAACTACAGAACAAGATGTATCTTCCCCAATATGGTTGCCATATTTGTTTTGCGGACAATCTACCGAGAGCGGACTCAAGGCCTAATCTCCCTAGCTTAACATAAGTCTAGAACAAATAAGACAGAACATAAAATACTTTCCTAGATCATATAGAAATACAAATGTAAGAGCAGATCGTTTACCTTAGATTTGTAGATCTCTTTCTCCTTCGTTGATCCAATGCTCCAGCACTGCCAAATCGCGAGTAACTAAACCATGTTGAACATGTAACAGACCACAAAAAGTGAAAACATATATCTCATATGATAGATCTAAGCTAACAGTTAAGGAGGAAAGCTCTAAACATCATCAAGGAGACAACATTTATAGAAAGCAAGTATATTAACTATGTTGAAAAATGAAGAGTACAATAGAAAAGAGGATTACAACCATAGCCTTAACGCTGCAAGCTCCTTCCGACAAGCCATGCCAAAGCTCCTAGAGAGAAGTAGATGTTCCTCAAGCTAGAGTGTTAGATCTATTGGGCTTGATTTCACCAGCATAAGAGTACCATAGACTTCCTCTCTTAGGATGGGAGTGAGCTTCACTTAAATAGGACTAAGTGGATGGGATATGGATAGGATAGGTTGAGAGATGATAGGAGAGGCTTAAGGGATCCTTCCATGGTGTTAGGAATCAAGTGCCATCTCCCTAAGAGGTCAGGGATAGGGTCCCAAGTCAGCAAGCTTCGAGAAGAGACTCGAAGAAGATATTTTTGCCTATTAACTGACTTCGTCGCACCCTATAATGGAGCAAGGTGCGACATCGCATGTTGCATGAGTGCAACTTGCGACGATCTCTCAAAACCTAGTACAAATGGGTACAAATCCTTCTAGGTCAAACACTCAGTCGAGGTGACTCCAGGGGTGTATACACTCAATTTCATCATGGGAATATTTTAGGTGTAACAGCAGCGGGATTGCAGTGTGGCAAGGGGGGGTTTGCAGCGCACAGCAGGGGATTGCAGTGCGGTAGGAGGGGTGAAAGCTGCATTTTGCAACACAAGTCTCGGGCCTGAAATTGCAGTGTGCAGCACGGTATCAGGGGTGTTTACAGTGCACAGCAGGGGGATTTTAGAGCGGCAGGTGGGGTGAAAGCTACGTTTTGCAGTGCAAGTCTTGGTTGTGTCTGTGCGGTAAGGGTCGCAGAGGTGGGAGGGTGTCGCATAGTAGGGGCTACAGAGGGGGCAAGGGATCGGGTGGCGCCGCGGGAAAGGTTTCCCGCACCGTGGTATGGACCGCACGCAGGGGTGAGGTAAACGTGGTCTAAACCGCGAATGGTTGACAGGTAGCCGCGGTGGGATCCACACAAAAGGACAGAGGATCCGCGTTCAGAACCACAGCAAAAGGATAAAGAGTCGATGTGCGGACCATGCAGAACTAGACAACAGCCGTGGCGTGGACCGCAGTTGTCGGTGAAAATGATGCGGTTTTCTACATGAAAAACGATGCAAACTGGTTGCAACCGTACAGAAAAACATGCAGGACTGTAACTAAACCAATAAAAACAGAAAACAGAACTGTAACTAGAAATGAAAATTAAAGCTAAAACTATTAGAGAAAGGGTCAGACAGCGGACTCGCCAATCTGTAGCTGGGGTTTTCACCCCTGCTTGTGCAAAAGGGCACCTACTAAGGGAAGGGACCCTTAGTAGCAGGTTGAAGGTAAGTGATAAAAAACTAAACTAATCATAAAAAACAACAAAACAATTTGATCTAACATGTGGATGAGATTACAAAAATAACTTAAAGCGGTAAACAATAGATTTTCAAAGCAGTAGAATAAAGAATCTTTAATTTTTGTGTTATGGGCAAGCAAGGGCTTGCAAAATATTTACCTCAGGAATGAGGTTGGTAAAGCTCTAACAGTGTGCTCCGGAGCTCCTTTGGTTCCGTACTCTCCTCCTCAATGCTTTCGGTGGAGGCTAAGACTTGTGTCTTCTTAAGGGAGGCCAAAGCTCAAAGATGGATGGCTAAGGCTTGACAAAATTTTAGCAGCAAAAGGGTAGAGTAGTTGAGGGATATTTGAAATGAGGGGCCTCCACCCCTTTTATAGACTTAGATTAGGGTTTTGGGTCTTTTTAGGGTTTTTTCCCTCTTTTCTCTTTTTTTTTTAATTTTCTTTTGAGTTTTATTCCCTATTATTTTGATTTTGACCCTCTTTTGGGGTTTTGGTATGTTTTTGAGGGAATTTTGGGTATTTTGGTACCCATTTTGGGTTTTCTGGGGTTTTGGAGGCTAGGTTGGTAGGAAATTTGGTAAACAGTGGTGTATGTCCAAAGGGATGAGCTGGTGAGCACTTTTTTGGTGTTAATAGGAATGATCATTTTTAGTAAGTCTGATGAAGAGAAGATTCTTTTGGCATCCTTATCCATTCGAATTACTGTTGTAAAGTTATTTAACAACAGCCTATTACTTTCATATGGCTGGCTAATGTATTTTATTCATGAGAAGTTAATACATAATTCTACTCTTGTGCATAATTTATGTGTCTTTGACTAGTTGTGTGAGATTTTCTTATGAGAGAGTGTAATTTCTTGAATAGATCTTGGATGTGAACTGAATTTCACATGGTATCAGAGCTATCAAGCTATTCCTATCATCTTTGATTGTCTTACAGGATCCAACAGTCTCAGGAAGGGCGCATTGATCAATTCACCGAGTGAATTCTATTCTCTACAAGGCGCATTTTGGCATCCAAAAGTGTTCTAAAATCAGTCCATAAGTTTATTTCAGAGCATAAATGGATCATACACAGTAGATCATCCTCACTCCCTTCAATTACTTTGATTGGAAGACATATATGGAGATTCTACTGAGGAGCAAAGGGCTCTATAGGGTGACCATGGCAACTGAAGCTAAGCCAACCTCAGCAGTAGAGAAATCTAAATGGCATAATCGAAGGGATGAAGCCTATGGGCTGTTATGTCTCACTACATCCAGAGAGATTCTATTTCATCTTGATGGCCTAACTTCACCCAATGAAGTATGGCTGAAACTTCAAGAATTGTTTGGGAAAACTGATGAATTGAGAGGCCACCAATTGGATAACGAGCTAGTCTCTTTGAGTCCACAAAATTTTGATAATCTACAGGATTTCTTCTCCAAATTTAAATCTCTTGTATTGCAATTGAAGTAATGTGGTATTGAAAAAAGGATGAGCAATTAGTTTTGGCCATTCTCTCCAAGCATGGCCCTAACTATTCAATCTTTGTCTCGACCTTCCATTCCACCCGGAAAGCAATTAAAAATTGGAAGAGCCCGACACTTTCAGAATTCATGGAGTCTTTGACACAAGAATAAGACAAATTGGTCTTGATGGGAGCCATTAAAAATCCATCCAAAGACCATTGTTTGAATGTTGGAGATTCAAAGGGCTCAAAAGGAAAGAAGAAGGGTAATTTCAAGAAGCCCACCAGTGAGAGGAAAGACAAGCAGAATTTTAATGGAGAGACATCTAACTTCAAGAAGAATCCGAACAAGAAGAATGAGAGGAAAAAGTCCAATTATTGCAGCAAGGGATTTCATCCTGAAATCTCTTGCATGAAGAAAACCATTGCCCAATTGACTCAACTCTTGGAGAAAGCCAACATTCCTCTTCTAGAGAGCGCAAGGAGGAAGGATGGAGGACAAAATTCTGATGATAAAGAGAGAGTTCATGCATTGATGGCCATCACTTCCAAACCTTCTTCAGTCATTATTGATTCTGATGCATCAAGACACATGGTGTCTACAAGTAAGTTTTTCACTTCACTTGACTCTTCCAGTGGTCCAAATATTGTATTGGGAGACAATTCTGAAACTTCTAGCAAAGGAAAAGGTAGCATAGATCTCGAGTTTGGGTCATTTAACAATGTTTTATATGTACCTGGACTTGCTGCAAACCTACTATCAGTCTATCAGATGACCCATGTACAGGGCTTCCCAGGAGAGTAACCTTTACCCCCAATGATGTTGAGATAGCAAAAATTTCAATAGGAAAAATTATTGCATTTGGTATTGCTAATCAACGTTCTAGAATTTACAAGTTTTCTCATTTTCTGCAAAACCTCTAACCTTCTGCTCCGTTAACCCATGCCAATGAGTCCAGTAAACTATGGCATGAAATATTTAGCCACCTAAATTACAAATACCTTTCCCAACTTCATGAGAAAGAGATGGTTATAGGGCTTCCCAATATCAAGTTTTCCAAACGTGTCTTTCAATCTTGCATCCTAGGAAAACACCCTAAGCAGAAGTATGGGAGATCCAATTCTGAGAAAACCACCACACCATTAGACCTTATTCATACTGATATATCAGGTCCATTCCCTCATGATTCCTTGAATCATTCAAAATACATTCTCACATTCATATATGACTTCAGCAGGTATTGTTGGATTTACTTCATCAAGTTAAAGTCAGAAGTGTTTGGTTTGTTCAAGCTATTCAAAGCCTCAGTTGAGAACCAGTCTGGTAGGAATATAAAATTTATAAGATCTGATAATGGTGGTGAATATGTGAAATAATAGTTTCATCAATTGTGTTCCTCTTTAGGCATTCGGATGCAACATACAGTTCCATATACACCTCAATAGAATGGGGTTGCTGAGAGGAAAAATAGGTCTCTAAAGGAGATGGCCACTTGTATGCTTGAGGCAAAGGAATTGTCTCCCAAGCTATGGTCTGAGGAAATAAATTGAGCCACTTACATTCAGAATAGAGTGCCACACAAGTATCTCAAAGGTATCACTCCTTTTGAGGCTTGGATAGGTCACAAACCTGATATCTCTCATTTCAGGATTTTTGGCTCAAAGGCTTGGGCTAGGATTCCACTTGAGAAGAGGAGGGAATTGCAGCCCCAAAGCCAACCATGTTTATTTGTTGGATATTCAGAGGAGTCCAAAGGTTATAAGTTGTTGAACATGGCCACTCATAAAGCATTCATCGAAAGAAGTGTGCAGTTTGAGGAAGAGCCCTCTCAGAGTGTTGAAATTGGAGAACCATCTTCACCACTACCTAAAGAAGAAGTAAGTGATGTTCTTGATGTTTCTAATTATGATGTATCTAATGATGAGGATCATTTTATTGTAGATGCTAACTCACCTACAAGGCCTAAATGGGATGCAAAAAATTTGCAAGGAGTAGGTGAACTAGTTGGCAATCCTCAAGACCAAAGGAGGACTAGATCACAATTTGAGACTGCTCTCAATGTGAATGATCCTTATCTTTCTGAGAAATGTTTTATGATGATAGATTCTGATCCTCAGAAATATGAGGAAGCCTCACATGACCCAAGATGGCAGATTGCTATGGAAGAGGAGTTCCATTCATTGCAGAAGAATGAAACTTGGGAGCTAGTCAAGCTCCCCGCAGGCAGAAAGTTGGTAAGATGCAAGTGGATTTATAAGACCAAATGTGCAGCAGATGGTACAGCGGTAAAGTACAAGGAAAGGCTGGTAGAAAAGGGATTTTATTAGGTCCAAGGACTTGATTATAATGAAACATTTTCATTGGTGTCACAAAAAGACTCCATTAGACTAGTTTTGGCAGTTGCAGCTTCCAAGCGGTGGGAAGTACATCACATGGATGTGAAAAGTGCTTTCCTCCATGGAGAGCTTGAAGAAGAAATATATATGCAGCAGCCACAGGGGTACACATCATATCCAAATCTTGTTTGTAGGTTGAAAAAATCTTTGTATGGACTTAAGCAAGCCCCCAGGGATTGGTATGCAAAGATGGACAGTTTCCTTCTGTCACAAGCTTATGTTCGGTGTAAATCTGACCCAAATGTCTATATGAAGCATGTTGATGGTTTTATAATGATAATAGTGTTGTATGTTGATGATTTGCTGATTACAGGTAGTAGCAATGACCAAATAGCATCATTGAAGACAGCCATGCACCAAGCATTATCCATGAGTGACTTGGGAATACTTAAGCAATTTTTGGGGCTTGAGATTTCTCAAACAAAAGATGGAACCAAGGTATGTCAGTCAAAGTATGCTTCTGATATGTTAAAGAAGTTTAAGATGGCTGATTGCAAGCCTTCTAAGACTCCATTCCTTTCTGGAGTTAGACTAGAAGATGCAGAATCTACACCATTGTTTGACAACACTTTATATAGACAGTTGATTGGCAGCTTGCTCTACTTGACACACACTCAACCAGATCTTGCTTATGTTGTGAGTGTGGCATCAAGATACATGTAGAAGCCACATGAGCTACATTGGAGGGCTGAAAAAAGAATTCTTCATTATGTGCAGGGCACAAAGACCGATGGGATTCACTATGTTGCAGATTTGAGCCTAGATCTCTTGGGATTCACAGATTCAGATTGGGATGGTGATAGCCTTGACAGGAAATCCACATCAGGATTTGTATTCGTGCTTGGAGGTGGCCCTTTTTGCTGGTGCAACAAGAAATAGAATGCCATAACACTATCTTCAGTACATGTAGAGTACAGAGGAGCAGTGAATGCTTCTACACAACGTGTTTGGTTGCAGGGAAGTTTGTCATAGTTTGAGATTTCTTTCAGTACTCCTACTGTCATTTTTTGTGAAAACCAGAGTGCCATTAGAGTTTCATGTGATCCAGTACAGAGGTAGAGAACCAAGCACGTAGAGATTCATATGCATGACATCAGAGGCTTAGTGCATGACCAGATCATAGATTTGCAGTATTGCGCCACAGGTGAGCAAACTGCATATATCTTCACCAAGGATTTCATAGAGAAGACATTCAGCTATCTTAGATTATTGCTTGGGATGGATGAACATGTGGTGGAGTGAAGGGTTGATCAGCAACCTTTCAATTTTGATATTTCCATGTTTTGAGGGAAGGTTTTTCCCATGAGGTTTTCCTTCTATCCTTTTTTTTGTGGACCGATAGTGTTAGCACTTATATGTTATCCCTGGTTGTAAAAGAATAACACCTAAGGTAACTTATTTCAAACCAAAATTTAGGGAGAAAACTTAACCATTTTTCCCACCAGAGAGGGCTCTCTCACAAGATATATGTAAAGGCTAAAAATATATAGAAACACGTTCAAATTTCTCAAAAATAATTTACTTGGTTGAAAAGGAAACAAGAAACATTGGGCATGGAGTCAACATTCAGATATTTAATGTACCAGCAAGAGATTTATACCAAATAGATTTTCACAGAGGCAAGATAGCAACCATATCATAGTCAATTTGATTTTGCAGGTGGTATAGAAAGAAATAATGACAGTCCATCAACAACAGGCATCAAACTAGGATGAATCCATTGTCAACTTTAGAGAAATAAATGGATACTTAAATGTGATAAAATGAGGCATAACCAGTATGAATCCCAATCTATTTCAAACGTTCATTTAAGTATAGAAGAAGAACATAATGGAAGACATAACAAAGAAGGTAGACATGCACATATAAAGATAAGGGAAAAAGACAGACTGTAAAAATGATCAACACATGAATCTCTGGTCTCAAAAGATAGGTATTTCCACTGTATGGCCTTTTATTATTCTATCAAAATTTGACTTCAAAACTTATTATCTCTCAAGGAGTTTCCAACCCCTTTAAAAATGATTCTCATTGTCTTTTATACAAATTTTGAAAGAAGCTTAACATAACCGCTTCTTTTAACTAGTAACTGAAAATGTCTTAACTCAAAAGATAACAGTCTTTAAACAATATTACAAATTTTTAAAATAAAAACATCATTTTTGCCACTTGGAAAGAGTTCTGAATGCATCTTCATGAATGAACAGAATATATTGTCCTTCCATATTTATCCACATAGTTCCATTGGTCGGTCGTGGATAGATCATAACTGGTCATTTCCTTCACCTGGACTCAGATTTCAATGTGACCTGTGCAGACACATCCTTTATCCTCCTTACGCAACTGCCAATCTCCACCGATATTCAAATCTCCCGAGAACAGCGACACATAGACAAAACGCCATTTTTTGAAAACCCTTTTATTTTATATAGGCTCCTTTTCTTATCTTTCTTACAGCTTTTCGAATGTACCTTATTTCCAACCGTTGATCGCATGTATTTGTGATTTGAGCCATTAGATCTTGTGCCTCTTATTCCCCATGGCGGTATCCGTGATCCCAGACAGTGTTTTTCCTTCCTGGTTTCAACTACATGTGGATCAACCATTGTCTGACACCTGTTAAGGTGGTTTGTTTACTGCAACCACCCTTTCCTTTGTCGAGTGCGCACTTCCCATGATGCGGATGAATCTCATCCCTTGATTTTTTCCCAATGCATATCGTCCATCCGATTATTGTCAACAAATGGCGCATTTGCTGTGTATTTCTACATCTGCCACGTGCCATGGCCCACGTTTCCCCATATTATCCTTTGGAGGTTTCGCATGGTGCTTTAGTGGTTTGTGATACCACTATCGCGTCGATGCGGGGCAATAACAGTGTGCCACGTATTTCGATGGTATTTTGCCCACAACCGCTCACCATATTTTGCAAACGAGCTTTTTGGCAGTGAGGGGATCCATGATAATCGTCGATCTTTTCCTTCGTCATCTCCGCCATTGGAACTTCGCCGAAATTTAATCTTCTCTATAATTTCTTTCGGACTATTGCGCTTGTGGGTTTTTGCTTGTTGATTTTTATTATAACCCTTCATTTAACACATCCTTTGTAGATCTATTTCTTTTAGTTATTTTGGACAAACTTTAGGCTTTCTTTCGATATTTAAGATATGGTGTCAACAACTGGCTCCAACTGGGAATGCTATCCTCCCTGCGAGGTAGCAAAGAACATCGTAGACCAAGTGCCTGATCCATTGGGCTGCATTCAAACTTTCTGCAAATCTACATTCATATCATCATTTTTTTTATTTTTTTTTAATGTAATAGTGCACAGTAAAGAAAAATATATACACTATGCAGGGTTCTCTTTCACCTCTGTTTTTAAGAGAGATAATGTTTGAGATGTCTACCATTCACTGGTCCCCCAGGAAGGAATTTTCCATTGCAATTTTTAAGGGTGAATGCATTTTCTCCTTGGTACCCTGCAACAATATATGGGACTTTCCACAAATGTTCAAACTTCCCATGGTGATCTTCATTTCTAGAGTCCCACTTCAAAACTAAATCATCTATCTGAAAATTCCTTTCTTTAACCTTTCTGTCAAAAGTTTTCTTCATTTTCTCCTGATGCATTTGGGTTTTATTGCATGCTTTTTCTCTAACTTCATGTAATTCTATCATCTGACTTATCCTCCTCTGCATATGATTTGGTTCCTCTTCAACTTCTTGTAACAATTTCATAACTGGAAAACCCAAAGAAACAGGAAAAATTACCTCTGTGCCATACACCAACTGGAAAGGTGAAGTCAATTGCTCTTTTGTACTGATTCTGTCCGCCCATAAAGCATATTTTAATTTAGTGTGCTAAGCTCTCTTGTTAACCTCTAGCAATTTCTTTATGATCCTCACCAGACTTTTATTTGAAGATTTAGCTAACCCATTTCCTTGTGGATAATAAGCAGTGGAATGATGTAAATGTATGTGATATTTGTGACAAAAATTTATCAGCTTTTTAGATTTGAATGCCGGAGCATTATCGGTCACTATCCTTTTAGGACAACCAAACCTGGACAGGATATTCTCTTCTAAAAATTTCATTATTACCGTTTCTGTGGCATTTCTTGTCGGGATGGCCTCAATCCATTTCGTGAAATAATCTGTAGCAGTCAGAATCCACTTATGCTACCGTGAGGAATTTGGGTTAATTTTGCCAATGAAATCTAACCCCCACTGTTGAAAAGGTGCCTCGACTAAAATAGGTTTCAAAGGGAATGTCAACAGTTCTCTTTTCTCGTCAAAAATTTGACCCTCATGGCATTTGGACACCTCTTTATATACATCTGAATACATGCTAGGCCAATAAAAACCAGCTCTAAGAATATTGTTCACCATAGCCTTCCACGAATGGGAATACATGTTGGGCCAATAAAAAATAGCTCTAAGAATCTTGTTCACCGTAGCCTTCCACGAATGGTGTCCTCCACACATCCCTTTATGAAATTCCACCATAATATGCTGCGCTTCATTCTCCAACAGACAATTCAATAGAATAGCTCCTGGATCTTTCCAAAATAAATTCCCATCTAATATACAGAACTTGGCTGCTTTCAATTTCACTGATCTTGCTCTTGTTTTTTCCATATCCATAGGTGCTTGAAGATTTTGCAGAACATATACAATGTTTGCGTACTAGGGAGATAAAGAGAAATCTTCGATTACTTGGCAATTTGGAATGGTTTCTTTTGAAAATTCGGAAAGAAAATTCATACCTAGAGAATCCCAATTTGTCTCCGTCATCATTTTGGCCAGACCTTGTCCCTTTATCAGCTTTGTAGGCTTGATGTCGAGATCATATTCCAATAGTACTGCTATCCACTTTGCTTTCTTTCCTTCGAGATCTGGCTGGGTAAGAATATATTTTACTACTACCGATGGAACATGCGCTATTATATGAGAGTGCAATATGTATATCCTGAAATCCTTCAATGCTTTCACTAAAGCATAAGCTTGTTTCTCCATAATGTTATATTTTAATTCTACATCCCTCAAAATTTTACTGAAAAATGCAATTAGTTGTTCCACACCTTCTTGGTTCTTTTGTAACAATACTCTGGCTATTGTGTGTTGTGATGCATAAGTAAACATAATGAAATCTTTTGAATAATCTAGACTAATCAACACTGGTGCTTCATTCAATGCCTTTTTAATATCATCAAAAGATTTTCTTGCTTCATTAGTCCATTTAATCTCCTTGTCTTTTCTCAGCATTTCAAATATGTTCCTCGAGATCTCAGCAAAACTAGGGATGAACCTTCTTAACCAATTTACCCTTCTAATAAATGACTAAATTTCCTTCTTACTTCTAGGGATTCCGACCTTCTGAATAGAAGATACTCTCTCTGGGTCAATCTTGAGGCCTTCTTTTGATATAATGTGTCCCAACAATCTTCCTTCCTCCATGCAAAAATGAGATTTCTTTGGATTTAAAGAGATCTCGAACCTTCTACATTTCAAGAAAACTCTTTCCAGATGTTTCCAGTGATCAGCAGTATTCTTTGAATATACAGTGATATCATCCATGTATACTACTACGAATTTATCTTTTTCATCTGCAAATGCAATGTCCATGGCTCTCTGAAAAGTTGCCCCTGCGTTCATCAAACCAAATGGCATTTTGGCATACATAAATGTTCCCCATGGAGTAGTAAAAGCAGTTTTCTCCTGATCCTCTGGATGAACTTTAATTTGATTGTAGCCTGAGAAACCATCTAACATAGAAATTCTTTCAGCTCCTACAACTTTCTGCAAAATATGATCCATTTTCGAGAGTGGGTAATTATCTTTCAAAGAGACTCTATTCAAATTTCTAAAGTCCACGCACAACCTTATTTCGCCACTCTTTTTTCTTACTGGTACTAGGTTAGCCAACCACTTAGAAAATCTCAAGGATACGATTATCTTAGCATCAAAAAGCTTTCTCGCCTCTTTTTCTATTATTGGAAGCAACTTGGGATTTATTCTTCTCAACTTCTACTTAAAAGGCTTTTCATCAGGTTTGATAGGAATTGTATGTTGTATAATAGAAATATCATATTCCTTCAGGTCTTCATAGCTCCAGGAGAAAACATCTGAGAATCTTTTCATCACTTCCACAATTTTATTCTCTTCCTTTCTTGGGAGTTTCTTTGAAAGCTTTACTAATTTGGGATCTTTTTCGGAACCTAAATTGCAATCTTTGACATCCTCAGGTTTAGGTTCTACTTTTGGGTTTTTCACCCCGTCATTTTTATCAAACAATTGCTCTAAAGGAATCAAACCTTTGGGGATAACGTTATCCTTCAGCTGAATTATATCCTTACCTCCAATCCTTTGTTTGAACTTTTATGTTTCTTCAGGGGAATTTTCTTCATCTGGGCAAGCTTCAACATCTTCTGCATCAATAGACCTGTGATTGAATTCATCAGTCATTTCCAAAAAGCGTTTAATCTGCTAATCATCTTCAAAAACCTGCTAGTGATTGATATTGTTTGGGATAGATGGTCTGTGTATAACCTAAATATCATATTTCTTTTTAGAAAAGATGGGGGTTTTGAACGCAGCTCCAGCAGTGGCCAAAGAATCTGCTATTGTGTTATTAACTCTGGGAATTGCAACAACATCATGTTCATCAAATTTCTTTTCCAATAAATCCCACACTTCATTCCTGTATGTCCTCATTTTAGGATGCTTGGTCTGATAAATAGCTTTAACCTGATTTATTACTAATTCAGAATCTCCAAACACTTCAATTCTTTTTGCTTTTAAATCTCTCAATACATTCAACCCCAGAATCAAAGCTTCATATTCTGCAACATTGTTTGTACACTCAAAATTCAATTGATAAGAAAACATCAAGAATTCTCGATCAGGTGTGATTATCCATACTCCCACACCAGCTCCTTCTCTGCTCCTAGCTCCATCAAAATGCATTGTCCAAGTTCCTTCTTTTCTAATTTTTTTCTCTTAATAGTCTTTCTTTTCCATTTTCTTTAGGTTCGATCAAATCCATCTTTTCTTTGGATTCAACATCATTGTACAGAATACATGGCCCCAAATCTGTGTCTACTGCATATATGGCATGCTTTTCAGGCTCATTTAAGTCACTTACCAAATAACCAACCCTTTTTTCAGCATATAATCTTCTGTGTACCCCTAACACTGGAATAGTAGCAAAAGACATATCCATCTGCAAAGTTCCTTTCAACTTCGAAGCCCATGATCTAGACATCAGCATACTGAATTTTGCTGGAATATCAGCGACCACCACATCCATGAGGATACCCTTGACTGGTATTTTACTGAGATTGACTGTCAAATCATTAATCAACCCTAGGCATTTAACTTTCCTTGAATCAAAAGAGAATAGGTCATCATATGGTCTTGTGATCTCCAACCCCAAAGATTCAACTAGAAGTTTTGGCATCAAGTTATGAGAAGCTCCCGAGTCCAACATACAATTATGCACAACTTTATCATGAACGTTCAAATCTACATAAAAAGGAGAAATCTCCCCAAAACTATTATCTTCCATTCTTGAACCCAGACAAATATTAGGAGCATCATTATCCAATTCCAAAGTATCTAATTCCACTGGATTTTCTACTTGCATCATCTTAAAAATTTGTTCCTTGTATTCTTTGTTTTTTAGTATCTCACTGAAAGGTACTGAAATCTTTACTTTGGACATTTCGCTTTGTATGTTGAAAGGATTTAAATTTTTACCAACTTCTTTTACTGGATCTTTCTTGTTATCTGAAATCCCTTTTGGTACATCTTCATTTTCTTTTCTTCCTATTTGCTGACCATTCTGACTGGTGGAGGGTTTATCTGTAGATCCTTTTGGTTTATCCGTTGACCTTTTTCCTTTGTCTATTATAACGTCTCTATTTCTTAGATTTATCTTTCTTTGAAGATTGTTTATAGCACTTTGGTAACCAATCTAGTATTGATCAGTTTCTGTCTCTAGATTACAACCTTCTCCCTCTGCAAGGAACATATCATGTTCATTTTTAGTCAGATATACTTCTGAATCGAAACTGCCACAATGGTGAATGTCACTCTCAGCCATCTCAGCTTCAGCTTCCCCAGCAATATAATTTTCGGGAAAAGGGGGTCTTACGGGATCTTCTTTTGCATTCCTCTGATTCCTTTGATCTCTTGGCCTTATGGGTGGGACAAAGGGTCTCCTGAAATTAGGTTTTCTGATTTGAGATTATGCTTGCTCTCTATTCTAAGTTTTCTTATCCACCACTAACCTGTCTAACAACTTCTCCATGGTTTTCATCATCGCTTCAAATTTTACATCTGTGGAAGAAGAAGAAGCTGTATTTTTATTATCTTCTTTATTTTTCTTTCGGTCGGTATCTCTATGCCGCATCTTGCCAAAAGCCATCATATTGGCTTCAACTTCCACCACATCTTTCATCATTACTGCCAAAGTGGTAGATCTTCTTTCTCTTAATGTGCATGAAAAATCACCTTCAAAAGCATCTGCATAATGTAACTTGGCTACTCCTACTGGAGGTTTTATGTCTACAGGGATAGAGTTATAAACCTTCATAAATCTGGCAGAGAATTCTTGAACCGACTCAAAACCTCCTTTATTCAGATTGTTATATTGTGTAAAAATCTGTGAAGGATTCTTCTGGTCCTCCCATCTCTCGATGAAAAGAGTTGTGAAAGCATCATAATTCGCAATTGATCCTGCAGCTAAAGCTCTGAACCATTTTTTGACTTCGCCTCGTAGGCTTTGGGCAAACAACCTCATTTTTGCATTATCATGATCCACTTCTTCTAAATAAATGAAATCACTGAAGTTATCAACATGTTGTTGTGATCTAAAATCACCATCTGTAAAATTAGTCACAGCAGATCTAATGAACAAGTAAATCAATCACAATAGATGAACATAGAAAATATGGTGTAAAAATGTGCAAAACATGCATCAGTGCTCAATATCCCAGTAAGGGTGAATGATTACAATAGAATACAGTAACAATGACTGAGAAATTCGAATTTCCTAAGGAGGTCATTCGAATCACTGAATGGAGTAGCTTGACTCCAACTAGGATTCCTCATCATCAATCAGTGGTGGTCATCAATGCACAAGAACCAGTCATCGAGGTGTCAATCTGAGTCTAACTGAGTGTAACATGTGTAATTCAAGTGTGTAGCACTGATATAGGGAAGTGGGATCAGTGGAGGGCGCATGGGAGGCTAACTGAAGTCAGAACACGTCATCTAGTCAATCTGGAGGTCCAACGGAAGTGAAACAGTCAGTCGGAGTGAAACTAGCCTCAAATCAGGGAGAATCGGAGCTAACTGAGTGTAACTGAAGTGGAACTACAGTGGTAGGTGAAGAAGTGCGCCCTTCTCTGGCAGTAGGTGAGAAGTGGGCACCTTCCTGACTAGGAGGGCTAAAACTCTAAAGTAAGTGGCTCCTGGGTGCTAGAATAAGGTGGCTAAAGTGCTGGAGGCATCAACCTGGTGACTGGGATGCATGCAAAGTGCATGCAAACCCTAGAATTTGCATGCATACCCTAATTGCATGCAAGATCCTGAAAAAGATGATGTGGATATCCGAACACCCCCCCTCAAGCTAGACTATGATGTGCAAAAAATAATGTGGGTCCCTGGTAACTAAGACCAAAGGTCACCCCAATACAATAATCCAAAAAATGCTGAAAATAAACTGAGTGAGGAAAGAGAGAAAACCCAGTGGGAAGAAATCCCCCCCTCAAGCTAAAGCATAATAATGGATCAATTTGTCTCCACCATGATGGAACTCACCCCCAACAGTGAACGGAGGTAAGAGAACTTCTTCTCAGTGAAGCTCTTGGTGAAGATGTCTGCAATTTGCTCATCAGTAGGGCAATATTGCAGAATGATGGTGCGATCATGCACCAACTGTCGAATGTAATGCATATGAATCTCAATCTGTTTGGTCCTTTGCCGCTGAACTGGATCTGTGGAGATATTGATAGCACTTTGATTGTCACAAAATAGGACAGTTGAAGTAGTGCCACCAAAACCAAACTCGGAAAGAATACCCTGCAACCAAACTGCTTGAATGCAGGCATTGACTGCCCCTCGATACTCTGCCTCTGCTGAAGAAAGTGCAATGGCTGCTTGCTTTTTGCTGGACCAGCAAACAACACCATGACCAATCATGAAAACATAACCGGAAGTGGACTTCCGATCAATGCTATCACCTGCCCAATCTGAATCAGTAAAACCAATGAAATCAAGCTCAGAATCTGCAGCATAATGTATGCCAAAATGTTTCATACCTTGCACATACTGCAAGATCCACTTGGCTGCCCACCAATGAAGCTCATGGGGCTGCTGCATATACCTTGACATGGCACTCACGGCATATGAAATATCAGGCTTTGAGTGTGTCAAATAAAGTAGTGAACCAATCAACTGTCGATACATACTGCAATCTACAAGCGGTGTAGAATCTCCCTCCTCAAGACTAATTCCTGAGAGGAATGGGAATGGGGCTGCCTTACATTCAGCCATATTAAACTTCAATAACAGGTCAGAAGCATATTTTTTCTAATATATAGTGATCCCATCAAAATTTTGAGCTATCTCCAAGCCCAAAAAGTGACTCAGCAAGCCCAAATTGCTCATGTCAAAAGCTAGATTTAAGGCAGTTTTTAGCTTGTTTATTGAAGTAAGAGTGCTACCAGTAATGAGAATATCATCAACATAAAGTACAATAACCAACAAATTACCTTTAACTCACTGAAGATACACATTCGGATCAGATTTGCATATTTGGAAATTCTGAGAAAGAAGGAAGGAGTCCATCTTTGCGTACCAAGCTCTTGGGGCCTGTTTTAACCCATACCAAGATTTCTTCAATCTGCAAACTAATGATGGATATGATGTGTAGCCCTCTGGCTACTGCATATATACCTCTTCATCAAGGTCTCCATGTAGAAATTCACTCTTCACATCCATGTGGTGCACTTCCCAGTGCTTGGATGCGGAAATAGCCAAAACAAGGCGGATGGAATCCATCTTTGCAACCGGTGCAAAGGTCTCAGTGTAGTCCACTCCTTGGACTTGGGAGAAACCTTTTGCCACCAACCTTGCTTTGTATTTTCTGATAGAGCCATCAGCAGCAACTTTTGTGCGGTAGACCCATTTACACTTCACTAATTTTCTTCCAGGTGGAAGAGAAACTAGCTCCCATGTGTTGTTCTTTTGAAGAGAACTGTATTCTTCATCCATGGCACTTTTCCATCTCAGATCTCGGTGGGAAGAATAGTATGATGTGGGATCTGAACCAGCCATCAAATAAAAAATCTCAGGAATTAATGGATCAGCAATAGAAATAGCCATACCTACTCTTTGAAAGTCTGCTCTTGTTCGTCTCGGATCAGCAGGATTTCCAAGGTTCGAACCAGCAGATTGAAGAGTGTTTTGGGCCCACTTTGGTAACTAAGGAGGATCATAATGGTCGGATTCTGAACCTGATATGTCATGATCATCATGTGCTTCTAAAATATCAGAAATATAAGAACTCATACCTTCATTATCGCTGCACTGATCTTCTTCTGGTGAAGGCGGTGAATCGGCAGTCTCTTCCTCGACTAGTTGCAATTCTTGAAGCGGTTCTTCAAATTGCACACTGCGCTCTATGAATATATTTTTAGATCTGATATCCATGAGTTTGTATGCTTTCGATTCTTCCCCATATCCTATTAGTATGCACTCAATACTTTGTGGATCCAAAGCTCGTCTCTTCTTGGAAGGAATTCTAGCCCATGCAGTAGAGCCAAAAACTCTCAAATTTGACACATCCGGTTTGTGACCAAAGAATGCTTCGAAAGGAGTCATACATTTCACGGATGAATGTGGAACACGGTTCTGTATGTATGCAGCAACATTGATTGCTTCATCCCAAATATTTGCAGCCAAACCTTTTGATTCAATCATGCATGTAGCCATCTCTTTCAATGACCGGTTTTTCCTTTCCGCTACACCGTTCTGCTGGGGTGTGTAGGGAACTGTATGTTGGATCTGAATTCCGCTTTGGGCACAAAGTTGCAGCAACTCGGCCTTGATATATTATCCACCATTATCAGATCTAAGAGCTTTGATCTTGCTCTCAGTGGCGGTCTCAACAGAAGCCTTAAAATCCTTGAATTTTCCAAGCACTTCTGACTTGTTTTTGAGAAAGAATACCCATGTAAAGCAGGAAAAATCATCAATAAATGTCAAAACGTACCTTGAACCATTTAATGACATATGGGGCAGCGGACCACTGATATCAGAATGTATCAACCCCAAAACTATAGAAGCTCTGCTAGCTTTGCCGCGGTCGAATCTGTGCTCGGGGTGCTTCCCAATAATGCAACCAGTGCATATTCCCTTCGAGGAACAGAGTTGTGGAAGACCATCTACCATGGATTTGTTTGATAGCAGCAGAAAATACTTATAATTAAGATGTCCAAATCTTTCATGCCAAAGTCTACTAGCCTCATTACCATGTGTGCGAAGAGCAGTGGGCTTTGCAAGCGGAATAAAGTGTGAAAACTCATAACATTTTGCAGTGTGGTTTGCCTTTCCGACTACAACAAGTCTTCCACTTTTGATATCAGAAATTTCAACTGTATTAGGGCTGAATGTAACTTGCTTCGGTTCACCAGTGTGTGTCATTTGATACAGAAAAAGAAGATTTGAAGCCAAGGAAGGCACATAGAGAACATTCTGAAAGCTTCCATGATCTACATGAATCGTACCTTTTCCCTTTGAAAATTTTTTTGAGTCATCTCCCAAATGGATGGGGATGGAGCTGTTTGGATCGAATGAAGAAAAAGAATCAATATTTGCAGCCATATGATTCGATGCACCCGAATCTATCAAGAGAGTAGTGGGCTTCGAAACAGTTGCCATGAGTGCTTGTCCTCTTTCCTGATCATCATTCGTATCCTTCTTCCTTGCACCGTCAGGAAGAGTTATGTTGTTCTTTTCCAAAAGGAGGGCCATTTGATCTATAGTCTTCTTCATATATGAACTTTCGGGATGAAAGCCATGATTGCAATAACTACATTTAGATTTTTGGTTACCTTCTTTGCCCTTTTGCTTGAACTTTGAACTGGATGGTGCATCCGTCTGTTTTCCTTTCTCTCTTTGCTTGTGAGGCTCGAATTTGGGCTTCTCCTTCTTTTTCTTTCCTTTACCATTCGAGATCTTGGGTCCTTGAACATATAGGGCTGAATATTTGGAGCTTATGGACCCCATTTGAATCAACTTGTCATGCTCTTTTGTGACGGACTCAATGAAGGCATTCAAGGTAGGCATCTTCCAATTCGGGGTAGTTAGCCGACCGGAATTTAAAGTAGAGACAAATACCAAATAATATTTACCAAGCTTGCTACGAATGGAGAGGATCAATTGTTTATCCTCTTTGATAACTCCACTATTCCTCAACTACAAGTTCAAGTTCTTGAATTTTGTGAAGAATTCATTAATGGTCTCGAAATTCTCAGGACTAAGGGCAATCAATTCATTCTCTAATTGAAAAGCCCTAAGCTCGTCCTGCTTGCCAAATAGTGTTTCAAGTTGCTCCCATATAGCTTTTGGAGTCTTCAATCCGCTGAGATGGAAGAGAAGATCTTTGGAGATGGAGAGACAAAGAAGACCATGAGCTTCATCAAGCTTGTTGTAGTGTTTGGTTCTATCTGACAAGTTGTTTGGCTCCAATTCAAGACCAAGAGTGACTCGGTAGTAACCTTTTGAATGTAATATGATCTCCATATCATCTTTCCAATCAAAATAATTGAATGGGGTGAGGATAGGCTTTGAAGAAGAGTATTCCATTGCTAGGAGCGAGTGCACACTAATGTAGAGAAGCTTGCAAGGGTAGAGTAGCGAATGCAATTGATGGAGACAATAACCTACAAATCACAATAAAACCAAGAACAATGAGGTCGAACAATCCACCCTTTTAGAGTTGCATCACACCTGGGATTGGAGATCAAACAATGTTGAATGGGTCCAATGTATCAGATCAAGGAATTATGTGGAAACTCAAGCTTCTAGAGTGGTATTGGAAGTATTTTCAAGCTTTGCATGCACAGGAGCGAATGCCCTTGAGATATTTCATGCCAAAACTTTTTGAAATTTTTGAGCAAATTCACTCAAATCCTCTTGTAGAAACACCTGTAGAAAAGAGATCTTGTCCCTGCAATGGCTCTGATACCATGTAAAATTAGTCACAGCATATCTAATGAACAAGTAAATCAATCACAACAGATGAACATAGAAAATATGGTGTAAAACTGTGCAAAACATGCATCAGTGCTCAATATCCCAGTAAGGGTGAATGATTACAATATAATACAGTAACAATGACTGAGAAATTTGAATTTCCTAAGTAGGTCATTCGAATCACTGAATGGAGTAGCTTGAATCCAACTAGGATTCCTCATCATCAATCAGTGGTGGTCATCAATGCACAACAACCAGTCATCCAGGTGTCAATCTGAGTCTAACTGAGTGTAACATGTGTAACTGAAGTGTGTAGCATTGATATAGGGAAGTGGGCTCAGTGGAGGGCGCATGGGAGGATAACTGAAGTCAAAACAAGTCATCTAGTCAATCTGGAGGTCCAACGGAAGTGAAACAGTCAGCCGGGAGTGAAACTAGCCTCAAATCAGGGAGAATCGAAGCTAACTGAGTGTAACTGAAGTGGAACTGCAGTGGTAGGTGAAGAAGTGCGTCCTTCTTTGGTAGTAGGTGAGAAGTGGGTGCCTTCCTGACTAAGAGGGCTAAAAATCTGAAGTAAGTGGCTCCCAGGTGCTAAAATAAGGTGGCTAAGGTGCTGGAGGCATCAACCTGATGACTGGGATGCATGCAAAGTGCATGCAAACCCTAATTGCATGCAAGATCCTGAAAAATATGATGTGGATATCTGAACACCATCACCATCAAAAGTAACAATCCTCTGTCCATAATTCTAAGGTAAATCGTGTAAGACAGCGGGCAAAACCAATGGGGCAAATCGGGCAACCATGGGTGGTGGATTATGAGGTGGAACAATCATTACCTGTTGTTTTATAAACTTAGGACATTGCACGGGTACTCTTTGGGCCTTGGATATTTTGGAACCGGCCCTTTCAAACTTTTGCAAATTTTCCCAGGCAGATTTTAAAGAATTATCCCAGAAACTATTTGGATCAACCCTTGTTTCTTTCAAATCAGAATCTGATTTAGTTCTAAACAAGACTTTTTCACTTGAACCAATATTTTCTTCCTCAAACAGATTTTCTTGAAAAGAAGGAAATATGTTCAAAGTTTGAGAAATACCTTCTTTTGTCTTGCCTTTGCCTTTATCCGTCTTGAGGAGATTTTCTGGATTATCCACGCCTGAGAAGAACTGGGAACCTGGGTTTCTTCTTGTAGCCACAATGTCTATTTCTGAATACCTCCAAAAACCTTGAAAATTTTTCACATGTGAAGTCGCCAGGGCAATATCTACAACCAACTTTCAAATCTTCAAACTTCCTTGCCCAAGAAATTTGACCTTTCTTTGTCGTTTCCCCCAGGCAAAATTTCACTTTCGTTCCCCAGTATGGTTGCCAGAATGTTAGCACTTAGATTTTATCCCCGGTTGTAAAAGAATAACACCTAAGGTAACTTATTTCAAACCAAACTTTAGGGAGAAAACTTAGCCATTTTTCCCACTAGAGATTGTAATGTACCCACCTGCTGACCCAATAAGAGAGGGAAGATGATAACAATCTGTGGGGATTTTCATAAAACTCAACCCAGTCATTAGAATCATATGAATAAAAAAATATTGGTGTGCAGATACAAATCAGGCAATATGCACAGCGGAATTGAAACTAATCCATACACAATTCATGCCCATCCAACATATCAAAATAGTCATCAAATTAATGCATTGCAGAAGTAAATACATAGACAGAAAAACACTTATCTTCATTGTGCAATTGGTCCCAAACAACTAGATATGTCGCTGCAACGCTCCACCCAACCATAGGCCAGTTGTGTTCATCAAGCTCTCAACACAACTGCCACCCCCGAGCTAGGCATGATTCTTACAAGGAAAAGGGGACATTCACTCATTCACAGCCAATTAATCATTTCATCTAAGCCAAGCCAGTCCACAGCTGGGTTTATTAGACTACATTTGAACCCTGGAGGCTTACACTCAAGCTCAAGCCAAAGCAATGGATTTACCATCAGGATGGCCATGGGTTTGGGCTTTCCCCAAATCGTTTCCATCCAAAAACGAATTGTGGGATGAGGAAAAACATTCACAGGGGAGGAAAAATGATTTCTCCCCAACCATCTCAGCATTTAACAGCCAGAATGGTCTCTATGGAACCCCAATTCAAATTTCCATCTTCCCCACTAGTATACAATACAAAAACGCCCTTATCCTAGCTGAGGATCAAGGGGAACACCCAAAAACATGGCTGGAAAACGCCCAGGTAGATCCCAACTCGTGAGGGAGAGCAATTGGTTGATGGATAATGGCTTGGGGAGAAATTCATGGCTCCTTTCTTGCCCAAGAAGCAAAACACGATTTCCCATGTAGGGTGGCTTGCCCATACCTGAATTTGGACAGCCATACCTCCCATTCGCCAAGGCATTAACTACCTCAACCAATTCTTGGGAGAAATCAATGATTGGGTACAAAAGTCAACATGGGTAGTTGAGGGTTTGATTGGTTCTCTCATTGACACTTGGCTTGACTTGGTTGGCTCAAGGGTTTGAATGTTTTCCCTCCCAATTCCTTGTAAAATCATTCCCCCATCTCTTGTTGCATTGCATAGCTAGTTGTGGGTATTTATTAAAATGCATATTTACAATTTCAATGTGCCTAGCTAGCACGTAAACCATATGCATCACTAAATCGATGGCGGGGCCTTGGCCTTGAGCTCCTCACCACGATTTTATAACAATATTACCTCATTTACAATTTAATGCCATGGGGTCAAACTGGGGACATTATAGAGAGGGCTCTCTCACAATATATATGTAAAGGCTAAAAATATATAGAAACACGCTCAAATTTCTCAAAAATGATTTACTTGGTTGAAAAGGAAACAAGAAACATTGGGCATGGAGTCAACATTCATATATTTAATGTACCAGCAAGATATTTAGACCAAATAGATTTTCACAGAGGCAAGATAGAAACCATATCACAGTCAATTTGATTTTACAGGTGATATAGAAAGAAATAATGACAGTCCATCAACAACAAGCATCAAACTAGGATGAATCCATTGTCAACTTTAGAGAAATAAATGGATACTTAAATATAATAAAATGAGGCATAAACAGTATGAATCCCAATCTATTTCAAACGTTCATTTAAGCCTACAAGAAGAACATAATGGAAGACATAACAAAGAAGGTAGACATGCACATATAGAGATAAGGGAAAACGACAGACTGTAAAAATGATCAACACATGAATCTCTGGTCTCAAAAGATAGGTATCCCCACTGTACGGCCTTTTTATTATTCTATCAAAATTTGACTTCAAAACTTATTGTCTCTCAAGGAGTTTCCAACCCCTTTAAAAATGATTCTCATTGTCTTTTATACAAAATTCAAAAGAAGCTTGACATAACCGCTTCTTTTAACTAGTAACTGAAAATGTCTTAACTCAAAAGATAACAATCTTTAAACAATATTACAAATTTTTAAAATAAAAACATCATTTTTGCCACTTGGCAAGAGTTCTGAATGCATCTTCATGAATGAACAGAATATCTCATCCTTCCATATTTATCCACATAGTTCCATTGGTCGGCCGTGGGTAGATCATAACTGGTCATTTCCTTCACCAGGACTCGCATTTCAATGTGACCTGTGTAGACACTTCCTTTATCCTCCTGACGCAACTGCCAATCTCCACCGGTCTTCAAAGCTCCCCAAGAACAGCGACACATAGACAAAATGCCGTTTTTTGAAAACCCTTTTATTTTATATAGGCTCCTTTGCTTATCTTTCTTACAGCTTTCCCACTGTACCTTATTTCCAACCGTTGATCGCATGTATTTGTGATTTGAGCCATCATATCTTGTGCCTCTTATTCGCCATGGCGGTATCCGTGATCCCAGATAGTGTTTTCCTTCCTGGTTTCAACTGCATGCGGATCAACCATTGTCTGACACCTGTTAAGGTGGTTTGTTTACCGCAACCACCTTTTCCTTTGTCGAGTGTGCACTTCCCATGATGCGGCTGAATCTCATCCCTTGATTTTTCCCAATGCATATCGTCCATCCGATTATCGTCAACAAATGGCGCATTTCCTGTGTATTTCTGCATTTGCCACGTGCCATGGCCCACGTTTCCCCATATTATCCTTCGGCGGTTCCACATGGCACTTTAGTGGTTTGTGATACCACTATCGCGTCGATGTGGGGCAATAACAGTGTGCCATGTATTCCGGTGGTATTTTTCCCGCAACCGCTCACCATATTTTGCAAACGAGCTTTTTGGCGGTGCGGGGATCCATGACAATCGTCGATCTTTTCCTTCGTCATCTCCGCCGTTGGAACTTCGCCGAAATTTAATCTTCTCAATAATTTCTTTCATACTATTGCGCTTGTGGGTTTTTGCTTGTTGATTTTTATTATAACCCTTCATTTAACACATCCTTTGTAGATCTATTTCTTTTAGGTATCTTGGACAAACTTTAGGCTTTCTTTGGATATTTGAAATATGGTGTCAACAGACAGTATTGTACGAGGTGACCAAGTCTTGTTATTGGGCCCTTAGTATTTCATTTTATTATATTTAGATCATTTAAGTCAGACTTATGAGGGGGTGTTGGAATAATTAAGTCTTCCTACCATGCCATTTATTTACATAAGATACATTAATTAATCATTTTTGGTTAATTCTATGTAATAGACTAGGAAATTGCACTTGTGTGGACCACAAGGAAACATGGGAGGATCAAATACATCCAAGGTGTGGACCACAAGCCACCGAGGCCACTTGGGTGCCTTCCTAAAATATTTTGGATAAGATTTAGCTGGGAAAGGCACATTTTCTGATTTTGAGTGCTTTTTACTGCTTTTTACCCTATGGAGAAAATCTAGTCTACCTAGGAAACTTGTTTTTTTCACCCATGACTTTCCTTAATGAGTTTTCCTTCCAAACTTAGTATTTGGCATTTTTTTTCCATCATAAATAACCTTCAAATCACTAATTCGGCAATTCGTTAGCTTTTGGAGAGTTTTGGAAAGTCTACTTGCCACCTAGGGGCGATGAGCATTTTTAGTAAGTATGATGAAGATAAGATTCTTTTGGAATCCTTAGCCATTCGAATTACTGTTGTAAATTTGTAATGTCCCTTGTTAGGAATTTCATTAAAATGGCAATTTTTCAATTTTTTCCCTAGTTAGACCTTTGACTAGTTTTGAGCGCTAGGTCCCCAAATTGCTCCAATTGCTCCCAAATATTCTGAGAAGGTATATGGATGATTTTATAACATAAATATGTGTTTTAGGGAGGCTTTTGGACCTTTAAAATACTTCTTCAAATCCTATTTCAATTCTGGCCAATGTAGGGAATTTTACTAGTAATTCCCTTTGACTAGTCTTGGTCTCTAGGTCTCAAATTGACTCCAAATGCCTTCAAATATTCAAGGAAGGTGTATGAATGATATTAGTACTTGAATAGGATGTTTAGGGATTATATATGGCCATCAAAATACCTCTGAAAACTCTCTTAAGCTTTTGGACCAAGTATGCAATTTTACTAGTAATTTGGGGTTCAAATCCCCCTGGGATAAGTACTGAAAATGGCTTCCCAAATGCCTCCAAACCCACTCAAATTTATGAATAGAGGTAGGGAATATATTAATTATGTTATTAAGGTCTCATGTGCACCATTAATTGATTATTATATCTGTTCCAACCCTCTCCCATTCAACTACAAAAATAACCCATTCGACCCTTGGGGAAATGACACTATTTCTTCTCCCAATGCAATTAAATTGAATAAAAATACTTCAAATGCTCAAGTACAGTACATGAAACTTGTAAAATACATCCATGGTAGTATATTAATCACAAATGTATCAGAGAATCATCCATTCATTCGAAATCATCTACAGTACATTGGTTCACAACAAGGTAGTGGGGAAATGACACTATTCTTTCATTAAAACTGAGTTTTACACATTTCTTCTTGGAATTTAGACCTGAAACTTTTTGGATATGAATAAAATATTATTTAATTCATATTAAAAAATAAATGGGGCATTATAATCTCCCCCAAAGAGTACAATAGCTCACCAAAAACACCCTCCCTCAAGGATCAAGAATATGCCATCAAAACTGGAAATGGTTGAAGGAGTGAGCTGCAATAGAAGAAACCATGAGCTTCCCTGTAGCTTAAACCTACAAATAAAGACTCCATTAAAGCTCCAAATGAAAGGTCTAAATGGACTTTCCAATTACCAACTTGGATGGGAATCTTTCACCCTCAAAATTGGCTAAGGCAAGAAACTAGTCATCCACTAGCTCTCCCTCTTCACAAATGCAATTGCAAATTCTAAAAACGATCAAAAGCTGGTTTCATTCTTTTTTATTGACATTTATAAATTTATAATTTCCTCCATGGGTCGAATTCCTTCCAAGAGACTCATGCCAACTCAAGTTGGGAAGAGATTCCAAAGAACGCCACTTGTACAACAATTCCTAGTCTCCCACTTCCACCAAATCACATGTGGAATCATATTAGCTTCCCTAACACCCTTGAGATCCCTCTTGGAGTCTATTTTTATCCCTTACATGTCATATATGTCATATGGCAGCCTTCCGGTCTGATTTGTGTCATAGGTGTCATAGCATCTTCATCATTGTTGTCATAGAGCTAGGGAATCTAGCCCAAGTGTCTCACTAGCTCCAAATTTCCTCTTCCTCTTCCATGGGAGTTACTCTTCCTCTATATTTCGACCTCATTGACTCATGCCAAGTATTATTGACCTTATAACTCATCCCAAAAACATTAGGCTTCCCGTGGATTCGAAATTTGAAGAAGAGGATGCCATGTGGCACATAAATTCTAGCTTGTCTGGGTCCCACTTCCTCCATGTGTCTTCATGATCAAATGCCACTTTGATTTTCACTTGTATATATTTATTTATCTCCTTTATTAAATATTTATTCCATCCTAATGTTCCAACATCATTTATTATCCCCATTATTCCAAATCCCAAAGCTTCCAGCCCAAACCTAGGAAACTAATAATTTTCCTCCTTGGCAATTATTTGACCTTTAGCATCAACTTGACAAACTCTATTGAATAGGGCCAATTTGCTTAGGCCATTGTGACCCAATGCCAAATTTGGGACATGACAAATCCTCCCTTCCCAATATTGCTTGTCCTCAAGCAATTTCAAACATGGGTGTTGAAGAACCTGCTTTCTGTATAATTCTCTGAAGTTGCCATTGAATTGCCCAACCTTGAGTCTTTGAGTTTCCATGAAGATTTTAGAGAGGAACCACCATGCTTGTTGCTGCATTACTCTGATAAAAATCACTTTATTAAGTGGGGATTCCATCTCCCTTACTAATTGTTTCCCAAAAAAATTGAAACCAATGAGACAAAAATGATCCCAGGGTCCCATTGTTTGTATTGCACCCCAACAATTAAGAGTGCTCTCCAACCCATACCATCAGATAAGAGGATTCCTGGATCCCATTTTCTTGTATGCATTCTTCCAAACATCATGAGTACAAAATATATATCATCAAAGTACATAACAACATAATGAAAATGTACATCAAGGAGATGCTTCATCAAAGAGCCATGAAAGTGCTTATACCTCCAAGCATGTAGACCACCATTTTCCAAGTGCATACAATCTTCAAGTGACCCATCAAATCTGCTCCAATGACATAGGTGAAGATCCCATGTCCTATAATGCTGCTCCAAATGGATGTGATATGCATCAAAATATTCAGCCATGTATTCCTTCATCCAATAAGTGAATGAAGAGTCCCCACTAAAATCTAAAGCAAATAATGAGCATAAAAAACAAGGAGACTTCAAAGGACTCAAATAAGTCTCACCCATACATCCATGAATGTGAGAATCATAAAGATGTAACAAAGTATGTGGCTTCCAACAAAAATGTTCTCCCATTATAAATCTATTCACCCAAGTGTTAGATGAAGTTCCTCTAACATCAAATGAACCAAGTGTTGAGGAAGAAAAACCATGAGTATTCAAGTGACTCAAATGCATATCATAGGTGCATCCATGTAGATGTGCATCATCATAAAGTGACAAATAATGCTGCTGCAAATGTGAATAAAATGTGCTCCAACCATGTCATCATAAAAGGTAAATCTAGGAGTTCCATACTCCTCATGTGGCACCATAAAAAAGAACCCTTTCACCCATACTTCATTGAGACTAATGCTGTAAAACATGGAGTTGTAGGATGTAGGAGAATGAACTAACTCACCCAAATGATCAAAAAGTGTAGAAGTTTCATACTCCTCATGTGGCACCATAAAAAAGAACCCTTTCACCCATACTTCATTGAGACTAATGCTACAAAACATGGAATTGTAGGATGTAGGAGAATGAACTAACTCACCCAAATGATCAAAAAGTGCAAAAGTTTCATCATGGAAAGGATCCATATGGGTAGTATCATGCAACTCCTTCAAAAGTGTGGAACCTTTGTCATAGATTGGTTCCAATGTAGAGGAATCATGCTCTTCTTTAAAAATTGCATAACCTTCATCAAGAGACAATTCAAGTTCCTCTTCCACCACATCAAGTGTTTGGATATCTTCAAGTCCATCTTCAAACACATTAAGCACATTCAAATTTCCACATTTCTCATGATCCACCATGTCATGAGAATCCTCCAAACAATCTACCATTTGACAATCTAAAACATAGGAGGAAAAACAAGTATCTTACAACTTTTCAAGAAGTTGCTCATTTTGAATTGTGAGATTATGAATATCCTCATTATTCTTCAAGTATGCATCATGTAACAATTCATTAAGCTCAAACAAATGGTTTCTATCAAAAAGCAAAGACATGAAATTACCTTTGATGTGGCACATTGCTCTTTGAATCTTCTCCATGTCTTCAAGGAAGGATGTTTCCTCCAATGAAGTAGCTCTCCAACCAGAATTTGACACCAATGCTTGAGTGTCATAGAGAATGCTGAGGGACTCTTGGATCTTATTTTCATTCATCTTTAAGAACCCTTCAATAAAATGAGTCTCTTGCAAATGAACCTCCTCATCTTCTTCATTTTTGCTTGGACCAACTTCATGAAGCTCAAGTGGTGATGGGGAAGATGATATTGGTTCTTCTTCAACTGCTACAAGGTCTTCATTATCATGCTTAATGTAACTTGGGCTTGTAGCAACACTTTCAAAAGTGATCTCTATGTCACCAACATAGAGGTGCGAGTACCCATCAGTAGGTACTCCTTCATAGTTTAAGCATCCATCAGTAGATGCTCTTTGGTTCATGTCTAAGCTAGAAGGTGTCTCGAAATGATCTTCCATATTTTCAATAGAATATTCTTTATGCTCTTGTGATGTCTCTTCATTTTTATCCTTCAAGCAAGATGGTGCATTTTTCCCCTTGTTTTCCTTATGATCAATATCTTTGGAATCTCTTTTTGAAGAATTCCCAAAAGCTCTCCTCAAGTGGGACATAATTTTATGCACACATATATGATACTCACTCCAAGGTTCTTTACAAGAAGGGCATAAACCTTTCTTTACAAACTCCACATATTCATTTTTGGGTCTATTTTCAAAAACATGTTCAGCATAGTACTCAAAGGACATGGCATTTTGTGTATTTTTGCTCGAAGCAAGATATTCTTGATATTTTTGATATTGTTGGGGCAATGTTTTATATGTTGCTCTCCATCTTTGGAACTCACTCATAGAATTATCCTTGGTTGGTGTGACACACTCATATTCATAATATTTAAATTCATAAGAATAATCTTCATTTCTCTTGAAATTGTAAGAAGTGTTGCATGATGGAACCTCTTCCTCGCACCATTCACATTCTGCTTCATATTGCTCATAAGCATTTGCATATTCCTCATAAGAATTGTACTCATAGGATTCATCATAATAGTAAGACATGGCTGCCAATTATTATTTAATGTATGTACCTAATCCACAGGTGCAAGGACCATTCTCTAATACCACTGTAATGTTCCTTGTTAGGAATTTAATTAAAATGGTAATTTTTCACTTTTTTCCCTAGTTAGACCTTTGACTAGTTTTGAGCGCTAGGTCCCCAAATTGCTCCAATTGCTCCCAAATATTCTGAGAAGGTATATGGATGATTTTATAACATAAATATGTGTTTTAGGGATGATTTTGGACCTTTAAAATACTTCGGTAAATCCTCTTTCAATTCTGGTCAATGTAGGGAATTTTACTAGTAATTCCCTTTGACTAGTATTGGTCTCTAGGTCTCAAATTGACTCCAAATGCCTTCAAAAATTCAAGGAAGGTGTATGAATGATATTAGGACTTGAATATGATTTTTAGGGATGATATGTGTCCACCAAAAGACCTCTGAAAACTCTCTTAATCTTCTGGACCAAGTATGCAATTTTACTAGTAATTTGGGGTTCAAATCCCCCTGGGATAAGTACTGAAAATGGCTTCCCAAATGCCTCCAAACCCACTCAAATTTATGAAAAGAGGTAGGGAATGTATTAATAATGTTATTAAGGTCTCATGTGAACCATTAATTTATTATTATATTTGTTCCAACCCTCTCCCATTCAGTTGCAAAAATCACCCATTCGACCCTTGGGGAAATGACACTATTTCTTCTCCCAATGCAATTAAATTGAGTAAAAATACTTCAAATGCTCAAGTACAGTACATGAAAATTGTAAAATACATCCATGGAAGTATATTAATCACAAATGTATCAGATAATCATCCATTCATTCGAAATCATCAGCAATACATTGGTTCACAACAAGATAGTGGGGAAATGGCACTGTTCTTTCATTAAAAATGAGATTTACACATTTCTACTTGGAATTTCTACCTGAAACTTTTTGTAGATGAATAAAATAGTATTTAATTCATATTAAAAAATAAATGGGGCATTAGAAGCTCCCCCAAAGAGTACAATAGCTCACTGAAAACGCCCTCCCTCAAGGATCAAGAATATGCCATCAAATATGGAAATGGTTGAAGGAGTGAGCTGCAATAGAAGAAACCATGAGCTTCCCTGTAGCTTAAAATTGCAAATAAATACTCCATTAAATCTCCAAATTGAAGGTCTAAATGGCCTTTCCAATTACCAACTTGGATGGGAATCTTTCACCCTCGAAATTGGCTAAGGCAAGAAACTAGTCATCCACTAGCTATCCCTCTTCACAAATGCAATTGCAAATTCTAAAAACAATCAAAATCTGGTTTCATTCTTTGTTACTGACATTTATAAATTTCTAATGTCCTCCATGGGTCTAATTCCTTCCAAGAGACTCATGCCAACTCAAGTTGGGAAGAGATTCCAAAGAACGCCACTTGTACAACAATTCCTAGTCTCCCACTTCCACCAAATCACATGTGGAAGCATCTTAGCTTCCCTAACACCCTTGAGCTCCCTCTTGGAGTCTATTTTTAGCCCTGACATGTCATATACATAATATGTCAGCCTTCAGGTCTAATTTGTGTCATAGATGTCATAGCATCTTCATCATTGTTGTCATAGAGCTAGGGAATCTAACCCAAGTGTCTCACTAGCTCCAAATTGCCTCTTCCTCTTCCATGGGAGTTACTCTTCCTCTATATTTCGACCTCATTGACTCATGCCAAGTATTATTGACCTTATAACTCATCCTAAGAACATTAGGCTTCCTGTGGATTCAAAATTTCAAGAAGAGGATGCCATGTGGCACATAAATTCTAGCTTGTCTGGGTCCCACTTCCTCCATGTGTCTTCATGATCAAATGCCACTTTGATTTTCACTTGTATATATTTATTTATCTCATTTATTAAATATTTATGCCATCCTAATGGTCCAACATCATTTATTATCCCCATTATTCCAAATCCCAAAGCTTCCACCCCAAACCTAGGAAACTAGTAGTTTTCCTCCTTGGAAATTATTTGACCTTTAGCCTCAATTTGACAAACTCTAATGAATAGGGCCAATTTTCTTAGGCCATTGTGACCCAATGCCAAATTTGGGACATGAAAAAATTTATTTAATAGCATACTATTACTTTCATATGATTGGCTGATGTATTTTATTCATGAGAAGTTAATACAAAATTCTACTCTTGTGCATAATTTTTGTGTCTTTGACTAGTTGTGTGAGATTTTCTTATGAGAGAGTGTAATTTATTGAATAGATCTTGGATGTGAACTAAATTTCACATGGTGCATAGTTCAAAATTCTTTTGTTTCAAAGAAACAAGCCACTTCAAGTCATGATGGTGGAAAGCTTTTAACCAATGCTAGTAATGCTGAGAATACTGTTGTTGTAAAGGAGTCTAAGCTTATAGGATGCAAGCCAAATTTCCCTTGTAAACTTTGTAAAGGATATCACCTTACTCACCTGTGCTCTGCTATTCCAGAGGTGAGGAGAGTGTGGTCCATGTCTGAATCATCCTCTTCTCTTGAATTTTCTATAGATTCCGAACAGCCTAGTAAACCTTTGGTTGATGAATTGGTTGAACCAAAATAGTATTTGGTCAACCCCACTCTTCCTTCAGAGAGTGAAGTGATCGAATTGATGCAATATTCGACCAATCCCATCAATACTTCGAAGACGGATGCACCTGTCCCTGAATTCTACTGCATTACTAGTTCGGATGTTTCTAAAAATGGGGGCACTTCATCATGTGTTGAGTGAACCCCTACCAAGCTCTAGGATCATTTATTTTGATTGGAATAGTCTAGATGGCCCTTGTCTTCCTTCGTCTACACCTTTCCAAATAAGGTTCGATATCTGAAACCATGCAGTTCATTGATGTATTGTAGATGAAGGAGCCTCTGTTAGTATCTTATCCACTTATGCTTGGAGATATTTAGGTTTTCCTAACCTTGTTCCCGCTGTTAAGTGGTCAATGAATTTCGATAGAATACCTAGTGAACCGTTGGGATTCTTCCCTCAGGTACCTGTTACTTTGGGTGGAAAAACAGTCTTCATTGATTTGCAGCAACCGTATTCGTTTGGTGAGTTAACTGTGTCCGGTTAAGGGTTTAAGAAGCAAGACCATATTCCATGATTGATAAAATAAGAATAATATTTTGTATGATGAAGATAAATTACAATAAGATCACATTTTATAGGGATTGAGGAAGCATAGTGAAGGGTTATGCCCTTTCACTTAGTAACCTAATAATCTATTAATTTATAAATAATAATATTAATTAAATATTCACAGCATTTCCTTCCCCTTAGGAAATCTTTGTCCTCAAAGCTTGAGTATTTTTCTAATGTCGTCCTTCATTCAGATTCGGCGTTGGTATTAGAATCAGATGAGATTTCTTATGCAGAGACTTGCACTTCCTCTCCATTGGTGATTCTGCACTGTATTGTCTGGTTGTTCCTACATTTATGGCCTGGGGTCCAGTCATCACCGCATCGACGACATGTGTTTTTCTTCTTTTTTCTATTATCAAAGTAACTGTTAGATGACTTTGATCTATTTTCCATTTCATAGGCATATGATTGAGGTTTGTGGCATTGATGGCCGGGTGACCAAGTATCTGCACAGTACCTACATTGTGTCTCTTTTTCTTGTCGATAATGGTTATTGCCTCTTGTTTTTGTTCCTTCCAATTTGCGTTCTGCGGCTTTTGCTTTATGTCTTGCTACTTCTACTTTAGGTATGTCATGTAACTTTCACTCTTTTTGGAGGTATGGTTTAAGACCTCCTAAATAGGTTTCAAGTCTTTGCTTGTCAGACAACCCGAATACTCGTGTCGATAAGGATTCCCATTGATGTGTGAATTCCTCCACGCTTCCAACCTGTTGTAATCTGGTAAGCTTATTGAAAAATTCATCTTCTTTGATTCCTTGAAACCTATTAAAAAAATCATTTTTGAACAAGTTCTAGGTGTAGGAAGAATTCTCTCTTCCACCATAAGTACCAATTATTGGCGTACCCTTCCATATGCATTAATGCATATTTCACCTTTTCCTCGTCAGATTGAATATTGTAAATGTCGAAGTATTCTTCCGCTTTGTTTAGCCAAGCAATGCATTGGTGTTCATTTCCATTGTATTTCGACAACTCTATTTTTGCCTTGGGTGGGTACACTATGTAAGGGTGATATTGATTGCCTTTTGCTTTATGGTTTGATGGTGAATCAGAACTACTGGATGATGTAAGTGACATATTTGAACTGCTTCATTGTTGGTGGTGATTTTTAGCTTTTTTATTCTCTACTATCTTACTGATAACTTCTGTTTTCCTGTTTAATCGTGCCTCCATATCTGGCAGTACTTTTGTTTCTATCTCTTGCTTAAGCGTTGCATTGTTAATCCTTATTTCTTTTTGCAATTCTTCTTGATTCTTGGCAAGTGCTTCCTCTGTGAAAATATGAAATGAGGCATCTCGCATGTCTGGACTGCTTCCTTGGTCTGTTTTTTGCATTAGTCTTTGTAACACCTCCATTAATGTATTATGGTTCTGCGTCATTTTTTGGTCCAACATTTTTTGTTCCTTGCTCATAATGTCGAACTTGTCGTCCATTTTCTGCTCCATTACTTGAATGACTTCCTCTTTAATTTCTTTCTTAAGTGCCTCCTGGCTCTTGGTGATCATTTCCTTGAAAGTTTGGGCATCCTTCTCTATTTTCTCGATTTGGGATTTTAACTCTGTCGTCATGCTTCTTAAGTGTGGTGGTGAATAATTGGACCCAATTTTGGCTTAGAGGGAGGTGGTGATACTTAAATTTTGGTAGAAAAAAGACAATTAATGTCTTAGGGAGAAGTGATGATCACTATAGTAATGATAATTACTATAATTAATAGTGTTTTTAATAAAAATAATAATAAATATAACAATATTATATTAAATATTTTTATTATAAGTTTTGGAAAAAAAAAATTATAAAATTTATTATTATAAAATTTATTTTATTTTGCTTTGTTTGTTCGTTACAGGTTAGGGTTTTGCGAGTAGGGAGTCACGTGGGCGTGGGTATGTGGAGGGAGGAGGGCCGAGCTGGAGGTAGGAAGGAGGGTGGGAGGGTGGACGATGGAGTGGGAGATTGGGTGTGGACGAGAGACGTGGAGGTGGTGTGGAGGGGAGGCGCAGAGCGCGGGGGTAGGGAGATGGTGTGCAGGGATCTGCACAGGAAGGTCGAGGCAGATGGGAGGCGCAGAGCGCGGGGGAGATGGAGAAGGCGCATGGCGATGGGAAGAAGGAAAGCGTGGGGGTGGCGGGGAGATGGAACCGCGGAGGAGCGTGGGGTGAGCGTGGGGAGAGGGTGTTGAAATGAAAGAGTGTGGATGAGGGAGTGTGGAATGTGAGTGGTGAAGAGGATGGCGAGGGAATGGAGTGTGGGGGAGTGTGCAGAGGGCGTGTAGTGGTGGATGGAGGGGGACGCTGGAGCGAGCAGTGGGGAGCTGCGTGGAGCAGTGCAGGGTAGGGAAGGAGTGGTGTGTGAGCAAATGGAGCGTGAGGGAAAATGAATGCATAAGGAAGATGAACATGGGATGGATGAGAGTGCGGAAGGTTGGTGAATAGCTGGAAGCGAGTCTGCAACCAAATGGATGAACACTGAGCAGCTCTGATACCAAATGCAGCAATCGTATCCGGTTGGTGAGTTAACCATGTCTGGTTAAGGGTTTAAGAAGCGAGACCGTATTCCATGATTGATAAAATAAGAATAATATTTTTGATGATGAAGATAAATTACAATAAGATCGCCTTTTATAGGGCTTGAGGAAGCATAGTGAAGGGTTACGCCCTTTCACATACTAACCTAATAATCTATTAATTTAGAAATAATAATATTAATTAAATATTCACAGCATGATTTTATGGTTTTAAAGGACCCTATGGACTTTGATATGATCCTCGGGTGTGATTACGTATATGCTATGGATGTTGTGGTGTCGATGCTCTTTTGTGTGATGCATTTTCCTCACAACGAAAGCATTGTCACCATTGATCAACTTGCATTTGTTGATCCCTCTTATTACCCAAATATAGACCAAATATATCCCTCGTCAGTAGGCACTACCATATCACAATAAAATTATGTGGCATATTGTTCCTTGAGTCCAATTGATATTGAGAAGAAGCCTCTGAATTCATGCTTACCTTCTCGGAACTGGGTCCCAATAGTTGACCAGGTGATACCTCCATCTGAATGTTTGGATATGTGTTCTATCTGGGATGATATACTTACTTCAGTCTGCCATTCATTTGGATGTTGATCTAGTTGCAGTTATGTCCAACCCCGGTTTGAATTTAAATTATGATCTTCCTAATGTTGAGTCTTTGGACTCTCCTATCGATCTACATATCGGTGTTCCTATGGAGTTTGATTCTGCTTCTAGAATTTTCAACTCCCGTGACGATGAATTTGTTCTTGTAGATTCCATCACGTCCTTCAACTTTGATCTTCATCCTGAAGTTGATCATTTTGATTGGAATCCCTCAGGATTTGGTACTATAGAGTCTTCATTGGTTAGCTCTGCCTGCATTATGCCTGTTGTTGATAATAGTGTAGTTGAAATTATTTCTACCACAATGACTTGTATCGGATCTTTCTTTACATACATTTTAGATATGATTTTGGTACTAATGTTTCTTGGAGACAAGATTCTTAGCTAGACTTATGCTTTCTTACTGGTCCTTTTTAACACTTTGTTCGATCATGTCAGGTATATTTATAACCTTGCATATAGGTTTAGGCCTCCCCACTGTTATGATGCATTTGAACCTTTTTCCATCCGAATTCTATTGAGATATTGTAAATTCAAAGAATATTATATTTGTACTTTATTATTCCGAAGATGATTCATTCCTCCGTGAATATCTTATTGTATATCCGGAGATGTTTATTCCTCCGTCGGAATGTGGTAACTTGGGTTATTAGACTTCCCTAGTGGGGTTCGGCCCTGTATGTGCTATGTGGGTCAAATGGTTATTAGACCACCCTAGAGGGGTCGGCCCAGTCAGTTTTAGTGGGGTATTTAACCCAATGGTTAAATACGAGCCTACATGATTTGTGTAAAAGACAAGTCGGAGTAGTGTATAAATAGAGGAGGTGTATTCCTCATTTAACACACACTCACTCATTTGAGAGTAGCGCACTTGTGGAGGATAGGTCTGCTATGGTGGAGGAGGAGATCGTGTCTTTGGTTTAAATCTTTGTATATTGCTGGTCATCTATATTGAGGAAGCTTTGCTGGGTTTTCTACCCCATGAGGGTTTCCCAGGATAAATCTGTGTCTCTTATGTTTATGTTGTGCTTGTTGTTTCTTCAGTGATCCTGTATATGCTATTATTGTGAAATGAAATGCAATGCTACTGTTTTCTGTCTTAGCATATTAAATCTTAACATGGTATCAGAGCTAACCTGAAGGAAGGCAATGTATGGCACTTACGACACTTGCTTCACTTGCGACAATTTGAAGGTTTGGGTTTTACATAGAAAAAAACCAATCATCGTGGAACTTTCACTATAAATCCATTTATGCAAAGGTTCAGGATCTGAAAAGTTTACAAGTCGTAGATAACATACCCAGGTACCTTGTGTCCAAAGGGAACCCTCAGATTCGTTGCACTTTATGAGTTATGATCAGTACAAATTAGGGTTTCTGCCTCTTCCAGATCTCAGTCAAAATCAGGTGACCTAGGAAAAAAGGTCATAACTTGGGCTAGGAAGCTCCAAATGAAATTTCGTAAAATGTGACAGGTAGTACACAGACTGTACTATCTCAGGAAACCTTTTCAGAGGCCGAAGTTGAACCAATGACACGTGGCACGCCGTACAAGTTCGCTCTCATGTTTTATCCCATAAACAGGTCACGTTGCGACACTTGGCATAACTCTCTCTCAGAAAATCCAATTGAGGTCATACCTATTGGGATGAAAATATGACAGGACAGGCTGCCACAAAAAAAGTTTTTAGACCCTGTGGAGCGAAAAGCTCGGAGTTACAGAAGAAACAATCAGGTACATATTTCTGTCAAAACATAATTATTTTTGGAGCACCTTCATTCATGGCTTCCGAAATTTAGGGTTTCGGAGAAAGTTAGAATTTTTGGAATCGGAATCCACGACTGAATGCTACTCAGGGAAATCGAAATTTAGAGACCAAGATCAAATTTTTGGTTGGGTAGAAGACCGGGCTTGATCAAACCCCAGTTCGGGATTTTGATCGGAAAGATGGAAAATTAGGGCTTCAGTAAAAGTTGGAATTTTTGAAGTCTATGACCACGGCTGGAAGCTCCTCAGAAAAATAAGAGTTTACAGCCTTGGATCGAACCTTTTGATTGGGAAGAAAGGTGGGCTTCATCAAACCCTAGTTCGAGATCCTGTCCAGAAGATCCAGAAGTTTCGAAGGCAATTTTGAGGGGTCAAATTTTTGGAGATTTCAAAATTGAAGTATGCTAGTTTGATCAGCTCAGCAAGACACATCCGTCCATCCATTCAGAAGTGTGAAAGTCAAAGATTGAATTTTTAGGGTTTCTCTAGAAAACCCTAATCAAGTTCTAGATCAAGTTTCAGGGGGAGTTGAGGCTAAGGTCTTACATAAGAAGACTACAAGAAGTCTCGACAGGTATGACTTAAGGAGGTTCAGGTATGTCTTGAAATCTGATTCCTGATTAAGTTCATAATGTGTTTGTCTTTCATATTATTTAATGTTAGAATTGTCTTATCACCCTAGTAATAGTATGAATGCATGTGAATGATCAAAGACATTCATTGATTAGGGATATATGATTGTACTAATGCATTATGGTGTTGTATGAGGTTGATGTTGTCTGCTAACAAGATACAGGTACATCACAAAAGACAAATCAAGTTCCATGACCATGACAACATGAAGACAAAGACTAGTCCATAATCTTTGTTCTACTTACAAGGTATGTATGACTTTGTTATATTATGCTTAACCTATGAGATATGCAGGTTCTAGCACAGGATCTCTAAATCATTGAAGAGAACAAAGAAGATATTATTTAGGTATGTTAGACATAACTAAGCAGGTTTACTAATCCAGGTATGTTTTCCTATGTCAAGTTAGAATCTTACCTTGTGCTAGGATCCCTTATATAAGTATACTTGGTATGATTGGTTATGCTTATTCATAAAGTTAGTAATCAAGGGTTTATGCATATTATGTCTCTTATCTTGATGACTTAATTAACCAGAAGAGTACTATGATCAAACAAGAATATGCATGCGTAAAAGAAGACTTCCTTGAAACCCTGAATACTAATGATCATGACTATACATATTCAAGATTGTTTAGAATTATAAATATTGAGAATATACTAATGAATGTATGTTTGTGTATGAGATCATGAGGATGACACTAGTGCACACTTGAGCATGCACAGTGGTACAGAATGAATAGAAGTTCAAAAGACATATAGAAGATCAAGCGGGAGGCAACCACACAAACATAAAAGATAAGTATTTGAGTTGTTATTTGAAATAGTAAATGATATTGCTTGTATGCATATTTGTATTCCTAGAATATATCATGCTGAGTGTAAACATTCATAGAGCATTGAACAGTATACTACTAATATGCATATGATTCATAAGTTGGACAAACATTCCATTGTTGCTTGTCTAGAATGAAACCTCTTTGCTGACATGCTGAGAGCTGTGCACACTCTCGATAGTATGTTCTGGTAGAGATGGAAGGCATCTAGATAGCCACTGTATGCATACAGGATATGGGAAAGTGTTGTGCCAAAGTATTGGTCAAAATAGTTGCATAACTATGTAAATGATATCTGTATGCATAATAGGTTATCATGTCAATATGATTTGATGATTATGAAGTATTACTAATCATATACTTAATTTTGATTTGTAGGAAAGATCATGATGAATGATGAACACTGAACAAGCGATGGATGTTCAACAAAAGTATTTACAAATCAAAAACACTATAGAAGGCTTGTGGCTAGAAAATTCTCTTAGAAAGAGGAAGAGAATCATGATGAGATGTTTTCTCCAAGTGGCTAGATAAGACCATTCTCTTAATGGTGTAATTAAAGAAGAAGTGTGAATCAGGTTCTGTATGGGTACTCAGGATTGGTAGTCAATTGATGAGCTTAATGATCACCATGGGTGATGTGGATCTCAACCTTTGCTACAAGGTTGAATATGGTTTCTATACACAGATGACATGGATGAAGAAGGAACTCACCACAGAGTTCGAATGATATTGAGGCTCATATCAGTAGACCCATCTAACGAGAGATGGCACAGATAGATATGCAGAAGATCATTCAATGCAGAGTGTGAATAATGTTCAGTCACAAAGGGAGAATTGACAGTTTCTTGATAAGCTTGGGCTTTACCAAAAGTAAAGTTGTTCCTAACCTTTACCTTAAGGTTATAGACCATACTATTAATGTATGTAGATGATATCTTTCTGACAAGGAATGAGAAACAGAGAAATGAAAATGAAAGATCTCAGATTGATGCATTACTTCCTAGGTCTAGAAGTATGGCAAGGCTCAGAAGGAATCTTTCTCAACTAGGGAAAATATGCTGATAAATATTAAAAGGACTTGATGTGTTGGAATGGCCACTCTCATGGATTCCAACTCAAAGTTGTTAGCGGATGACTCATTAGAGTTAGTAGATATAACTCTGTACAGACAAATTATTGAGTCATTGATGTATCTAACGAATACTAGGTCATATATATGCTTTGCTGTGAACACCTTGAGTCAGTATCTAGTGGAAACTAGATGTGTTCACCTGATAACTGCAAAGCATGTGATGAGGTACCTAAAGGATATGATGTTAGGATATTTAGACACTTAGGAGTTAGTTAAGATCAACTTGTGTAATATATCCGTTAGGGATAGTGTGTTTCTTTAGTATGCATTAGTATGCATTTGTAAATACTTAATCCGACGGTCACGATATGTTTCCGACATAGAGTGATCCGACGACTCAACTTCTCTTAGATCAAACCTAACCTTGATCCGTGGCTTAACACCCGATTGGTCCATGATCTCTATTTAAAGAGCATGGAGGGTCATTGTTTAGTTGATCGATTATGAGAAACTCATTTGTAACTTTCTTTCTTTGCATAATAAATTGTCCCGTAGAAGCTATTTGGCCGGGGCCGTGGAGTGTTTCCCTCAAGAGGGTTTAAACCATGTCAAAACATCGGTGTGTTGATCTGTGATCTGTTTGTGTGAAGTGGTTGCTCTTGGTGTTCGGTCCATTGGTAGTACCCTGTGTACCCGAACATGGTATCAGAGCTTTTATGAAGTGCCGCTTCCGGTTATGATCTAGATCTTGAACTGCTGTTGCCGAAACTCGTAAGGGTTTCTAGTTTTGGTATTTCTATGCATTTCTGGGCTGTGGTAGGTGTTCCATTGCATCCAGAGCGTCGTTTCCATTGGAAAATAGTTTTCGTTTGATCGAAAACGGTTCCCGGTTGCTCCAGAAACGCGTATTTCATCAGATCTGAAGGTATAATGTTACAGTGACGCATTTTTTTTAATTCGTTTTTTGAAAAGAAAAAATCTCATATTTCATTTTTTTTTACTGTTAGTTTTTTTTTTGTTCGGATTGTTGCTTTCCCGTCTGCGTATGCTCTTTGTCGTGCACCTTGAGTGATCTCGGCAAATCAGAAACAGAAAGGGGAAGGGTTTTTTCGGCTGCGTATGCTCTTTGCCGTGCACTTTGCGCGATCTCGGCAAATCAGAAACAGAGAGAAAATGTAGACTTTCCGGGCAAGCTAACAAGATCTAACTCCACAAGTGTGGAAAAGTTTTTTTGTTTCGATTTGTGCTCTGTTTTGCAGGAAAAAAGGCAAGCACACAAAACGAGCAATAAGAGTAAAAAAAAAAAAAAACCCTTCCTCATTCCCATATTTTACATACCTTTTAATCTAGCTCACTTGGTTCAAAGTTGCTTTATTCCTTAATAGGTCTTGAGTTCAAGTCTTAGAAAGTTACTTTTAAAAAGAAAAGTGCATACAATTTCTATTTTCAAGTTACTTTATTGTAAAAGTGCATCTCACTTAAATAATAAAAAATAAAAATACAAGTGAGTCACTTAAGTTTTTTATTTATTGTTGCACTATTTAAAAGTAATATCATTGTAAAAGTGAAATCACTTATTTTACAAAAGTGGTTCACTTAAATCAACTTTCTTGTAAAGTGATTGTCAAAAGGTTTATCTTGGGAAGAGGGGGGTTCTTTTTTTTTGCTGGACATTCTCTAGCTGCCACGTCACTATTGGGGACATCTTCAACAGTTTCTTTGTTCAAGCATAACTTCATCATACAGAGTCAGTTTTCAGTGCCGTTTTTTTTTAAACCGCCTATTTTTTCGAGCTCTTCACATCCAGACTATTGATTTCTGCTTTTAGAGCCATTAATTTATAAATATGGCCGCCCATTGTGATATTCTACTTAACAGTTCCAACTATTTCTCATGGAAATCTCGTATGGAGGATGTTCTACGAAGTAGGGGACTTTTCAGAATTACCACAGGGAAAGAAAAAGAACCCACTGATGATGATAAGAAAATAAAATGGGCAAATAGATGTGATGAAGCTCGTGAATTGATTGGGATGTCAATCTCTACTGATTTGCGATTCCACATATCTGGAATTGATGAACCTAATGCTGCTTGGGACAAGTTGGAAACTGTGTTTGGTAAACACAATGAAATTCGAGGTCATCAACTCGAAAATGAGTTGATTTCTTTAAATCCAAGTGACTTTTCATGCATTCAAGATTATTTATCTAAGTACAAAACTCTTAAACTCTTATGTGCAGAATGTAAGATTGAGAGGGAAGACAAACAGTGCATTTATCATATTCTTTCCAAACTTGGACCTGCATATTCTGTTTTTGTATCTACATTTTACTCCATGAAAGCATACTTGAATGCAGCTAGCTATCAAGAGCCTAGTCTTGAATCCTTTTGTGATTCCCTGATTAGAGAACAAGATAAACTCATTCATCTTGGAATAATCAACAATGCAGATACATCTGGGAAAGCCTTATTGTCCCAACAGAAAAAAAAGTCCAAGCCTCCCAAGAAACAAAATTTTCGCAATAATAAGTCAAACAAGGGTCCCAAACCCTCTCAGTCAGCTCCTTCTTTAAAAAATGACAAAGGATCCAAGCCAAAAAGCAAGAAGACTGAGCGTCATTGCAACTATTGCGGGAAAGATAATCATGATGAATCTAAGTGTTTCAAGAAGATGGCAGCCTTGGAAGCAGCAATGAAGAAGCACCACATCAGCCTAGATTCGCCTTCAGAATCATCCTCTCATGGACATGCACTTTGTGCTTCTGGTTATTCTTATAATGCATCTTCTTCTTCTACTTCAAATGAATGGCTCATTGATTCTGGAGCATCTTATCATATGGCTAAGGATCAAGCAATATTTTCTACTATGCATGAATGTAACACCAAACAAATATTTGTTGGTGATGATAGATCTCTAAGTGTTGTAGGAGCTGAAACAGTTCCAGTAGATAATGGTCATTTTAGTGATGTACTATGTGTTCCAAGAATTTTCTGCAATTTGTTATCAGTCTATCAGATCACTCATTCTCGTGAAGGTAAAACTGTGACCTTTACACCTCACCAAGTTGTAATCAAGGATTTTAAAGATCCTCAACAGGTCCTAGCTACCGGAATTGTTGATGGTATTACCAGGTTGTACAAGTTTAACAACTTTGGGTCATCACCTTTCCCTTCAGTTTTTGTTGCTCATAGTGATAACTTGAGCAAACTTTGGCATGAGCGATTTGGTCACTTAAATTATCGCTCATTGCAACAACTATGTAAAAAAAATATGGTGACAGGTCTTCCGATGGTATCTTGCAGAGATGGTGTTTGTTCCGGTTGTGTACTTGGAAAACATCATCGGGACAGTTTTGACAAACGTGCCTCTTGGCACGCCTCGGTTCCCTTGGAGCTTGTGCATAGTGACTTGTGTGGTCCTCTTCCATCTGCTTCCTTTTCTGGTTTCAAATATTTCTTAACTTTCATTGATGATTACACCAGACGCACTTGGGTTTATTTCCTAAAACTTAAGAGCGAAGTATTTAACATGTTCTTGGCCTACAAGGCCCTTGTTGAAAAACAATCTGGTCATCAAATTATTAAGTTAAGATCTGACAATGGAGGAGAATATGTTAACAAACAGTTCACTACTTCCTGCACTGAACAAGGCATCCAACAACAGCACACTGTTCCATATACACCACAACAAAATGGTGTAGCTGAGCGGAAGAACCGCACTTTAAAAGAAATGGCTAATTGTATGATCAAATCTAAGGGACTAAGTCTTCAATTTTGGGCTGAAGCCATTAATTGTGCAAATTACATAGTAAATCGCACCCCCACTAAAGCATTACAAGGTATAACACCGGAAGAAGCATGGAGTAAAACTAAACCTGATGTAAGTCACTTTCGTGTGTTTGGTAGTGAAGCATGGGCTCACATTCCGGATGAAAAACGGAAAGCATTGCAGCCTAAAAGTGAAAAGTGCATATTTGTTGGATATTCTGAAGATGTAAAAGGTTATAGACTTCTTCAACCACATTCTCATGCTATAATAATTAGAAGAGATGTTAAATTTGATGAAAATCTCTTGGCCTGCGAGCCTAACTCGGCGATTGTGCCATCTTTGGCCTGCGAGCCTGATTCGGCGTTTGTGCCTTATTCTTCTTCTTCCAACTTCCTTGACAGGTTTCCAACTCCAGTTTCTGATAATGACAGTGATGATGAAAATCCACCTCCGCCTGCTCATGTTCCTCCAGTTGCACTAGCATAAGTGCTTCCTCGATGGGTCCGTTCAACATGTGAAGCAGCTGGTGATCTTGCCGGTGATCCTAGAGATCAACGTCGAACACGTTCTCAGTTTCAGCGAGCCTCTTCTCTTTTGGCTCAAGTTTCCGAGAATCATGATCCAGAGACTTTTGCAGAAGCTTCAGGGAATCCAGATTGGGATGCAGCCATGGATGAAGAATATCGTTCCTTAATGGCGAACGATACTTGGGATCTTGTACCTCTTCCAAAAGGAAGAAAACTTGTCAGATGTAAATGGGTCTACAGAACTAAGTATGCATCAGATGGAAGTGTTGAAAGACTTAAGGCAAGGTTAGTTGCCAAAGGTTTTTCTCAAGTTGAAGGGATTGACTACAATGAAACCTTTGCTCCCATCGCCAAAATGAACTCCATCCGCCTTATTCTTTCCCTTCCAGCCTTACACAACTGGGAATTCCATCAAATGGATGTCAAGTCTGCCTTCTTACATGGTGATTTACAGGAGGAAATTTACATGGAACAACCTCCTGGCTATGTTCAGAATAACTCTAGCCTTGTCTGTCGCCTTAAGAAATCCTTATATGGCCTTAAGCAAGCTCCTAGAGCTTGGTATGCCAAAATGGATAACTTTCTCCTTGACACTGGTTTTTCTAGATGCCATTCTGACCCCAATGTCTATACCAAGAAAGTAGGAAACCATCTCATCATACTTGTTCTATATGTTGATGACCTTATTCTTACTGGTAGTGACCCTAAGCTTATAACCCATGTGAAATCCAGTCTTAAACAAACCTTTGAAATGTCAGACTTAGGACATTTGCATTATTTTCTTGGTCTCCAAGTTCTGCAAACCAAAGAAGGAATCTTTCTTTCTCAGTCTAAGTATGCTTGTGACCTTCTTCGTCGCTTTCACATGGAAGATTGTACACCAGCCCCTTCTCCCTTCCAGTCTGGAGTCAAACTTTCTGCCTCTTGTACTTCACCTGAAGTAGATGCCACCTTGTATCGTCAGCTTGTTGGTAGTCTTTTATACTTGACTCATTCCCGTCCTGACCTTTCCTTTGCCGTTGGTCGAGTTGCCCGTTATATGCAGACACCTCATGAAAGTCACTGGAAAGCAGCTAAAAGAATACTTCGATATATTCGAGGTACAGTTCAGTTTGGGATTCATTACAGTACAGGGGGGAAACCTTTGTTGGTTGGTTTCACTGATTCAGATTGGGCCGGCGATCCTGATGATCGAAAGTCTACTGCAGGTTATGTTTTCAGTCTGGGATCTGGACCTATTACTTGGGCTTGTAATAAACAACAAGCTCTTGCTGTTTCTTCAGCAGAGGCAGAATATCGAGCAGCAGTTAATGCCAGTCAGGAAGCTTTATGGCTTCGACAGATCCTTTCAGAGTTTCGATTCGAGCAGTAGCAGCCTACTCCACTTTGGTGCGACAATCAAAGTGCCATCAAGCTTGCCAAAGATCCAGTTCTACATCAACGCAGCAAAAACATTGAGCTACATATGCACTTCATCAGAAATATTGTTCATGATCGTGTTCTTGAAGTGCTCTTTTTCCCTACAGATGATCAAGTTGTAGACATCTTCACCAAGTCTCTTACAGAAGCGAAGTTTTCTAAACTTCGATCTATGTTAGGAGTTCAGGAACTTGTCATTAAGGGGGGATAGGCTCTAATGCCTCCTTCCTTCTCCTAATAGTGTCACTTTTGTAAATCCTTCAATCCTATCCCAAGTTGTTCTTAAGGGGGGATGTTAGGATATTTAGACACTTAGGAGTTAGTTAAGATCAACTTGTGTAATATATCCGTTAGGGATAGTGTGTTTCTTTAGTATGCATTAGTATGCATTTGTAAATACTTAATCCGACGGTCACGATATGTTTTCGACATAGAGTGATCCGACGGCTCAACTTCTCTTAGATCAAACCTAACCTTGATCCGTGGCTTAACACCCGATTGGTCCATGATCTCTATTTAAAGAGCATGGAGGGTCATTGTTTAGTTGATCGATTATGAGAAGCTCATTTGTAACTTTCTTTCTTTGCATAATAAATTGTCCCGTAGAAGCTATTTGGCCGGGGCCGTGGAGTGTTTCCCTCAAGAGGGTTTAAACCACGTCAAAACATCGGTGTGTTGATCTGTGATCTGTTTGTGTGAAGTGGTTGATCTTGGTGTTCGGTCCTTTGGTAGTACCCTGTGTACCCGAACATATGATAGACCTTGATCTATGCTATTTTGGAGATCATGACTTCAGATGGCTACACAGATGTTGATTGAGCAAAAAGTGTATCATACATGTAGAGCACATCGAGAGGATGTTATTGTCTGGGATCATCCATGATCTTGTGGTTTAGTAGGAAGCAGTCCAGTATGGCTTTCAGCACAAGCGGAATATATGGCGGCTTGCTATGCTAGTTGTGAAGAAGTATGGCTTCAGGATTTTTTGACTTAGAGATAGACCCAACTGCGATCCTATGTGACAAACAGAGTTGTATCAAGATGACAGAGAATCCAGTGTTCCATGATAAGTCAAAGCACATAGAGATCTGAAATTTCTATATACAAGATATGGTGCAGAAAGGAATTAAAGTTCGAACTTGTAACAAGTTACCAATGTACTAACTAAACCTCTACCTCAAGTAAATTTTTCCGAGACAAACCTAATATAGTTTAGAAGGACCCTGCTCGAAAGGGGGAGTGATGTGATCACTTATGATGAGATTGCCCGCATCGACAGTGAGGTCGATGATGTGGATACCTATATTAGTGATGCCGACAGAGAGGTTGGTGGATGGTCCTTAGATAGGGTCTAAGGTGAGAAGAAGGATTGCATCATCCTTGAACACATGTTCTAAAAGGAGCCGCAGACAGATGTCTTCAAGAATGAAGTCCTTGGTGGACATGTGAGGATTGAATCATCCTTGGATTTCAGTCCTAAAGTGAGTCGTAGACAGATGTCTCCGAGAAAGAAGAAGGATTGCATCATCCTTGAACACATGTTCTAAAAGGATCCGTAGACAGATCTCTTCGAGAATGAAGTCCTTGGTGGACATGTGAGGATTGAATCATCCTTGGATTTCAGTCCTAAAGTGAGCCGTAGACAGATGTCTCCGAGAAAGAAGAGGGATTGTATCATCCTTGAACACATGTTCTAAAGAGAGCCGTAGACGTATTTCTTCGAGAATGAAGTCCTTGGTGAACATGTGAGGATTGGATCATCCCTGGACTTCAGTCCTAAAGAGAGCCGTAGACAAGATGTCTCCGAGAATGAAGTCCTGAATGAACAGGTGGGGGATTGTATCGTCCCCGGACTCTGGTCCCAGAATTGAGCCGTAGACTGGGTCTCCGATAATGAAGTCCTGAATGAACAGGTAGGGGATTGTATCTTCCCCGAAATTCGGTCCCAGAATTGATCTGTAGACTGGGTCTCCGATAATGAAGTCCTGAATGAACAGGTAGGGGATTGTATCTTCCCCGGACTTCGGTCCCAGAATTGAGCCGTAGACTGGGTCTCCGATAATGAAGTCCTGAATAAACAGGTAGGGGGTTGTATCTTCCCCGGACTTAGGTCCCAGAATTGAGCCGTAGACTGGGTCTCCGATAATGAAGTCCTGAATGAACAGGTAGGGGATTGTATCTTCCCCGGACTTAGGTCCCAGAATTGAGCCATAGACTGGGTCTCCGATAATGAAGTCCTGAATGAACAGGTAGGGTATTGTATCTTCCCCGGACTTAGGTCCCAGAATTGATCCGTAGACTGATGTTTCCGAGAATTGAAGATAGGACTGCATCATCCCTAGACCTCGGTTCAAAATGTACATGAGGACTGCATCGTCCATGAACTGGGTTCAAAATGTACGTGAGAGGACTGCATCGTCCGTGAACTGGGTTCAAAATGTACATGATGGGATTACATCGTCCCTAGACATGAGACTTGTCTTAAAGTGATAAGGATTGATCATCCTGGAACTTGATCTGGATTGTATCATCCATGGACCTATGTCCTAAAGAGAGCAGGATTGATCATCCTGTAATATGATCGTGTGTGTTGCAGGGTATGCTGCTATGCATACTTGATTGATGAGGATACTTGTATTGATGATGATACTTGTATTGATGATATGTATTGATGAGGATACTTGTATGTATACTTGTATTGATGAGGATACTTGTATTGATGATGTGTATACTTGTATTGGTGTGGATACTAATACTGATGATCTAGATGACGATGTTGCTGATCGTGTTGATCTAGATGACGATGTTGCTGATCGTGTTGATCTAGATGATGATGCTGCTGATCGTGTTGATCTAGATGACGATGTTGCTGATCGTGTTGATCTAGATGACGATGCTGTTGATCGTGTTGATCTAGATGACGATGCTGTTGATCGTGTTGATCTAGATGATGATGCTGTTGATCGTGTTGATCTAGATGACGATGTAGATCGAGATGATCCAGATGCTGTAGATCGAGATGATCCAGATGTTGTAGATCGAGATGATCCATATGCTGTAGATCGTGATGATCCAGATGCTATAGATCGAGATGTTCCAGATGTTGTAGATCGAGATGATCCAGATGCTGTAGATCGAGATGATCCAGATGTTGTAGATCAAGATGATCCAGATGTTGTAGATCGAGATGATCCAGATGCTATAGATCAAGATGATCCAGATGCTATAGATCGAGATGATCCAGATGTTGTAGATCGAGATGATCCAGATGCTGTAGATCGTGATGATCCAGATGCTGTAGATCGAGATGTTTCAGATGCTATAGATCGAGATGATCCAGATGTTGTAGATCGAGATGATCCAGATGCTGTAGATCATGATGATCTAGATGTTGTAGATCGAGATGTTCCAGATGTTGTAGATCGTGATGATCCAGATGCTGTAGATCGAGATGATCCCGGTGCTGATGATCGTGAGGATCCATATGTTGATGTTGTTGTAGCTGTTCGAGTGATGCAGAAGATAAAGACTCAGTATTGAAGATGTTGATGTTCCAGTATTGAAGATGTTCCAGTAACTGCTTGAGTTACTGATGATGTTGAGAAATCTTCCAATGATTTATAGATGTATCATGTATGATGTTGATGACTCCTTGCTTGTGCAGATGCTGTTATAATATCCTTCTCGTTAAGGGGGAGTGTTGATATATTGTAACTTCAAAGAATATTATATTTGTACTTTATTATTCCGGAGATGATTCATTCCTCCGTGAAGATCTTATTGTATATCCGGAGATGTTTATTCCTCCGTCGGAATGTGGTAACTTGGGTTATTAGAATTCCCTAGTGGGGGTCGGCCCTGTATGTGCTATGTGGGTCAAAGGGTTATTAGACCACCCTAGAGGGGTCAGCCTAGTCAGTTGTAGTGGGGTATTTATCCCAATGGTTAAATACGAGCCTACATGATTTGTGTAAAAGACAAGTCAGAGTAGTGTATAAATAGAGGAGGTGTATTCCTCATTTAACACACACTCACTCACTTGAGAGTAGTGCACTTGTGGAGGAGAGGTCTGCTATGGTGGAGGACGAGATCATGTCTTTGGTTTGCATCTTTGTATATTGCTGGTCATCTATATTGAGGAAGCTTTGTTGGGTTTTCTACCCCATGAGGGTTTCCCAGGATAAATCTGTGTCTCTTATGTTTATGCTGTGCTTGTTGTTTCTTCAGTGATCCTGTATATGCTATTATTGTGAAATGAAATGCAATGCTGCCGTTTTCTGTCTTAGCATATTAAATCTTAACAAATTCGCCATACTATCAAACCTATTGGATATTGGTGTGTTAACCATCTCTATATGCATTGGCACCAGTCCGGCAGCAAAGCCTACCTAACATGGGTTACCCTAGTCAACACCCTTATGCCATTTTGGTGCCCATGTTGATTTTTTATCATAGGATTGGGAGCCTTTCTAGATTTACCATGACATTGAGAAGAATCCTCATATCTTTCTTCCTCATATATTTCTGGCCATCCCTTATAAGGATCCCATCTTTGTGTTTAAGTCGCATATGCATTTATTTTGATCTCGCTTGCGCTAATGATCCTGATTTCATCTTCCACGCTTTTAGCTCATTATATAAGCCTCCATCTCTGATCTCATTTTTGTTCAGCTATGTATCACTTTGCCTTTGCGATTTCACATCCTTTACCCGAAGGAGACACACCTCGAGTGTCCTTATCTTGCTCATGTTCCTTACATTATGCATAGCTTTGTTCCATGTGCTTGGAACTCGTCTCGCATGTCCCTGGCACTCGTCTCCTCCCATTACGAGCATTATTCCACCTTCCCTTCGAGCTCGTTAAAAACATTAAGGAGAATACAAGCATTCTTCCACCTTTCCTTCGAGCTTGTTAAAAATAGTAAGGAGGCTACGAGCATTCTTCCACCTTTTCTTCGAGCTCATTAAAATCAGTAAGGAGGCTATGATAATTCTTTCATCTCTCCTTTTAGCTCATTAAAAACAGTAAGGAGGTCACGAGTTTACTTTTTCGGGCTCGTTAAACCTTTACGAAAAAAATTTTATGGATTTTTCTTCATGCTCTTGTTAGACTCCTTAAAATTGACAAGATCGCCGAGTATACTTGTTCACTTTAGACTCGCTAAAGGAATTGAAGGGACATCTTCTTAGATATAAGTTTACCCATTTTCCAAACCTTTGTGGATTATTTATGAAAAAAGGAAAATTCTAGCCATAATTGGCTATAAGAGTTCTCTCTCGCATTGTTTTACCCTTTTTCGAGTGAGGAGACTAAATTTACAAAAAAGGACCTTTTGGAGTCTTCTTTAGGATTTTTAGACTCTCAAAATACGAAAACACCGGCGAGCATCTACCAACTCGAGCTCGATGTGAAATCCATGAGTAGGTATATGGATTTTTTGTGTAAGTTTTTCAGACTCCTTAAATACGAAAACACCGACGAGCAAGAACAAATCCGAACTCAATATTAAAATCCACGGATCAGTATATTATCAAGTATTAATCTATATTTTCGTCAAACTTGTAAAACAAAGAAGAAAGTCTTGAGTTTACCTTCCATGGACTCATAAAATTACACATGGTTGGACCCTTATCGAGCATACTTTAGTTCTTTGTCAAGCTCATTAAAAAATGAAAAAGGTACCTAAAAAGAGAAAGGGAATGGAAGAGTGTTAAATATATTTCAATATAATGGCATCAAGTCAACTATGTACTTGAACAAAGCACCTGTTTTGAGTCTATCAAACAAGTTGGGTTCTAGTTTTGGCCTTAGGATAAACCTGATTCCAAAGTTGTGTACTCCTCCGATTGGTTACTCTTCCAATCATATGGAGAATCTGTCATTGTCTCCTACATTGCAGATTTATATCATGGTCCCTTTCCTTTCGAAGCTACCTAATTCACTCTTGTGTCATTCTCACTGTTCAAGGATACATTTAGTGTCAGCCATTCTGCACTTTCCTTGACCTCATGTGTTGGCCATTCGTTGGTGTTAGTATGTTTCATCATGTATTCAATCCTACTCCAGATAAGATCAACCTTTGATTGTTCCTCGTGTTGGATGATGGAGGATGCCTTAATGCCTCCCTTCTAGTGGACTTCTTCCCATCAAATTCAACTCATATTTCTTTGGGAACGAAGTCTATATTTTTTGGTAGTACCTTGGGGATTGCAGTCATCACTGGCAATTTCCCTGAGTTATGGGAATACATTAATGTCCCTTACTCGATGGATTCTTCGGGTGTTTGACTTCAAGAACATATATTCACACCTGTTAGAATGTACTAGGTACCTTGGGCCCCATTTTCATTAAGGGTGGGTGCCCTCACGTTTGTTAACAATCCACATCAATGGCCGGTAATCAGACGGTGTCCTCCATGTTCGACCTCAACTTATTTATTCGCATGGTTAGGATTCGTAGCTTGAGACAGTTTGGATGAAGAACTTGGTCCTATAATAGAATCATCACATTTTTTTATTTCCCAAGTTGCGCAAGACTGAACCACACCCATTTTTGGCTCTTGATGATACATAGATCCAGTTTGTTCTCTATGGCTATGATCTCCATTTTTGACATAGATCCACCTTTGTATTTATGTGGCTATGTTGACGCTTATGTTTATCATGGATCCATGCTTGTATTCCAGTGGCCATGATATATGCATCAGTATTGTATCATTATTGTATCTTCCTGGAGGTCATGTTCCACTATTTGAACATGGACATTTATCCCAAGGATAATTTTGTCTGACATTTCCTTTCTTTCACATACTTAATTTGAGCCTACGATTCTTGGTTTCTTTGGTTTCTCCGACTCCAGGAGTCAACCCTTTATTATTTATAATTTATTTCGGCCATCGTCTTCCCCTCTGACCTCATACATTAGGGGGCATCTGTTATAGCCAAAATTGGCACTTCTCCGTCCGTGACGACACTTACATCTTTTGGTCGCATGACGACACTTCATGAGATTACTGTGAGTCACACAAAAGGAAATTTCTGGATGGAAGAGACATATTTAATACTTTAGATGGATGAATTACCTAATTCAAGTCCCATTTTATAGGTAATAACCTTAGGAACAATTTTGCTGACCAAAACTTCTTCATAAAACCCCCAGAAAAGGTTGTTTTTGACCATTTTTCCACAAAAACACAAGTTTGCACATGGTAAAGTCGTGGGTTTCCTAAACAAATGCAGGTTTCATATGGTAAGAGTCATGGGTTTTTTTGGTCACCCTATATGCTAATCAATTACAACTAACACACAGGATGCTCAATATAAATTGTCAACCCAAGTAGGTCTTTTTATTTCAAAAGTAATTGACACAATCTATGCATAAACATTCAAGTAGCTGATTGAATAAATGGAGATAAACTATCCTACCTATCTTCTCAGTCAAACTCATATCATGTCTAAAACTAATCTAATTTATCCATCTAAGAATTCAAAGTACATTTAGCTTCCTACAAGCATCACTCCAGCAATCACTAAACTAAGAAGAATTAAGCTAGACTTACTTTTGCAAGAAGTTAAATCCTAAAGATATCATACTACAATGCATTAACCATAACCTGTCTAAAATTATCTAATCTGCAAATCATAAATGACAGTAAGAAACCAAACCAAGTGCAATGATAATCTGACTAATTTCAATAAACTTCAAGAAATATGAATAACATAAATAAACTAGAGTTGAGCTTGACTGTAACAGCTAACTAGCACACTTGCATAAAAGGAACTAACCTACACAGTTGACTGTCACACCATGCAGTCACAACTATTCAAAATGCAATCTTTAACTAGAAAAAAAAATGCAATTATCAATTACTACTGTTGCAACTTCTCAATAAAATGTATCTACTATAAATCCACACCACACAACAGAAATAAACTAAAGTACCTACTTAACTCGACAATCTCTGTGAGAAGGCGGGCCTTGGCCTTCTAACGGAGATGCCGTGAACTACTACAAATTAAAACACAAGGATATGAAGAAATATGCTCCTTATATTAAAAATGGTAATTCACAGTACTCTGTTACAGCTCGTACAATTGATAATCAACCAACTCTAGGATCTAAAATCCTTCCCATATTTATACATGCAAAATACAATCCTAATCCACTAAATTTGTGTAGCCATGAAGATCTCTTGTCTTCGGGTTGCTGAGTCGCATCAAAACTGTTACAGCCGTGAATATAATTGAATGAAGCCGTTGGATGTGAAGTGCATCGTTACTCTGGCTGTCAATGGATCAACGGACTAGCTGGCTGAGAAGTGTTCTATATGTTGTAGCAATGATCTGTTGCAGTGAAGTCTTGTTACAGCTACCACGTGGAGATATCATCGCGTTGTTTCTATTAATGTGTGGAATCAGAATCATTGAGTAACAGCTGGCACCAATCGTACCTTCCTTCCATATGCTTAGTGGGCTGCTACACCTGTGTCTCTCAATGCTTTGAGCTTGTCTTAATAAAATCAACACTAGTTAGCATAAATCAAAGGACATAATTCATAACCATAACAATCTTAGGCATTAATAAAGTAGGCTATAATAAATCATACCTGTCAGGATTCATGCTCAATCTTGAGGAAAGACATATATCTGGTTTATAGGAATAAGGCAAAACAGATAAAAAAGAGGTAATAGGTGTGGTAAAAAATAGACAATTCCAGGACCCAACATCACCCCTCAACTATCTGATTGCATGCCCTCATGCAACAGCTTCCACTAATCCGAGTCTGAATCTGGATCCATACTCTGTCTGTGGATGTTGGTGATGTTGATGGAAAGTTCAGGTGCTTCTACCAAATTTACAAATCCATTACAAGCATTCCACTTTTTCCAACACTATCCCTCCTCCTTCTTAGTCAAAACATAACTGCTTCTGTATGGGCTCACAGGTAACCATATGAGAGGAAATCTAAATCTCAGTCCCAACCACAATGGTCCACGTGATTTCATGCATTTAACATACTCAGGCACTCTAAGAAGAGCCTGTTTAAAATTCTCAAAACAATATGGATCCTTTTCCTTTAAATCTAGGGAAGAAGCCTGCCACCTGTGCTTGCTACCTTCTAGGGCATAGTGTTGTTGTTTGGAAATTTTCTGGACACCGGTAGTAATGATTGTCCTTTGCAGATCCATCAAATGATGAGTCTTTTCAGGAGATTTGAGAGAACTTGCATGCTTTGCAATGAGACATCTGGGAAGTCGAGGTTCATTTCTGATCCAAAGAGTAGAATTATCCTCGTTCGTATTGATAGTCCGAGCGACATCCCACCATTGCACGTGATTGGTGACAAAAGAAGTGAATGCTCTTAGCTGAACATCCCCCAAATTGTTAGGATATTTAGACACTTAGGAGTTAGTTAAGATCGACTTGTGTAATATATCCATTAGGAAAAGTGTGTTTCTTTAATATGCATTTGTAAATACCTAATCCGACAGTCACGATATGTTCCCGACATAGAGTGATCCGACGGCTCAACTTCTCTTAGATCATACCTACCCTTGATCCGTGGCTTAACACCCGATTGGTCCATGATCTCTATTTAAAGAGCATGGAGGGTCATTGGAAAGTTGATCGATTATGAGAAGCTCATTTGTAACTTTCTTTCTTTGCATAATAAATTGTCCCGTAGAAGCTATTTGGCCAGGGTCGTGGAGTGTTTCCCTCACGAGGGTTTAAACCACGTCAAAACATCGGTGTATCGATCTGTGATCTATTTGTGTGAAGTGGTTTCTCTAGGTGTTCGGTCTTTTGGGAGTACCCTATGTACCCGAACCTGGTATTAGAGCTTTTATGAAGAGCTGCTTCCGGTTATGATCTAGATCTTGAACTGTTGTTGCCAAAACTTGAAAGGGTTTTTGGTTCTCATATTTTTGTGCATTTATGGGCTGTGGGAGGTGTTCCATTGCGTTTGGAGCGTCGTTTCCATTGGGAAATAGTTTTCCTTTGATCGAAAACGGTTCCCCGTTGCTTAAGAAACACGTATTTCATCAGATCTGAAGGTATAATGTTACAGTGACTCATTTTTTTATTTTCTGTTTTAAAAGAAAAAAAATCTCATATTTTATCATTTTTTACTATTAGATTTTTTTTAGTTTTGGATTGTTGCTTTCCATGTCTGCGTATGCTCTTTGTCGTTCACCTTGCGCGATCTCGGCAAATCAGAAACAGAAAGGGAAAGGGAAAGGGTTTTTCTCGGCTGCGTATGCTCTTTGCCGTGAACCTTGTGCGATCTCGACAAATCAGAAACAAAGATAAAACATAGAATTTCCAAGCAAGCTAACAAGATCTAACTCCACAAGTGTGGAATTTTTTTTTTGTTTCAGTTTGTTGTGTGATTTGCAGAAAAAAAGACAAGCACGGAAACCGAGCAAGAAGAGTAAAAAAAAAAAAACCCTTCCTCATTCCCATATTTTACATACCTTTTAATCTAGCTCACTTGGTTCAAAGTTGTTTTATTCCTTAATAGGTCTTGAGTTCAAGTCTTAGGAAGTTACTTTTAAAAGGAAAAGTGCATGCAATTTCTATTTTCAAGTTACTTTATTGTAAAAGTGCATCTCACTTAAATAAATAAATAAAAAAAGTAAAAAGTGAGTCACTTAAGTTATTTTTTATTGTTGCACTATTTAAAAGTAATATCATTGTATAAGTGAAATCACTTATTTTACGAAAGTGATTCACTTAAAGCAACTTTCTTGTAAAGTGATTGTCAAAAGGTTCATCTTGGGAAGGGGGGGGGTTCTTTTTTTTGCTGAACATTCTCTATCTACCACATCACTATTTGGGACATCTTCAACAGTTTATTTATTCAAGCATAACTTCATCATCCGAAGTCAGTTTTTAGTGTCATTTTTTTTTAAACCGCCTATTTTTTTTATCTCTTCGCATCCAAACTGTTGGTTTATGCTTTTACAACCATTAATTTACAAATATGGCCTCCCCTTATGATATTCTACTTACCAGTTCCAACTTTTTCTCATGGAAATCTCGTATGGAGGATGTTCTATGAAGTAGGGGACTTTTCAAAATTACCTCAGGGAAAGAAATAGAACCCACTGATGATGATAAGAAAATAAAATGGGAAAATAGATGTGATGAAGCTCGTGGATTTATTGGGATGTCAATCTCTACTGATTTGCAATTCCACATATCTGGAATTGATGAACCTGATGCTGCTTGGGACAAGATGGAATCTGTGTTTCGTAAACACAATGAAATTCGAGGTCATCAACTCGAAAATGAGTTGATTTCTTTAAATCCAAGTGATTTTTCATGCATTCAAGATTATTTATCTAAGTACAAAACTCTTAAACTTTTATGTGCAGAATGTAAGATTAAGAGGGAAGACAAACAATGCATCTATCATTTCTTTCAAAACTTGGACCTGCATATTCTGTTTTTGTATCTACATTTTACTCCATGAAAGAATCCTTGAATGCAACTAGCTATCAAGATCCTAGTCTTGAATCCTTTTGTGATTCCTTTATTAGAGAGAAATATAAACTCATCCATCTTGGAATAATCAACAATGCAGATACATCTGGGAAAGCCTTATTGTCCCAACAGAAAGAAAAGTCCAAGCATCCCAAGAAACAAAATTTTTGCAATAATAAGTCAAACAAGGGTCCCAAACCCTCTCAGTCAGCTCCTTCTTTGAAAAATGACAAAGGATCCAAGCCAAAAGGCAAGAAGACTGAGCGTCATTGCAACTATTGCAGGAAAGATAATCCTAATGAATCTAAGTGTTTCAAGAAGATGGCAGCCTTGGAAGCAGCAATGAAGAAGCACCACATAAGCCTAGATTCGCCTTTAGAATATACCTCTCATGGACATGCACTTTGTGCTTCTGGTTATTCTTATAATGCATCTTCTTCTTCTACTTCAAAGGAATGGCTCATTGATTCTGTAGCATCTTATCATATGGCTAAGGATCAAGCCATCTTTTCTACTATGCATGAATGTAACACCAAACAAATATTTGTTGGTGATGATAGATCTCTAAGTGTTGTAGGAGCTGGAACAGTTCTAGTAGATAATGGTAATTTCAGTGATGTACTATGTGTTCCAAGAATTTCCTGTAATTTGTTATCAGTCTATCAGATCACTCATTCTCGTGAAGGTAAAACTGTGATGTTTACACCTCACCAAGTTGTAATCAAGAATTTTAAAGATCCTCAGCGAGTCCTAGCTACCAGAATTGTTGATGATATTACCAGTTTGTACAAGTTTAACAACTTTGGGTCATCACCTTTTCCTTCAGTTTTTGTTGCTCATAGTGATAACTTGAGCAAACTTTGGCATGAGCGATTTGGTCATTTAAATTATCGCTCATTGCAACAACTATGTAAAGACAATATGGTGACAGGTCTTCCGATGGTATCTTGCAGGGATGGTGTTTGTTCTGGTTGTGTACTCGGAAAACATCATCGGGACAGTTTTGACAAACGTGCCTCTTGGCACGCCTCAGTTCCCTTGGAGCTTGTGCATAGTGATTTGTGTGGTCCTCTTCCATCTACTTCCTTTTCTGGTTTCAAATATTTCTTAACTTTGATTGATAATTACACCATACGTACTTGGGTTTATTTCCTAAAACTTAAGAGCGAATTATTTAACATGTTCTTGGCCTACAATGCCCTTGTTGAAAAACAATCTGGTCATCAAATTATTAAGTTAAGATCTGACAATGGAGGAGAATATGTTAACAAAAATTTTACTACTTTCTACACTGAACAAGGAATCCAACAACAACACACTGTTCCATATACACCACAATAAAATGGTGTAGCTGAACGGAAGAATCGCACTTTAAAAGAAATGGCTAATTGTATGATCCAATCTAAGGGACTAAGTCTTCAATTTTGGGCTGAAGCCATCAATTGTGCAAATTACATAGTTAATCACACCCCCACTAAAGCATTACAAGTTATCACACCGGAAGAAGCATGGAGTAAAACTAAACCTGATGTAAGTCACTTCCGTGTGTTTGGTAGTGAAGCATGGGCTCACATTCCGGATGAAAAACGGAAAGCATTGCAGCCTAAAAGTGAAAAGTGCATATTTGTTGGATATTCTGAAGATGTAAAAGGTTATAAAATTCTTCAACCACATTCTCATGATGTAATCATTAGAAGAGATGTTAAATTTGATGAAAATCTCTTGGCCTACGAGCCTAACTCGGCAATTGTGCCATCTTTGGCCTGCAAGCCTGATTCAGCGATTGTGCCTTCTTCTTATTCTTCCAACTTTCTTGACAGGTTTCCAACTCCAGTTTCTGATGATGATAGTGAGGATGAAAATCCACCTCCGCTTGCTCATGTTCCTCCAGTTGCACCAGCACAAGTGCCTCCTCGATGGGTCCATTCAACATGTGAAGCAGCTGGTGATCTTGCCGGTGATCCTAGAGATCAACGTCGAACACGTTCTCAGTTTCAGTGAGCCTCTTCTCTTTTGTCTCAAGTTTCCAAGAATCATGATCCAGAAACCTTTGCAAAAGCTTTCGAAAATCCATATTGGGATGCAACTATGGATGAAGAATATCATTCCTTAATGGCGAACAATACTTGGGATCTTGTACCTCTTCCAAAAGGAAGAAAACTTGTCAGATGTAAATGGGTCTACAGAACTAAGTATGCATCAGATGGAAGTGTTGAAAGACTTAAGGCAAGGTTAGTTGCCAAAGGTTTTTCTCAAGTTGAAGGCATTTACTACAATGAAACCTTTGCTCCTATCACAAAAATGAAATCCATCCACCTTGATCTTTCCCTTGCAACCTTACATAACTAGCAAGTCCATCAAATGGATGTCAAGTCTACCTTCTTACATGGTGATTTACAGGAGGAAATTTACATGGAACAACCTCCTGGATATGTTCAGAATAACTCTAGCCTTGTCTGTCGCCTTAAGAAATCCTTATATGGCCTTAAGCAAGCTCCTAGAGCTTGATAGGCCAAAATGGATAGCTTTCTCCTTGACACTGGTTTTTCTAGATGCCATTCTGACCCTAATGTCTATACCAAGAAAGTAGGAAACCATCTCATCATACTTGTTCTATATGTTGATGACCTTATTCTTACTGGTAGTGACCCTAAGCTTATAACCCATGAGAAATCCAGTCTTAAGCAAAATTATGAAATGTCAGACTTAAGACATTTGCATTATTTTCTTGGTCTCCAAGTCCTGCAAACCAAAGAAGGAATCTCTCTTTCTCAGTCTAAGTATGCTTGTGACCTTCTTCGTCGCTTTCACATGGAAGATTGTACACCAGCCCCTTCTCCCTTCCAGTCTGGATTCAAACTTTCTACCACTTGTACTTCACCTGAAGTAGATGCCACCTTGTATCGTCAGCTTGTTGGTAGTCTCTTATACTTGACTCATTACCGTCCTGACCTTTCCTTTTCCGTTGGTCGTGTTTCCCGTTATATGCAAACACCTCATGAAAGTCACTAGAAAGTAGCAAAAAGAATACTTCAATATATT